>OX401993.1:19898318-20498318 GCA_947859395.1 Eupithecia insigniata
GAAGAGAATATCAATAACACCTTATTTCTTATTTGATAATAATAACTATGTTTATAGTATAAAATTTGACTTGCCTAAGTGCTTATTTTGTAAGCCTAAAGAAATAAAGTTATTGATTCTGATTCAACGCTCTCAACGCTCTCCTGAATGACAGCCCCGATGTTGATTTATTCACTGACAGCTGGACTAAATTAATGAGAAAATATTTTTTATTTTGTGAACGTTATTATTAATTATTTGATCTGTATATTAATTCATTATTTGTCATCCTCTAATTGTATTGACTGTTTTATTAAATATTTTCTTTTAATTAATGTAATTGGTTTAATAACAATAAATAAATACATAAATTATAAATGGAAAAGCTGAATAAACTCAGATTACTCAGACTCTTTATATGACTAGTTTGCTTGTTGGGACGGGTAAGTTCATTTGGTAAATTGGTATGCGAGAGGTAGGTGTGTTCTTACAATGATACGCTGCGGAGTGCCCTGCGAGAAACCCGTCTGAGGAGCTTGCAAGACATGCATTGACCCCGATGCTTGCTGGGCCATTTGCATCTGCGGCATCTGCATTTGCTGCGGCATGCGCGGAAACTGCTGAGACATCAACTGCTGGCCGATCTGTTGGGGTTGAATCGTCTGGACCCCTTGAGCGCTTATAACCGACATGGGGACCATCACCTCCGATTGGACTGGACCTTGGGTGCCCCCCATCTGGAAAACACAACAAGATTAAGTCTAACCCTCCTACATATAAAGTCTACCATTATTGAGCGGTGGCTAGGCACTGTTTTCAGAAGAGCTCACACGAGCTCTTGCTTTATGTCCTGAGAAGTTTTTATGAAGTTTTAAATAAGAAGGTAAGCTAATCTAATTGTAAGTCAGTATTTGGGTTTCACCGATTCTGTTTTAAAATTCAGATATCTTGATATGAGAAATGTAGGCAATAAGATTCTGTTTTGCATGCTGCGCAAGCGCAACCCAAGCAACTGGCACAAGGTATTAAAGAGTTCTGAATGTTAGTAGTAGCGTGCGATGATGGTTTTACAGGTATTCAAATTATACCTTGTTATGGCTGCCATGCACCTTAGCCACTATACAATATGTACATACATTATTGTTGTAGGAGCTAGCTTTACTAACCTTCCTTATCACTTGAAGAGGTGTTTCTATTGTTTTTCTTTCATAATGTGGTCACTAAACGTCTCTTTTAGAAAACCAGCTGTATTTTTAATCACAATCAAACAATACCGAAACAGGGATACTTTTGTGTGCCCTCTAACTTTTTTGTTTTTGCTACTATGTTTCAAATAAATAACAATTCATATTTTTATTGCAAAAGTTGGAAAGGAAGAACTTACTGCCGGCAAGTGGGCCGGCCTGGGCATCAGTGATCCACCCCCGACTCGCACCAGCTGATACCTCCCATCAGATTTCACTAACACATGCCCCTGCCCCTGCGGCTGCCCCTGCGAGGGACCTGCCATATTTTGCAGCATCTCTTGCGACATCTAAAACGAACAGCTGCTATAAGTACTTTCAACTTAAAAGTTGAATGTACTTTATTTCCATCACCGTTAAAAATGAAAGTTAGTTAAGATTAGGTGGTAAATATGGTAATGTCTTAGAACTACCATGTTGCAGTACCTACCTCTAGTCTAGCAACATCTAAAACGAACAGGTGTTTATAATCAAATAATAGAAACAATCTAATTTGTTTCTATTGTTTTATTGAACTAGTACCTATTTACAATTGAAGCAATAGAGCCAACTGCAGACTGTTGCAATAAATCTACAGATAGCTCAACTGGTTCATTTCAATATCTGTTCGGAAGCATCCCTAAAACCATCAACTAAAATTAAATGTACTTTACACACTTAATTAAAACGAATAAGATTTGATGGCAATACTCTTAGAGCCTCTCCGGTTTCCGGTTTAAGCATTTATTTTCTCAAAGGAATTATATAACTCGAAAGAAAGTACTGATTTTTTCTCATGCAGTGTATATTTATAGGCAGCATCCAAGTAGGCTACACAAGAAATATAAAATAAAGTACACATTAAACTCAAAAATATGATAAACTAAACAACTATAAAACAAGGCAAATAATAAAACCTGTTAACTTTTGCAACTGACCTAAAGTGGTATCTCGAAACAAATGTGCAGATGTCTTTAATCATGGTGTGAATACAGAAACAAAAATAAGAATTATATTATTTGGCTGCATCCAGTTTAAACCCCTTATTTAGACTGTATCATAAACATTTTAAGAACATAACTACCTAGAAATAGTCTTTTGATTTATATATCACATATTTATCATTATAATTTTATATTATACACACCACACTTAGTGTCAGTGACCCCATGTCTCTACACTCTACACTACACATTACCTCACCTTCATTGGGTCACTCACAGCACACGATTTGTTTAATGCTTACTACAAATAATATACATGCACTTTTATTCATTGGCATGCTATGAGTGGTGGCAGAAGGCTATGCGACACTGAATGGGTTTCAAAGGTTCAACCAAGAGTAGAGGTGTGTTCAGTATTTGTTGTTAAAGAGGCAATTGAAATACACAATCCGTGAAAATGTCAACTGACTGCCTATTATAGTTCGTGAGATAAAGCATGCTGACAGACGCTTCCTCATGAATTACTATCGATTGGTGTGGGATGGTTAGGCATATAATTTGTCAAGGTTCTGTGTTGAACTATAACAATAATTGTTCGAAGTGTCGGAAAAATTCAAACACGGAACTTTCATCGAAAACACTGCCAATCCCTTTGATATAAAACATAACAATTTAAGGTGGGATATTCCTCTTATAGATCTACGAAAAATTCCGCGATGCCATATCTATCTTTTAAGGGTAGCTTACAACATATACCCATTCTCTCTTTAAAAAATGGTCACATACAATGCGGTAATTGGAAAGCTATTAAGACAGTTACTGTATTAATCCTTATCAACTTAAATAAGTTAGTTGCCCAGGTATATGTGAATTGACATCAATTGGGTTACATTAAAACCTTTTTCACTGTAATCTTAATCGAGAAAGCTCCAAAAAACATAATAATTTACACGATACAATAACAAGACCCTTATTTTCAAAAATGAAAAAAAAAAGAACTATTTTATATATCATAAATAATTGAGGAAGTACCATCTATTTTCTTAGTTTCTACCATATTTCTCCATTTCTAGTAAAATTTGAAGCATCATCACAACACAAATACATTACTCAGTTTGTCACAGTCGTGGATAGAGAGGAGCAGAACAATAACCAACTGATTTTATAATTCTTTGATGCTTCCCCGAATTCCGCCACACAAATTAATATTAAAAGTAGGTTCCACCTTATTATATTACTAAGAAATTTAAATCTACCAAAACTATGGCCAGGTACAAAACTTAAAGTAGTCAAAAGCTTTTGTTATTGAATGTACCATATTAACTGACAACAGATTTGGAGAAACAGTTTTTATACCAAGAATTCCTATGATATGATTATGATTATTTAAACTCAAAGCTACCTACTTTCATTCACAATATAATCAATAATTTGGCTCTGGTTATAGATCAATAATAATTATTTGCCCTAGATAGAATAGAGTTTTAATGCAAATCCAGTTTTTTTTTATTAGTGTATGTGACTGGTTGATTGTAAGTGAAGTGTAGCTAAAGGTTTCTTCGTTGCTTCTTTACTTTAGTCTTATTTCCATGCCAGTGTTTAATTTTAAGAATTTGACCTTTTCTAAATAAGTATAAGTACATTTATTGTAATGGAAATAACGAATTTTTATATTTAGTTAATATGTAATTGAAACTCACTGTCGAAGACCCTGGAATGGGCCTAGGATTGCCAACTATGACCCGTGGAGTCACAGTTGCCACAGATTTTTGAGGAATAGGAGCTCCCGGCCTCATGATTTGGACATTATTCAGTGAGATCATCCCCGCGGGTCGCTGGTTCTCTGACCCACCAGCACGGTCAGGCGACGGCTGCTGCATTCTGAACGACGACGTCAGCTAATAGCTGCAATAATGTCTCCTGATACAAACATTATCAATTATTTATGTAGGCATTCCGAAATGAGGTCAGGAGATCGATCGCTTTTACGGCGGCCTACCTACTTTAACTAAATAACGTAATAGTGCAAGCACATCGAAGGCCAGCACCTTTAATGAACACTACACTCGCGAAACAGAACTAACAACAAAAGAAAAGCCATGCAGACTACATGAGCCAATCGAACTAACTATGAAAAGATAGGTCACTATTTACTATTACATCTTACGGGCACGCTTTTATCCTTTGAAGTCCACTTCTTGTATAAATAATATCTAAATTAATTTAATAACACGTACACACAAAACAAAGTTCAACTTCTTCTTCTTTTTCTTTTGACTTGACTTCTTTGTTATTGGCAATATGTGTCTGGTTTGCCACTTTTCTGCCAGTATCCAGCACGGCTATTCTAACTCGATCGAAAGGTTTCCGTGACTGGAAATCTGACACTAATCTGTGCGAAATTCAAATAATCCGCGCGAAATTCAAATATTTGAGCGGTTTTTAATATTTTCTGCGTTCTACAAGCATTATCAATAGCAGAAAAGTAGCTTACCGTAAATTTTAAAACATTTTCTATGAACTCATGTTTTAACTAATTTGGATTTGACTCAACTTTTGGAGAAATTAATAATTCATGAGATTTATTACTAAAATCAATATTATTACCAAAGGTCCCATTAATCGTACTTCATTGGAACATAGGTTGATAGAAAATGGTCAGAGATTTATGAAAAACTACTTTTTAGTTATTTTTATTCCTTGTAGAACGCAGAAAATATTAAAAACCGTTAAAATATTTGAATTTCGCGCGGATTTGAGTCACATTTCGAGTCAGGGAAACTTTTCGATCGAGTTAGAATAGCCGTGCTGTTCATGGAAATTTCTTAGTCATGGAATGGAGGCGGGATTACAACAACAATATGAGCGATAAATTTGAAAAACACCAATCAGATTTTTACTAAGAACCCAAATAAAATAAAATTATAAACAGTTTAAAAATAAAATAAATATAGTTATTAAAAACAACACAAATATAATTAGTTATAGAGGATATTTATAATTTTAACTTATTTAAATCAGAACTTTCATTTACATTTATATTAAAACCAGATAGGGAAACTAATTGTGTCAATTTAGCGGCAACGTTGGACGGTAAGTTTTCAGGGTTCGAAATAATAATATTTATTAATAATGTGAGGAGGGTGTCTATTAAACTCTCACTGTGAGGAAGTACTTGGTTGGCCTTTAAACCACAACCGTTTGGAAGAGAAGAAGGGGGGTTGGAAACTATTCCTTAAGCTTATTTTTAAACAAAATACGTGTTTTAATGATTACTTTCCGTTGAATTGCTTTGATTAGCATTAAGTTTTATCCTAAAATCTACATAAAATTTAAAAATAGCCTAAATCAATAAATGCAAATGATCAAAATCGTGTTCGTCACTGGTCTTAAAATCACAACAATAAATAATTCTGTTATTCAGCTATATATACATAATTACACTTATAAAGTTAATATTTCCTTTATTCTGTTCTTCTTTTTCCAATTTATTCAGTTCATGTTTATCAACCAAGTATTTGTTAGGTTTTCATACTGTGGAAAACTGAAAAATGTTAATATTGTTCAATAAATATTCAGTCTATTTGATACCTATCAAAGGGTTTCTAGATGGATACTAAACAATAAAACTGCAAATAAAACTTCGTCACACACACGTCTAAAAAAGCTAGACCTAGGCTGGACCTAGATGCGGCCCTAGATAATCATACAAGTATATGAAAAGCAAAACATACAGCAACGATGTTTAAAAACTGATAAATGTTATTACAGGACTATTTAAAAGCGACCTTAGTACATGTTTTACGAGATCCTGGACATAGAACAGTTAGTCACTGTATAAATAATGCCAAATTATCGCAAAATATTCACACAGTAATCCAAAAACAATTTGAGATATTGTAATGCACAACAAAACTTACCGATGAAAAGTAATTTCGGGTGTTTTCCAATACGATGCCTTGCCGCACATTGGTGCACTACACTTCGCCAATTATTTCAGTTTTTTCGTACATATTTCACGAGATTTAAATACTTTCATAACATGACAATTGGCTGAATTTTGTCGCTTTTTTTGTTTAGCAACATGGCATGGCAGTTTGCTTCATCTTCAATTTTCTATGGTGAGTTAGCGTTGTTACAGTAAAAAGAGGTGAGATAGGCTTATAAATTTTAGCTTAGAGAGAAAGTGACCAAAACATTTGATTCATTTCTATGTAATTGTGAAAATATGTTTAGTCTGCTTTAGGCGCAGGCTAGTATCATGTCTGTGCGTTTAATACGTATCGTGCAAGAAAAAATATAGACATAGGATTTTTTTTCTCAACTTGGTCGTGCGTAAAATAAAAAAAGCAAAAACAAGAGTTCACGTGAAGTGAAGTTGACAAGTTGACAAATTCATGATATGTAATATGCTTATGGATAGAAATTTTTTAGTGAAAAACCAGGGTTTCCTTTCATCTCCCCGTAGTATTTATAAGGGGTTGCCTCAAGGTTCTGTATTGAGTCCTTTATTATATAGTATTTATACTTCTGACTTAGATCACTCTTTACCGTGTATATGCCTTCAATACGCTGATGATTTGGCTTTATATATTAAAACGAGTTCCCAAGAGTTCGCTCAGGATGAACTGAGTGCATCTCTTAATATCCTGGATGATTGGTTTAAAGTTCATGGTATGTCCCTTTCACCATCTAAAAGTAATTGTATTGTTTTCTCCAAAAAAAGATTCATTGCATCCATTGCCCTATATGTTGGCGGTGAATTGATTGATCAAATAAATAATGTAAAATTCTTAGGTTTAAAATTAGATTCAAGAATGACAGGTGTTCCTCATTTTAGCTACATTACAGAAAAATGTGAAAAGAATATTAACATCCTACGTTCACTGTCTGGTGTCTGGTGGGGTTCCCATCCCTATTGTCAAAAACTTTTATATAATGCCATAGTTCGTAGTCATATGGATTATGGTTCGTTCCTTCTGGATCCTAGTACGCGGATGGCTTTAGATAAGTTAGATAAAGTCCAGTCAAAATGTCTTCGAATTATTCTTGGTGCAATGAAATCTTCACCTATAAACACAATGCAAGTAGAATGTGGTGATCCTCCTCTTTCTCTTAGAAGGCAATATCTCAGATCGTTTTCTTTTCAAACTAGTTCAAAATTTGCAACATCCTCTTCTAAATAAGTTAAACGATTTGTATTCTTTCTTTGAGCCTATTATTAATATTCATCAGGATAAAATACCGTGTTTGATTCGGAGTTTTATGAAATATACCCACCTTCCATATCCTGTCATCCAATTTAGTTCTAATCCTTTATTTACTGCCTCTTATGAAGCTATTATGTTCGAACCAGATATTATCTTAGATTTTGGGATCGTAAAAGGTTGCTCATATGCTCGTGAAAATTTTTACATGCAACTTGAATCTAATTATAATGGTTGGCTCTCCATCCTTACAGATGCTTCAAAATTAAATGAGTCTAGTCATTTAGGCGCTGCAGTTTGGATTCTTTCGTCCAAGATAATTTTAAATTATAAATGTCCTCGGTTTTTATTGCGGAATCTATAGCATTGCCGGAAGCTATTAAATTTGTAGACTCGCACAACCTCAATAATTCCATAATATTCTCTGATTCTAAAAGCTCTCTTCAGTCTATCCTATCTTGCCCCTTTCGCTCTAAATCTAGATTTCAATCATTCTTAAAATTCGTGAATCTTTGTTCAGGTGTAAAAGTCGTGGCATTAATGTTATCTTGGCTTGGATCCCGGGTCACTCTGGGATTCCAGGAAAACGAAACCGCTGACTCTTGTGCGAAACAAGCAACTCAGTTTGGTTCAGAGGAACACCTTAAAATTTTTGCTCATGATCTTTGTTCAGCCCCTAGTTTCCATCTAACTACTTCTTGGTCTCAAATGTGGAACTCATCTAGACTTTTAAAAGGCAAGCACTGTGGTAATTTGCAACCAGAAATTCATCTCAAACCTTGGTTTTTCAAATTTAAAAAGGCCAGCAAAACCAGCACATCCATCTTATGCCGTCTCCGGTTGGGCCATGTATGTACCCCTGTGTTTCTTACGAAGATAAGGGTCACGAATCAATCTCTGTGTGAATGTGGTTTGGATGAAGGAGATGTTGAACATCTTCTTTTCGTCCGTCCTAGGCTTAAAATTTTTCTTCATGATATTGTTCTTTTGTCTTTAAACTGTAGATTTATTTCTGTAAATAGTATACAATTGTAGCTTTTAGATTACGTAGGTATATATTTTATGTTACTTCGCATATTGCTCACTTCTGTTAACGCTTTTTATTTAACTTTTAATTTGGTTGTTTCTGTTTGTTTTTGTACCTATACGAACTTGATTGAGATTATATAAATTATATATTTTCTGAAAAATCCAAACTCAACCTCCTTAAATTTTTATCTATTGTTCCTAAATGCGCAATTCATACCTAACTGACACTGGCAGAATTGCATCAATCCAGATGCAGAGCCAAAGATAAAAGAAGAATCTCTGTGTGTGTGTTCTCTAAGGTGTTCTCTGATAATCTTCTATTTTTTATTTCCATGAACCTGGCAGAAAAGTGGCAACCCAGACACATATTGCCAATAACAAAGAAGTCAAGTCCAGTCAAGTCTATTTTTTATAAACGCTTTTCTTACTCAGTCCTAGGATACAATAACTACGTAAAATCAGTCTATTACTTTACTCATTGACTATAAAATTGATGTGGCGTGTGCGTGATGTGAAAATTTGACAAATGAAAATAGTGGATTTGATTACTCCGTCGCCGTTCTTTCCTGGGGACTCCGTACCAAACTATAGATAGGTTCACTGGCTCTGTTAATTAAATGTAGGTACTACTATTGTTATGACACTGGGCAGTGGCTAGACCTACAGACTAGTGCCTATGGACTAGCTTGATAAATCCGGAACTTCCGAAAGATAGAGGTACGTTGTGCTTGCGAAAGTGACTGTCTGTTACCTCTTTACACCTAAACGGTTGAATGGATAATAAATAGGATGCAGGTGAAATGAATCCTTGAGATGGACATTAAGTCTCGAAAACATTCTTAGGTTGGTTTCAGTTTATTCAGAAAGCGGAATATTCACACTTATATGGTATGTTGTAAGTGAAACTGAGGGCCCATGCTAGTCACATCGAAGAAAAAAAAAGAAAATCATTTTATTGGTGTACATACAAGAAAACAGAATAATAAAAGAAACCTTAAAAATTGTTAATCCTAACAAATACTTCACCATGTGAACCAAAAGATCTCAAAAGAACATCTCACAAATATTATAAATGTTAATGTTTGTATGTATGTCTGGTGTCTGTCAATTAAAATGCTGTTAACCCACAAATAGTAAATTTTCACGATTTGACTGTAAAGCGACTGACAACCATCTCAATATTTCAAAAGATGTAACTTTATTTCTTATTCACTCCAAAACTACTAAACGGATTAGGTTGCAATTAAGCATACACATACACTGGTGGACTTCGAATAATACATACACTACTTTTTATCCCTGCAATCAGCGTATAGCATTCTCATTGTATAGCAATAAGTAACCTTTAAACAAATAGCATTCCAAGTATAAATCAATGGTATATACATGGTTATAAAGTTTTTATGGTATGATTATAAAGTTTATAAAACATTCCCATAGAAATGATGCATTCAAAGCCTCAGGTAAAAAATAGTAACTAACAAATCTATAAAGAAAACTTCTTGGTACCTAATTAAAGTCCTAATTATAGTGAAGTTATTGTATCATTAGAGTTTCTGTACTTTACATGTAATTTAATATATCATTTGGTAGCAGTACAATAAGTTTGGTTCTTTCATCCTTGCTGTATGTATGTGAAGTAAATACAGAACAGAACTAATGTAAGGTAAATACAGAACAAGAACAATCTTTGGTAGGCTTAATTTTTTGTGACCACCCGAAATAGTAACAAAAATGTAGGTGGTGTGTTCAACTCGCCGTTATATCTTTGTCGGTATCTTTTTGTATTTCAAACTTTTCTGTTGATCATCGAAAAAATTGCCAAAATGTTGGGCCATGGAACTGTTAACACTTTCATGGCCCAAGACGCACCTGTCTGTCTGGAGGTGCATGGGGCGGCGCAAAGTGAATCAATTGAGCCGTTTCCATAGACAGAATTTATTTTTGTAATCATGCTTTTTCTTGTTGGAAACTAACAGAACCTTATTGCCGCTACTTGTAGGAGCCCAACCTACCCCTATATCATATTTATAGACCTTTCATAAAAACATTTTTCAAACTGAAAATATGTACTTAATGGAGAAAAACATGAATATCGATAATTTTCGGCTCTTGTGCGAGTCCGTTATTTCGTCTGGTATGAATAATGTCCTTATTTTTTACTATCTTTTGACATATAGCACACACATAACACTTAATGGACTTCAGGTAAAAATAATATGCCTGCTAGAAGTACCTAAACATTTTTATAATCTGTCAGTGAGTGAGTGAATGATGACGAAATAGCGATGTATTGGGGGTTTTGTAGAAAAAATCCTAAGTCTATGATTGAGGGCCGGTATTTCCTAAACTAAATTATTATATTTAGAAATGACTAGTTTAAAGAGTCGGTTAATACGTTAGTTAGAGTACCCACTTAAAATAATTTTCAGACACTAGGTAGGTTTCATTTGTAAGAAATATATCGAAACATGAAATGTACTTCGAAGTGGTTCGAGAAAAGGGTGTGGCGGCCGTCTACTCGACTTGGCAGGTCCACTACCGTGGCTCCTCGTGATATTAAACTTTTAATTCAGCATGGTATATACATATATGCATAGATAAGGTACCTTCTTACTAGGTAGTTACTTAGCTATATGTATAGGCTACTAGCGACTCGCCATGGCTTCGTACGAGTGCAATGCAATAGAGTGCCCTCGTAAAAAAAAATTCTAAATATCTTCAATGTACAGAATTGGACCAGTTACAGTTTTATTATAAGTATAGATTACCATCACAGCCAATCGGCTAATAAACAGCTTTGGAGAGACCAGAAGGACTCTCAAAATCACACGACTCGAGTGATGTTTCGATCGACGTTGAGGCCAGAATGAAGAACCTACCTACATATGTTTGATTCTTAACCCGCATTTCGCATGGCCGGAATCAGAATCAATAACTTTATTTCTGTAGGCTTACAAAATAAGCACTTAGACAAGTCAAATTTTATAATATAAACATAGTTATTATTATCAAATAAGAAATGTTCCCCTGATGATGATAAAAAATTGTTTTCTTACATAATATTATTCTCGCAAAGAATCACGGGATTAAACTGAATCTATTCATATTGCACTATTATTCTGTAGAGTAGAATAGTTTGTCTTAATTTTGATATTAGACGTAATCTTGAGAAGTACGTACGGGTCAAATTTGGAAATTATTTGGATTAGGTACAATATCCCAGGGTTCCCCATCTTTTATTCAGGTACTTAGTGTGGGCGAAGCCGCTAGTACTGGCTAGTTTATGATAAATTCAATTGTTTCAGCCCATCATGGAGCGGTTTCCACTCAAGTCTTCGGGATCCAAAGCAGGCTCTACATACCAGTCGGTTTACAAAAAGGTATGAATATAATATATTTTATATGTTCACTCACAAAAAAATTATGAGAAGAGAAAATCAATATTTAAGACATCATTTCCTATTTGATAATAATTTATAGTTTAACTATTTTACTAGTCTAAATGCAAATAAAAATAAATAATGCTACGTTTTATTCCATTAGTGAGTTCCCTCCCATGGGATAGAAATAACTTTTTAGAGTTTTCATAGAAACAATGCATGCGAGCGACGCCGCGGGCAGATATTAGTAGTTGAATAATTTGATTGTTTTGAAAAACGATTATAAACTTACCCCTTTATTCATAATAGTCTGCTAACTTAAAGCATTCCTAATTCTCACTCTGTCTTCTTCTATTGATTTAAGTCAGAGTGAGAAATAACACTGCTTAGCAGCTGTTTTAAGTTAGGAAACCAATATGAATAAGGGGGTTACCCCTTTATTCATAATAGTCTGCTAACTTAAAGCATTCCTAATTCTCACTCTGTCTTCTTCTATTGATTTAAGTCAGAGTTAGAAATAACACTGCTTAGCAGCTGTTTTAAGTTAGCAAACCAATATGAATAAGGGGGTTAGTTTTTTTTCCAGAACTTTATCTGTGCTAAAACCGACTTCAAAGTCCTTGTATAATATTGTATTTTTTTCACTGCTTTTAAATTTTTGCGGGACACATACTATCCCTCGGGAATAACATTTCTACGGTATCACCTCGGGATCATTCTCCATACAAGAGCGAAAGAATGTTTAAAATCGGTCCATAAATTAATGTACATACATAAAAAACATACAGCCGAACATAGAACCTTCTCCTTTTTTGACATCGGGTAAAACGTAACAAACATCCATCCAAGCTTTCATCTTTATAATAATAACTCTAGACACTAGATCCTGTTCTTTAGTGTAAAATTTCAGCTCGATCCATTCAATAGTTTTAGCGTTGTCATTTGCCAAACATGTTCACAACGGCATAAAGTTTAATATTAGTCGGATAGTGTGATTTGAAAAATACTAAAGAAATTAGCTTGGTTCTTATAGGGGTGCCATAGAGGTAGGCTACTGGACGTGGAACGTAGGTTACGCAGGCCAGAATTTTTCGCATCGGCGACGCTGCCCGTCGTGAACACGTCGTTGACGTGTTGTGACGGGCAGCAGCTTTACCGATGCTAAATCCCTTGGCCGTCGCGACGGCGAAGGACGGATTTAGCTACATTCACATATACATGTTGAAGCTGCGCTGTATCGTAATCAACTGGTTAGGAAATGGGAAGAGGTATAAACCGGCCAGGCAAGCGGAATTTGAATAAACTTAATACCTAAGTACATACGAACCTACTTTACCTACCTACTTTAGGTTCATTTTACTGTATTATTATATTTCAAAAATGCTACAATTAATCTTATTATTATTCACTTGATTTATTTAAATTATCAAAATATTGCCTGTAACAATATGCGTGTAAACTTTTGTGGTCAGAATGGATGTAATCAACTTGTATGTAGGTATGCACGTTATGGGTATTTTTTTGGTTCCGCAGTACTTACTTCACTACACTCTAAAGACTTTTGAAGCAGGAAAGTCATACCTGTGTATGATACAATGTGAAAGTGACCCGATGTCAATTGCTTCTTGGAATTGTGCCGCTAGAACCAAATTTGAACACCAAAACCATTTTAGCCAAAAGTTATGTAATCCGTACGGGCCCGGACTTTTCCAGTTTTGGGCCGAGCTGATTGCATTACTTACCTAAATCTATCGGAGAGATGGTGATGGAGTCCATGGTTTCGATGTTTTCACATTCATCCAGTCCGCTTCCGCGTATTCGACCGGTATGGACCAGTAGATCCCTCGCCAAAAAATATTTCCGGTTTCGGCATCCAGTACCTGATCGTTAGGCACAGGTAGTGCGGGTTTCTCATAGCCGCGGTAAACTTTCCTTTGATATGCCTTTGGTCACTTTGAAACAGGGATAGAATCCGGAGGCCGTAGGTACCTACAAGTTTTTTGAAACCAAAACCAAAATCATTCAACTCGCTTAATATATCGTTTTATTCGGCTTGCCCAAGCGGAGACGTTTTGTTTTAAGTAGTTTATGCGTTTTGTGCTAGAGGCTAAATAGTCCCTAGGTTGAACTTCAGTTCCGTCAAAAGCATATAAAGTGTATAACCCGAGGTCAATGGTTGCACTCCCTTAAGAACGGAACGGATAGCCCTTAGAGTATCTAGAAAGGGAGTTGCCAAGTGCTACTTTTAGTATTACAATGATTCTGCCAGTTTTCGCGGAAGGCGAGGCAGCACGGTACAGCACACATTTACATAATCACGCACACTAATGCAGAAAAATTAAGCGTCCCTATAAACGCACACGCAAGTAAAAGCTGTACACAAACACAAAACAAGCACACAATAAAAAAATTACTGTTGTTACACTATTGTTTACAATTACAATTACAAAATTCTTTATTGTACACCACGAAGAAAACATTAAAAATAGACATTACATAAAACATGTACAATGGGCGGCCTTATCGCTTAGAAGCGATCTCTTCCAGGCAACCTTTGGATGGAAAGAATTATACGAATTTAATAAAGGCAGGGGTGTATCTAAAGTTTTCAGAAATAAATAACATTATAAATATCTAACAACAGAGGATATATATTGTCTATAGCAACTTAACTAAATATATAAATGTAGGTGCAATATACATAAATAGATACCTATTCATTTTTCTAAGAGGAAAATTTCCTTGACACATGCTTTGAAAACCGGTAATGATGCTGATTTTCGAATAGATTCAGGCAGTGCATTCCACAACCTTATGGCCTGGATAGAGAAGGATTTGTCGTAAAAACTGGTTCGGTGAGGTGGTATATTTAATACCAGATTTTCTGACGACCGGAGGACACGAGAAGGATTAGGATGAGAATTGTGGAGGAATTCAAAGCGTTCCCTTAAATAGACGGGAGTGACAGGGTTAAAGAGAATGTTATGAAGAGGATATGGGCATTTCTGCGGAGACGGACAGGAAGCCATTTAAGTTTAGTGCGGAACTCCGAAACATGGTCATATTTCCGTAAGCCAAAAACAAAACGTATACATACGTTTTGGAGTCGTTCTATCTTGTTTAGCTGCCCCTCAGTAAGATCAAGATAGCAGACGTCGGCATAGTCAAGAATGGGAACGATAAGAGATTGAGCGAGTACAATTTTAGTTGCAGTAGGCAGGAAGTTACGGAGTCTTCTGAGTGAGGCGGCGGAGGCAAAGATCTTACGACTCACCGCATCCATTTGTGGAACCCAACTCATATCGCTATCTATCAGAATTCCCAAGTTTTTAACACTTCTGCTAAAAGGAACAGTTACGTTGTTAAATTCGATGTTAGGGAGTGTCGACCAGTCAATTTTAGCAGAAGTACGCGAGCTACCAATGATTATAGCCTGCGTTTTGGCGGGGTTAACCCGGAGACCGTAGGCCACGCTCCAATCACGAATGCAGGTAAGATTCGTGCGGTGAATTACGCTGGCCAGATCTAGCAGTGGGGCTTGTGTGTAAATCTGGAGATCGTCTGCATAGAGATGGTAGGAAGAAGTTAATTGAAGAGAGATAGAATTAATAAATAATGCGAATAAAAGTGGAGATAACACGCCACCTTGCGGGACACCAGCGGATGTGTTGCTCCAAGACGAGAAAGAGTCGTCAGCGCGGATTCGTTGCCGGCGCCCCTGCAGATAACTGCGAAACCAACCAGTCGCCGATGGAGATATGTTAATAGAGCGCATTAGTCCAAGGAGGATATCGAAGTCAACAGTGTTGAAGGCATTGCTGAAGTCAAGTAATGTAAGTACAGTAAGATGTCCGTTTTCCATTGCCGATCGGATATCATCAGTTATTTTTACAAGGGCTGTAGTAGTACTGTGACCGGGACGGAAACCGGACTGGAAGGGATTGAGAAGATTATTAGAAGAAAGGAAGAAACTGAGTTGGCCATGAACAAGACGCTCAAGGACCTTGGAAAGGAAAGGTAGAATAGATATAGGCCTGAAATCCGAAAATGTGGAGGCCTTAGGTATTTTAGGGAGAGGAATTATATAAGCTTCCTTCCACACTGTCGGAACGGTCTCAGAGGCGACGGAAGAGTTTAGGAGGTGACATATAATTGGCAGTATTTCTTCAATAACAGGAATTATCATACTACGGCCGATATTATCACCTCCCATGGCGTTAGAGGAGATGGACAAAATGCTCTTCTTAACATCACATGCGGCGAATGGACTTAAGTTGAACATAGGATAATCTGGAACAGGCAAGGAAGAAAGATAGTTGAGAGTGCTAGTTTTGACATCTATATCCATGTTGTATGTCGACGAATTACACGCATCTTGACGTGCCTTGCCAATTCCCAAGGTTCTTAAAATTTTCCAGGCTTTAGCTGGATCGGCATTGGAGAGTGAAGAATGAATATAGCGGCGTTGAGCGTCCCTACACATTCTATTGCAGCGATTCCTGGCGAGATGATACTTTTCTTTGTTAATGTTGTTAGCACATCGTTTGAATCTCGCTCTCTGTTTTGTTACACACTAACACAACAAAGTAGTGATGGGGTGTAAAAAGACCGATAAAATGAATGATTTCAAATGAATGAAATCAGCGTTGTTCAAAATCATATATTTTTCCTTTTTTATAGATTTGTAGGGCGTACGTAATCTCTTTAACTACTGAATTGATTTTCAAAATTATTCTACGAATATAAAGCTACACTGTTGTTGAGTAACACAAGGCTATATTCTATCTACACAAGTAAAACCGCGGTGCGCTAATAGTTATTGTATGTACTTACTTAATTACAACAAATATTATGCAATTATGAATCTTAGGGTTTTAACTTAGAACATCTTCATAGAAATCGGTTCAGTCTTAGAACTTCTAAGACAACTGATTTCGATGAATCTTTCATGAATGCATTTTTTTGATAAATATTTTGTTTCTTAATTGGTGTGGTGGGGTGAGAAAAATAAGAGCAGGAGAAGAATAGCGGCTGTTAGCAAATGTACTGCCCCACGCGGATTTGTATGGCTAGGAATTTAAAAAAAATGATATTGTGCTGTTTAATATAAATGTATATTACATAATTTTTACACTATTGGTTTTTAAAATGGATTAATTTATTGTAAATGTGACGTACACATTTCTTTGGATCTGTTTTTTTTTCATAAGAAAATAGATTCTAGTATCTGTATACTTTTGCATAACCAATCTTCCTAATTCCATATTGTGATTGACGAAATCATTATCATAGACATGTAGATCAATATTTGGAAATAAGTCCTTTCCTTGGAAATAGTTAAATGATTTTGAAACTATATACGTTGTAGTAATTTTAGGCTTTTTGTTATTTTCGTCCAGATGTCTTCGTATCAAGGTTTCGCACCGTCTACACAAATCTATAACATCTTTCGATGCATAGTTTTTATATACAGACACAAATGACTGTTCATGTACCTCGACTGCGCACGCTCGGCTACTCCCGTTCTGAATGCTCCAAGTAATGTATTCCCGATAGAGATCCTTTCCCCGTGTTTCGTTAACTAATTTGAAATGATGTTGTATACATACATTACGAGTCCAATACAGAACCTCCTTTTTTTAAATCGGTTAAATATGGGTACAAAAACACATGGCATTTTATTCATTTCATCATTCACTCAATCAATTTCATTCAAATAGTCCCCACACTACGCCTTCTACCAAGGAATTTATACTCACATTACTCACCTACACCCTCTACCAAGACGTTGGCGTCGTATTAAAACTGTCGCAACTGCTATTCCAATTTTATCCATTGAATCTAAATTAGACAATATTACGAAAAACAATTGACTAAAATATCACTTGTGATAGGAAATACCGTAGTACCTTAAGTTTGATGTCTCTGATCGTCTTTTACACCGTAATACCGCACAATTCACCATTTTCACTGAGCACTACTTCGCGACACGAAACGACAGCTAATGGTCGCGGTTACGAGTGAAGTAGTTTTATATAACGTGTATGGCCATATGGCCGGCAGAGGGGTACGCCTTGCGTTGACATTTCCATTCTAGATACTCTAAGGGATAGCCTTAGCCACTCGCATACAAACGTACTTTCCGCTTCATTTGGAAACTATGTCCCCGATCTTATTGAAATTTTCCATACGGATGAAAAATAGCTATGTTTGTAGCAGTTTAGTTTTTCTAAAACATAATGATCTTTAAATGAGAGCGAAACTAATGCTGACAACCAAACCGAGTCATTTTCAAGCGATTTTTTATTTATGATTGACACCTTTATTCCATAATCTGTCGCGTTGCAAACATCCTAAATATATTCAACATTAGTCGGAAAGTACGAAAAAATATCAAAAAATGGTGCCGACACCGAGCACACGCAACAGCCACATGACAGCTTCGTATTTGATGGTTAGACGCGCTTTCTCACTAATAGCGCGCCGCATTTCATTCGACGCGACGTGAAACAACAACAAATCCGCATGGGTCGATCCGTTTCCGTTTGGGAGAGGTTCGTAGCCTTCGTAAGCAAATAAGCTTAGCTATGAGGGGTCCTGAACCTACAATTACGCCTCTCTATTTTTTGTTGTTAAGTAGGGGTGCTGCAGGCCTGGCGCGGAGCACAGTCACAGTCCTGGAACTTTACCCGTGCTTCTCGGCAAGCCTCAATAGCCCCACAATAGAGAATAGAGTGCGTATCAGTAAGATCAATACTACGTAGTCGGTAGATATGAACAAGGCCCCCACTATAGCCAAAGCACGTCTATGGGTGGGGAAGCGAGATAGACGTGGCCTTACGTTCAAATTTCTATAATTTAGAATCGCATCTTCCAATGATTTTAGGTACTTTCCTGATTGCTCTCGGGACTGACCTCTTCCACAGCGTAATCAGGCTGGGAAATCACTGGTGTTGATGTGTTGTGGTGGAGTCGTAAGAGTCTGGTTACACTGCGGATGGTTCACAACTTGAGCACTGAGCACTTCACGCCGGAGTTGATCAAGTACAGAGTCATCCAACAGTTTTGGGCGCTGGATGACTCGTGCGCGCATGACATTCTTGTTTATTTGATGTGTCCACTTCATGCGCCGCACTCTTCTGTCAGCGGAGGTTGGCCTCGCCGCACAAGTGTACACGGGCGGCGGTCGAGGCGACGACGCAGCTTGTCTTCGCTGCTAAACACGTCACTCGTCTCAGGCAGCGTTCAGAATTCCTCTTCATCTGAGGACGAGGATGTGGAGCTAGCCGAGGCGGGCTGTGATGTTCCGCCCTAGCACGTGCTCTTGTAAGCATGTTTTTTATTTATTTACATGCATATTTCTTATAAAAATTTAAACAAATTTCAATAGAACGTTAAGTGCGAGTCGGTCTCGCGCACCCAGGGTTCCGTATCAGTTGTAAGACTATCTTCTTGCCTATGATTCTAAGTCGACGCGAAGGGAAACGCGACTACAGGTTTATGCCCAGATGAGAATATTTTTTTTTTGTGAATAAACTATAAATTCACGTTTTCGGATTTATTCCTTTACTTATGCTATAAGACCTTACTTTTTGCCAAATTTCAATATTATAGGTCAAGGGGAAGTACCCTATACGTTTTTGTTCTATGGCTGATATTTTTTTGTGAATATTCTACAAATTTACGGTTTTCGGATGTTCCCTTTACTTATGCTTTATGTTTTTCCTTTGAAGTACGGAACCCTAAAAATTTAATAAAAGACGTATATCACGGTTGGTGTTTTTTTTATTATTATTATGACGCTTCATTTATAACTCTCGTTATAATAAATTTTTACTATAGAAAATAAAATAAAATATTATAAATCTAGAATTTTAATGATATCCCAAAAATTTACGACTCCGGCGGGACTTGAACCCGCGACCCTCCTCTGAATACGAGGATGCGCTAACCAACTGCGCCACGGAGGCAAGTACCCGACCTGTCGAAAATCTTTGGGACTTACGGACTATAGCGCCGTTAGCTTCACCTACAGGGGAAACATTGAAGTTATCCAAACCTGCTCAAAGTCTAAAGTTACATTTAGATCGTTTGACGAGAGGTATCGCTGTTGCTAATCTCTATGGTTTTTATAGTGCTTATGCCCGCACTTTGGGTAATCTTAAAGAATTTTAATGATATCCCAAAAATTTACGACTCCGGCGGGACTTGAACCCGCGACCCTCCTCTGAATACGAGGATGCGCTAACCAACTGCGCCACGGAGGCAAGTACCCGACCTGTCGAAAATCTTTGGGACTTACGGACTATAGCGCCGTTAGCTTCACCTACAGGGGAAACATTGAAGTTATCCAAACCTGCTCAAAGTCTAAAGTTACATTTAGATCGTTTGACGAGAGGTATCGCTGTTGCTAATCTCTATGGTTTTTATAGTGCTTATGCCCGCACTTTGGGTAATCTTAAAGAATTTTAATGATATCCCAAAAATTTACGACTCCGGCGGGACTTGAACCCGCGACCCTCCTCTGAATACGAGGATGCGCTAACCAACTGCGCCACGGAGGCAAGTACCCGACCTGTCGAAAATCTTTGGGACTTACGGACTATAGCGCCGTTAGCTTCACCTACAGGGGAAACATTGAAGTTATCCAAACCTGCTCAAAGTCTAAAGTTACATTTAGATCGTTTGACGAGAGGTATCGCTGTTGCTAATCTCTATGGTTTTTATAGTGCTTATGCCCGCACTTTGGGTAATCTTAAAGAATTTTAATGATATCCCAAAAATTTACGACTCCGGCGGGACTTGAACCCGCGACCCTCCTCTGAATACGAGGATGCGCTAACCAACTGCGCCACGGAGGCAAGTACCCGACCTGTCGAAAATCTTTGGGACTTACGGACTATAGCGCCGTTAGCTTCACCTACAGGGGAAACATTGAAGTTATCCAAACCTGCTCAAAGTCTAAAGTTACATTTAGATCGTTTGACGAGAGGTATCGCTGTTGCTAATCTCTATGGTTTTTATAGTGCTTATGCCCGCACTTTGGGTAATCTTAAAGAATTTTAATGATATCCCAAAAATTTACGACTCCGGCGGGACTTGAACCCGCGACCCTCCTCTGAATACGAGGATGCGCTAACCAACTGCGCCACGGAGGCAAGTACCCGACCTGTCGAAAATCTTTGGGACTTACGGACTATAGCGCCGTTAGCTTCACCTACAGGGGAAACATTGAAGTTATCCAAACCTGCTCAAAGTCTAAAGTTACATTTAGATCGTTTGACGAGAGGTATCGCTGTTGCTAATCTCTATGGTTTTTATAGTGCTTATGCCCGCACTTTGGGTAATCTTAAAGAATTTTAATGATAATAATAATACCCAAATAATAATAATACCCAAAGTGCGGGCATAAGCACTATAAAAACCATAGAGATTAGCAACAGCGATACCTCTCGTCAAACGATCTAAATGTAACTTTAGACTTTGAGCAGGTTTGGATAACTTCAATGTTTCCCCTGTAGGTGAAGCTAACGGCGCTATAGTCCGTAAGTCCCAAAGATTTTCGACAGGTCGGGTACTTGCCTCCGTGGCGCAGTTGGTTAGCGCATCCTCGTATTCAGAGGAGGGTCGCGGGTTCAAGTCCCGCCGGAGTCGTAAATTTTTGGGATATCATTAAAATTCTTTAAGATTACCCAAAGTGCGGGCATAAGCACTATAAAAACCATAGAGATTAGCAACAGCGATACCTCTCGTCAAACGATCTAAATGTAACTTTAGACTTTGAGCAGGTTTGGATAACTTCAATGTTTCCCCTGTAGGTGAAGCTAACGGCGCTATAGTCCGTAAGTCCCAAAGATTTTCGACAGGTCGGGTACTTGCCTCCGTGGCGCAGTTGGTTAGCGCATCCTCGTATTCAGAGGAGGGTCGCGGGTTCAAGTCCCGCCGGAGTCGTAAATTTTTGGGATATCATTAAAATTCTTTAAGATTACCCAAAGTGCGGGCATAAGCACTATAAAAACCATAGAGATTAGCAACAGCGATACCTCTCGTCAAACGATCTAAATGTAACTTTAGACTTTGAGCAGGTTTGGATAACTTCAATGTTTCCCCTGTAGGTGAAGCTAACGGCGCTATAGTCCGTAAGTCCCAAAGATTTTCGACAGGTCGGGTACTTGCCTCCGTGGCGCAGTTGGTTAGCGCATCCTCGTATTCAGAGGAGGGTCGCGGGTTCAAGTCCCGCCGGAGTCGTAAATTTTTGGGATATCATTAAAATTCTTTAAGATTACCCAAAGTGCGGGCATAAGCACTATAAAAACCATAGAGATTAGCAACAGCGATACCTCTCGTCAAACGATCTAAATGTAACTTTAGACTTTGAGCAGGTTTGGATAACTTCAATGTTTCCCCTGTAGGTGAAGCTAACGGCGCTATAGTCCGTAAGTCCCAAAGATTTTCGACAGGTCGGGTACTTGCCTCCGTGGCGCAGTTGGTTAGCGCATCCTCGTATTCAGAGGAGGGTCGCGGGTTCAAGTCCCGCCGGAGTCGTAAATTTTTGGGATATCATTAAAATTCTTTAAGATTACCCAAAGTGCGGGCATAAGCACTATAAAAACCATTATAAATCTAATCTACAGTAAAAAATATATCAAAACTGTAGATCAGCAGTAGCTAGGCTATATTATAATTCGTTGGTAATATACAGGCAGCTGTTAAGCTGATGCTGATCATCATATTCCTTGTCCGTGCACTTTAAATGATTGTCCAGACTATTTTTAAAAGCGTTCACTGAGGGCGGCACTGATCACTGGTTTCGGTAAACGGTTCCAAATTTCACGACGCGGACGTGAAGTATTCAATGACGTACATATTTTTTGTCGAAGGGAGGAAGCGCGACAAATGGACGCGGGAACGTCATCCATTCCTCGGGAGAGGATGACATGGTGGACATAACGCCAGGTCTTCAGCAAGCCGGGGACTCCACTCCAACCAACCACGGGACTTTCCAGCTCTACGATCACGGGAGAAATTCTACTGCTAGTGCTAACTGTAAGTCCTTGCATTTATACATTTTATTCAGGATATCATGCTCCCAAAGTTTCTGGAAGCGCTTTAGATTATGGCAACATTCAGCACGGATTCACCGGTTTTTTTCTTTGCACCAAATACATATGCTACAAAAATGTAAATAAGTACATTATATCACTCCACCTGTTGGAGTACCACAAAGCAATATCAGAATAGCCCACCCTCAGAACTATGTATATCGGGCGCACCGCACACAATTCACACATGAATGCAGATGTTGCATCCTGTGTTGTCGAGTACAAGTGGGTCCACGATGTTAGGCGGTACTTATCTTATTTAACAATAACAAGGTATGAAACGGTCGGATGGATAATAGATGTTTTTGATTGAAATATTCAAGGTGAGAGAGAATGAGATGAGCAGTCTACAGTAGTAGACTACTGTGGTAGTACTGTAGACTGGCGCTTGCAGGCAAGTACGACCAAGGCGATTGCTGTCTAGTCAAATTGTACAAATTGAACTACAGACCGCCAAAACCTGTTATAGAATTAATATAGGTCGTCTTCACCCCATCAGGCGACTGCAGCAGTCAAGAGTACCTACTGATGTAAATAAACCATCCAAAGTGCTCCGTCTCGTTCCAGTTTTTGGCGGATTTCATGGTGTTCCTTTAATTTAATATACAATGTTTATTTGACAGATTTGATTCTTACGATGGACTCTACCGATCGGTGGCACAAAAATACAGTTATGTTATTTTATATTTTAGTCAGATCGATTAACGGATAAGGCCAGAGGTTTTTAAAAATAATGTAGATGCAGTTTTTGTAATTTTTTTTAAAGGAACGTTTACCGTCTTTAAATTTGTTATCTTGAATATCTCGGGTAGCTGCGCTGCAGGTAACATTGGAAGGAACATTGCAGGTCCAATGCAGATGCAGTGTGCGTATCATTGGACAGTCATTGGCATAGGACTCTGATAAAAAGTTAGTAGTTTCGGAATAGTTAATCGACGACTGCGTAGAATTACGAGAATTTAAAAATCTCTTGATGTTCACATATTGAAAATATTTTTATTTCAATATAATTTATGTCTGTAATACGAATACATTTTAAACGTTTTCAAATCTTTCAATTAATTGCTTTCATTACTAAAAGAAAATGTACCCGCATGCGAAAATAAATTAAACTTCAATCATGTCCATGAAAAAGATGTTAAAAAAGCATTTAAAGTTTCAATATCTTATTAAAATCTCTGGGGCATTTCCGTTAGAATTATTAAACCATTGATGGATACTATTGCACCAGATCTAGCTTTTATATTCAATGAATCTATTGATTGTGGCGTTTTTCCTGATTTGATGAAATCCTGATCGGATGCAAGATAATCCCATTATTTAAATCGGGTAGTAGGTCTGACCCCACTAACTTTAGACTGCCTACATTCAGCAAAGATTTTGAAAAACTTATTTTACATCAATTGCTTAGGCATTTTAATGGTATTGATCTGCTACATTGTAATCAATTCGGGTTTACTCGCGGCAGGTCAACTACTGATGCCGGTGTAGAGTTGGTATCGCATATTTTTGATGCTTGGGAGAAGTCGCAAGATGCTTTAGGTGTTTTTTGCAACTTCTCAAAACCATTCGATTGTGTACACCATGGAACATTAATCAGGAAACAGGAGGACATCACTATGGAATAAAGGACACCTCTTTGGATCTTCTTACTTGAGTGACAAGATACAAAGAGTTGACATTAACGGAAAACGGTCTTCAGGATCTGTAGTTACAATGGGTGTACCTAACGCAGAGATCTATCCTCGGCCCTTTCCTATTTTTGGTTAATAACAGCGACCTGCCTCATCTCGTTAAAAATAATCACGAGATTGTATTGTTTGCTGATGATACTTCTTTAATTTGTAAAATGATATATTTATGAAATCTTATCGTACACTCATAGAAATATCGATCGATTCCCTAAAAATTGCGACATACATAATGTAAATACTAGAAATAAGAACAATCTTGATTTGCCCAAAACTAGGCTGCACAAGATTAATGTATCTTTTAAAGGGCAATATATACAATATAATGTATACGCTTCTACAGCAAAACACCAAATGAGCTGCAATTCAAACTATCAAACATATCCTTTGTAAAAAGGCTTATTACAAAATATCAGGTTATCTACTAGAGGATAAAAAAGCATGGGACGACTTTTGCTCCAACTCTGAAACTAACAACCTAACAAGGTAAAGTTTTCTTGTTGGCTTCTTTACTTTACCTTAAAAAGATTGAAATGATCAAACAATCAAAGTGATCACTTTATTTCACTATTTTACTTATTTAGTTAATTGTATTTTTGTGACGTGTGACCATGGGTCCTGTAAGGTCTATTAGAAAGGAAATAAAGCACTTTGATAATTGATATTTATTTAAATGTACAATGAAGAGAATCAACCTATTTCCATCCTACATTTCCATCAAAATCTCATTTTTTAAGTTTAATTTTATGTTAATTCGACTGCATGTCGCCAGTATTCGTAGCGCTGGTATTTACATGAACTGCATTCAGAACTCGGAGACCTTCAAACATTACAAAATATAAACTTAAAATTTAAATCTTCTATTGTAGATAAGTTTTAACACCTACTTAGGTATCAGATAAACTATTTTGTTTCAAATGAATTCAACCTCCGCCTGTTTTTGTAGGTCTCGATTGGCTAACAAGTTTATGTATGGCATAATTAAAGTGGTTTTATTTTAATTTAAGCTGACATCGTGCAGTACTTCGGTTCGTCTGTCGGTAAGCGAGTCATGTAATTTATAGAATTTGACGAGTAGAACAGTTGATAGACCATTGTATCATCTAGGTTTTTAATTACTTTCTAGTAGTTAGATAAATGAAGCGCGCTGGTCGCATACCAGTCAGCTTCATCAGGTGAGATCGGCGGGACAAGTTAAATGTAGTTGTTTCGAGTAAAATTATATTAGGTATCATTTTATTAAACAAATATACCTAAACCAATGCCTGAAAAATTGACATTTTTGGAAAAACAGAAACTATTATTTAACGAATTAGCTACTTTTGTATATTGGTCTATGCTACTTACATATTAACAGTAAATAAATTAACTATGTAATGATTATTGTATGTGAGTTTGATATATATTGTCTCCGGTATAGCTAAGCCTAGCTTCTTCACGTGACAATGTGATGATGATAAATTATACGAGCTATCCATTTACACATATATACTACTATAAAAGTAATTCTGTCTCTCCGCCTGTTATTTTTTCACGTCTAAACGGCTCAAGGGAACTTAATCAAAATTTATCAGGAAGGCAGGTATCTATCCCGGTGACAGACTTCTATCTCGGGATAGAGTGGGTGAAGCTGCACGCAGCAGCTAGTAATGTATATTTCACTTTGTAACCGCCATTAATAATTTAACTACATGAACGTACGCGTACCGGCGAGTACCTACCTATGCAAATAAATAGGTAATCATTGTAATCAAACATCGATAAGTACCTATGTACTAAACACCACAATCACATTGGATAGGCGATAAAACTCAGTCATTTTAAGATTAAATAAGCGTGTGGGTCGATTCGATAGCGCCGCATGTTATAGTAGGTAGGTAGGTGTGGTGTGAGTAACCAGTTCTGCGTTCAGTCAGTGCCGTTTGGGAAGCTAGTGTAAACAGTGCGTTCCAATGAGTTCCATTGATATAGATCCCGGGGATACGGAGACGGAGCCCTTGATTCCTGACGATGTAGGTAAAAACTTATATTAACAATCCTCTTTGAATCTTAGATAATCGAAGGTTCGTTTGATAAGTAGTAGGTCAAATAGTATTTTGCAAAAAGTAGTCTACGAGAAATTGCCAACTCAGAAGCACGTGATCGCGGCTTCGTTTTAGTCACGGAACCCCCCCTCCCGCGCGCCTCTAACGTCGCACGTAGCCCGACTGAGGGGCTAAGCGGAGGTGCAAGATACTTTGCATAATTTTATTTAATTCAAAGTTGCCCGATCTCGTCTCGATTGCCGATTGGGACATTTTGGAATAATTTGACAGTTTTTACCTTGATGATTTTCATCTTCTTCCATAGTGACATTAGTAGTAGTTTCTTTCTTCGTTAGAATTTCCTTTCTTGTTGCCTGTAACCTCTGTATTTTAGCATTATCTATAATTTTTAACTCCGTCTGTACGTAATGGTAGCTTCATTTATATTTATGATTTTTTGAAGGATCAAATACCTACATAATGTGTCATGTCATGTCATCTACATAAGTAGCTGTTTGCGAATTAGTGTAAATTAATTAAGGTTGATCATCGCGAGATGGCGCGAGATTAAATTTTTTGTAATATTTAACCTTTAAGAAAGCATGTTTTATTAAACTAGTCGAAAAACGTTACGAGCACCCACACGTTATTATCCCAAATAATTTTTTTTAGCGTATAAGTTTCGGCGTTGCTGGTAACCCTATCTAGTTTTATGTCACAGTGACGTTTCCTTTCACTGCCCCTTCACCTCACTCCGCCCGGGCCTATCTATTGTGTCAACTGTGTTAGTCAATTTCTTGTTGATTTGGTTGTAAAGACGTGAAAAAAATAACATTATCTCATTCTTTTGTTTCTGTAATCTAAAATTACTTGCGTGCTAAAAGGAAACGTTGCATTATTGAACGATTATAACATGAATTTGCAATCCGTTGCCAAATAATGTGAAATAGTAATATACACGTACATGACGAGCTGCTCAGCTGAGAGAGTTCTATTATTTACATCCACGAAATATTGTTACAGGGGATGCAATCATGTTCTCGGGAATGCAAGGTATGTTTTATTACGTCTACATTTGTTTAGTTGAAACAACGTTGAATGCCACGGAGATGCCACTTGGACATCTCAGCAAGTTAATTTATCTGTTGAAGGCTGTGGCAATGGGCTTAAGCATAAAAAGTAGCCAACACTTATTCATTTATTTTAGTGATAAATTGCTGGTATCCTTTTTATCTATTAATTATTGCCATCAAAGAGTGAACATGTTTCAATACTGACTTATCTTTATTGTTTACAAACAAAAGCAACCCAGCCTAATTGTCAGTCGACCACCAATGTTGCATAGGTACCATAGAATACGAGATTATTGTTTGTAATTCAATTTTAATTCATTTAAATTATTGAAACCCTTTGCTTCTTTTTGCTCTAGTTTCAATTTTAGCCTCAGAACCTCTGTGTGGATAAAATCTGTGAAAAAATAAAGCAAACAAGTACAAAATACTTTCTAGTTTGTGTTGAAAGAACACCAACAATTTATCCCATAACAAAGGACATTATCAAGGGAGGCACCACCATTGTTAAGGCATGAAACATTCTTTCAACATGGACTAGAGCACATTTATAATGAATTAGCCAAACTATGTTTTTATAGTAAAATATCTCTTTATCACAGGAGATGATGATATCCCTGGAATTGGACAATATGAGGACTTCCACACGATTGATTGGCAGCGGGATATTGCACGAGATCGGATGCGACACAGATACATAGTTAAGAAACGAAATGACTCATGCTGGGATTTAATAAAGGTAAGGAAATCGCCACATTTGACTGATTTACAATTTATTAAAGATTAAATTCAATTAATATTGAGTAATGGGGGTGATATTTTTCAGTATACCTGATAAGTGACAGTGAGAAACCAAACGACTTTATCTTACTTAATATTATATTATCCCAGAGACAGACATAGGGTACATGAAAAGCGCATGCGAAGCTGCGGGAAGCAGCTAGTTTCATATAAAGTCACTTGTTTCTATGATTAACCTACTTTTCATACTAAGTATACATTTATGGCATTGACTTTCCAGGTACTGAGTTTGTAAGCTCAGTGCCTGGACACCTGTTTCGCTACAGGAATTGTCACTGAAATATGCTTTTAAATGTACCTTGCACCCACTGTGCGACGAAGGTAGTCATGAGTGAAGACACCCATTGATTTGTTTCTTGTCACTTTTGTGACTAGACGTGAACTTTTCACGTAAAGTAGTACAGTTTATTATCTAACTAAGGCGCGTCGCTCATGGTGGAATCGAGGTCTTAGGTCCTTGTTGTGATTATAGGGCGCGCACGACGCGTGGTCAGGCTGGGTATGTGTCCTGCTAGTCGGCGTCTGCACCGGCATAGTGGCTGGAGTCATCGACATCGGAGCCTCCTGGATGACGGATCTCAAGTTTGGAATCTGCCTCTCTGCCTTCTGGCTGAACCGAGAGCAGTGCTGCTGGTCTGATGTCAACACCACTAACTTTGAACCAGGGAACTGCTCACAGGTACAGTACTCTTCAGCACACATATGAATGTCCACTGCTGAACTGCCTGAAGCAGATTGGTGATTGCAGTAGAGGTGTTATAAATTTCCTGAAAGAAGCTGCTGCCCTGCCTCTAAAATACTTACGGGGTCAGTTGGAGCTAATGAAATCTTACACTGTCACGGCCGGCAGGTACTGTGCTGTCTCATAATAAATCTTTGAGCTGGCTCAGGATCCCCGTTACTCCTGGTCTTGAACTACGGAAAACGGAAAGGAATATGAACATGTATTATTCAATCCAATATATTTATGAATTAGGTATTGAATTCTTGTATCTTTTTAACCTATTTTGTTTTGCTGGACAGTGGTCAACATGGCCGCAAGTGTTCGGCGACCGGGCGGAGGGCGCGGGGGCCTACATCATCAGCTACCTGTTGTACATAGCGTGGGCGCTGCTGTTCGCTGCACTCTCGGCCTCCCTCGTCCGCATGTTCGCGCCTTACGCCTGCGGATCCGGTACTTATACTATTTTATACCTAACTTAACTCATTCTTAAGTTGCAATGTTTTGTAAAGCGCTAAATAAACCAAAATTAAAATAACTCTTTTTGGCGTCGAGCTTGAAAAATAATCGTGAACAACCTGCATTGTAGGAAAGAGCTCAGATCAACAAGCAGCGCAAATTCTGTCAAAGGTTCAACACCAAAACATATCTTAATCTTTTGTTAATTTATAAAAGTATTCCCAGTGACGTAGCTCACACTCAGTTTTAAGAGTTTTAGTAAGTAGTATTTTTTTAACAAAATTGTTGCAAGATGTGTTGTATAATACATATTTCCATTCGCAGGTATCCCTGAAATAAAGACCATCCTGAGCGGTTTCATAATCCGCGGGTACCTAGGCAAATGGACACTTATAATCAAGGTGGTCGGCCTTATACTGTCAGTGTCATCTGGTCTGTCGCTTGGGAAAGAGGGACCTATGGTGCACATTGCTTGCTGCCTGGGTAAGTTGAGTACTTACACTCTCAATAGGCAGCCCCCTTGACAGGTTCAAAATCATTTTCATTGAAGATAATGCTGATAATCAAGGTGGTCGGCCTTATCTTGTCCGCGTTTACTGGTCTGTCATTCGGGAAAGAGGAGCCTATGGTTACGATATTTAGCCTAAAAGTAAACGGAGCTTGTGTTATGGGTACACCGGTATACTTATCACAGGCTGCCAACTTATTGCACCTAATCTTTAATATCTTAAGCAACCAGGTCTAATAACTATGTCCAATAATCACTTACAGCGCCATCTGTTAGTTACATTAGTAAATTTAATCAATATCAATAGATATCTGCAGATTGTAGAAACACATTCGCCTACTGTGCCGCAGAAATCGACGAATTTTCTTTTTTTTAGGTTTTTTGTCCGTACCTCAAAAGGAATATAAGGACCCCTTATAGTACCGTCCATCTGTCAACCCCCTTTTCTCAGGAACGCGTATCGAGTTGAAATACTGATTCCATAACCACTTGGCTCGGTACAAACGTCTCAGTCCAATGCAATCTAAAGTTTATAACCGCAAATTTTGAAATTTCCAAGGAAATAACATAAAACCTATAGGGTATTTCCCATAGACCTTGAACCATTAAATTTAGTGGCACAAGGAAAAAATCTGAAAAAAGCAAATTTGTTATTACATTCCAAAAAAATTGATTCTCGCAAGGGACCAAAACCGGTACTTTCCGGTAACTTTAAAGTATGTTATTAGGCTAGTAGCAAAGTCGCACTTGACGTTTTATTTTCAATTAAACTTATTTAACAGTCATACAAATAACCACGTACATTAACTAATTAAAATTAATAAAAATACAGATATCGCATGGAAAGTATCTATAAAATCTGGATTAATACAATAAAAATTACAAATTTATTAATTATTTTATTTATCCATAATTAAATAATGATTATCTAGCCGCAAGCTAAACGAAGTTTGTGTATAACTAGATTGTATTGTAAAGCTTTATATTCACAGGCAACATCCTTTCCTACCTGTTTCCAAAGTACGGCCGCAACGAAGCCAAGAAGAGGGAAATACTATCTGCTGCTGCGGCTGCCGGAGTCTCTGTCGCTTTCGGAGCGCCCATCGGTGGGGTGCTTTTCAGCTTGGAAGAGGTAACAACTGCAAACAATCCTAGTAATAATCTTATGTTATACAAGAACAGATTTTTAGGGTTCCGTTCTCTCCGGCTCTAAAGCAAAAAAGGAACCCTTATAGGATCACTTTGCTGTCCGTCTGTTAACCCTCTTTTCTCAGGAACGCGCGGACGTATCGAGTTGAATTTAACATCAAATACTCAGTTCCATAACATCTTGGAGCCGTGATATAAATCAAACTTCTAGGTCAACGTAATCAAAAGTACAGATGTTTATGGCCAAATTTTTTGCATTTTTCAATTGAATTACATGCACATAAAACCCATAGGGTCCCGTTGACCTACAATCATGAAATTTGGCAAGAAGCATTTATACTTAGTATTAGTGATCGTTACCGTATCAACTTGAGCCTTTCAGTATTCTTTGTACGAAAATCCCTGTTCGGATGGGAACTTCTTCGCCCCGAGACAAGCTGACGGCGCGGCAAGGGCTTTGGTTACGGGCTTACGTTAGGTTGGTGGCGAGGAGAAAGACGATAAGGTGTTGATCCCTTTCCGAGTTGATATGTGTGCTATGATCCTATGCTATGAAATACACATTTGCAGGTTTCCTACTACTTCCCGCTGAAGACTTTGTGGCGGTCGTTCTTCTGCGCGTTGATAGCCGCCTTTATCCTCCGCTCCATCAATCCCTTCGGCAACGAGCACTCGGTGCTCTTCTTTGTGGAGTACAACAAGCCGTGGATATTCTTTGAGCTGATTCCCTTTGTGGGACTTGGTATTATCGGGGTGAGCGCTTTAACTGAAAAGCATCTTTTTATTTACCTTATAACTACTAGACAATATCGGTCGTCAAACTTAAGTATCTTAGGGACGTAAGTTTGACGACCGCTGTGGCGCGGCGGGCGACGGTACGCCTGCGATGCGGTAGGTTCGATTTCCGCCTTGAGACAAAGGTTTGTACGATCTGCAAATATTTCTTCCGGGAGTTCTGGGTATTTTATTTTGTAATATTAGTATTTGTATTATATACTACATTACATTACAGCCTGAAGCTAGGGCACTTTTGGGGCTAGATGATGCTGTGTAGATTGTCCAGCTCTATTAATATATTAATGATACATTTAATGACGTACACATGAAGACGTTGAGGCGCTCATTCTTCTGGGCGTTGATAGCGTAGCAGAGTGCAAGGCAAATAAGATTTCATAAGATCAGTTGAGAAATATCTATTATACGAGAGTGAGTTAAGAGCGAGTCTTCTAGACCTTCGTGATACACCGTCACTTTCCATCACGTGAGATAGTGGTCAAACGAAAACTACAAATATATATATATATTCTCTGCACAATTTTACTTCTATTCGTATTTATGAAAATTTTGTTTCCAGGGCTGCATCGCCACAATATTCATAAAGGCGAACATCTACTGGTGCCGCTACCGCAAGCTGTCCAAACTGGGCCAGTATCCGGTGACCGAGGTGCTGGTCGTCACGCTGGTGACCGCTATCGTCGCATACCCTAACCCGTATACCCGGATGAATACTAGCGAGCTGATTTATCTGCTGTTCAACCAGTGTGGTATTGCGTCTACTGATCCTCTGTGGTAAGTTGCTTATTTCTCTTTTAATTCATCAGTTAGTACTATGTGCAAGGCTTGAGGTCTTTCGATACATCAAAGTCAATTATAGCTAACAACAACTAATAGGCAAAAATTGGAACGGCCATTCGTTTCAATCATTACACAAGACAAAGTGTCAGCAGAAATATTCTATCAGGTCACAATTTCTTTCTGCAGTAAAATGTGCTTTTTTTCAACTACCCAAAGTGGTGAAGACTGTATAATGTGTATTTGTTCGCTTCAAACGACAAGTATTTGTTTCGGTTTGAATTAATATGACATGTAGAAAGTGTAAACAATGTTCTGATTGTTTTTGCTGGTTGTGGACAGTTTGTGTTTTCCAAAAAGAGAAGATTACTACTACTGTTTACAAAAATCTTTCCAAGCATTACAGAGGGGATATTTGTGGTCCCTTCCACAAATGTGGATATTTGTTGGCCCACAGATCCATACAATTATGAAAAAAAAATCAGTTTGAAAGCCTTTCATCTGTTAATAAAAAATCTGCTTGGAAGTCATTCAAAATGCTTGTGTTATGAATTTTTGGGAAATAAGAAAAGTATAAATTACAAAGGAATTATTGCTGATTAATGGGATAATTATCAACAAATAGGAGTAAACATGTCATTAAAGATTTTTATTTCCTGCACTCGCATCTGTTTTTTCCCTGAGAACCTAGTATGAATCACCATACACACAAACATTTCACCAAGATTTAAAGGTTTTTGGAGAACGACGTCAGGGATTTTGGAATGAAAACATGTTAGGGGATTGCTGTACGTCTATTATAAGAGAAACTGATTCAAATATCTACAAAAAGAAGCCAAACATTTGCCTTTTTTGTTTTTTTTTTGTAATAATACCAAAATTATGTAATACAGCAGCTAGATCATCAGTCGTTCGAAAAAATAAGCAGGTGTTAAATGTTATATTATAATGGATATTTAGGCAGCAGTATTAGGTGAAAAAAGTCGTAAAACAACTTGGTAAAGAGCAGTTTTGGGCATACACCTTGCTTTTTTTCTCAGACTTTCATTTGTTTTCCTGTCTCAGTGTAATACAACCTTTCTGTGCATTGCATAATGTCTACACCCCAATGTATGGAACGAAAAAGGGGAGGCCTTTGCAGCGGTTTCCAACGGGCTGCTTAACTTAATTGATTCTACAACTTTACATAATAAAAGAGGTTGATTATAATATTTTGTTACAGTGACTATAGCCGCAACTTCACTGACGTGAGCGATTCCATGGAGGTGGCCGCCTCGGGCGCCGGCGTCTACCGCGCCATGTGGCTCCTCTCGCTGGCGCTGATGCTGAAGCTGGTGGTGACGGTGTTCACCTTCGGCATGAAGGTTCCTTGCGGCCTGTTCATCCCGAGCCTCGCGCTCGGAGCCATCGCGGGTCGGATGGTCGGCATCGGTGCGTATACTAGCTTCCGTCTGTTCGTGGGGTCTGTAGGTAGACAAAACGCGATGTGTGTTGAGCTGAATCAAATCCTAGACAGACAATACCAACAGCACTAATAAATTTATATTATTTTTGAATATGACTTTAAAGATGCCCTTTTACAGGTGATCTATATTTTTTTTTTTACATATTTATCTAAATTCCTAAATTGTATTTCTATTTGTCTGTTTTATGGCTTTGAATTAAGGATGTACCTTTTATTGTGATCTATTGTAAATTGAATTATCCAAGTGTGCCCAGTGCTCGTACGACTAATAAATGTGTATAAGTATTAATTTTTCATGACCAGAATCACACAAACACCCGATGCGATGCAATGCGTCGCGTCGGGGGTGGGGTGTCACAGGTTGTGTCGCGTCGCGTTTCAATCATGGTTTTGCCCCTTTTAAAGCAGCAAGCTAGTCTCTGCAATGCGACTCGAAGGGACAGGCTTCAGCTCAACGAGACGGATGACGTTTATGTGAGGGTGTTAGTAACTTCATATTCTCTTTTTAGATCCGCTCGTATTAGCATAGAACAAGCATAGAAATACGTGACGGCCGCTGAGGCCGCAAGGCTCTAGAGTGGCGACCACGTACCGGAAAGCGCGGTGTGGGTAGGCCCCCCACGCGACGGACCGACGACCTGGTGAAGGTCGCGGGAAGTCGCTGGATGCGGGCAGCGCAAAATCGGTCATTGTGGAGATCCTTAGGGGAGGCCTTAGTCCAGCAGTGGACTTCGATCGGCTGATATGATGATAGAAATACGTTAAATTTAAATATGAGACTTTTTAGAACCCTTGTGCCCAGCGAAGCATAAGATGCTTGCTTTTCCATCAGAAGTAGGTAAGGTAGCCGTTGAATTTATCAACACATCAAAAGAATTTACTATGAATACTATATGAACATATGATTTTCATAGCTAAGCTAGCATGGTTATTAATGTTATTATCTATTGATTTCACATTCTGCTGGTTACTTCTGGCAGAAAATCAGGACATATATTATGCAGCTGATATCATGGACTGTAGTAGCTCACATTCACCCTGCTTAGATCTACTGTACTCTATACGAAAACGCTTCAAATATGAAATGTAATTCCAGGCATGGAGCAGCTGGCATACAACTATCCTCAGATCTGGATGTTTAGCGGAGAGTGTTCCAGCGGCAAGGTGTGCATCACACCTGGCTTGTACGCAATGGTGGGCGCGGCGGCGGTGCTTGGTGGTGTTACTAGGATGACAGGTATGCTTGAATTACTTACACACCGAACTCTCGTTGTGTACTCTACACAACGAGATGTGAGGCCGCCGACTAAGTCACCGATAAAGCTGCCAGCGTGTGACTCCCTTATAATGCTTGACTATAATGACAGCACTGACCCTTTCTGGCGGCGAGATACAAATACGAAATCTTTTATTTAACATTAAAATATACAAAACAAATCTAATGTAACCCTGGTTTCTGTTTTAGTTTAGTTTAAACTGTATTACAGATAACCAGTCTTCCCTCCTACACATGTTTTCTAGATTAAATTATGAAATAAGCAGTGTTGGCCCTACAACTACACTAATATATTACCTAAATTATAAGCTTAAAGTATATATATATTTTTATTTCTTTAATACTAATACTAAATAATAAAGAACTCGTTCAACAGTTTAATTATATCTCACAAAAAGTTTTTCTGTTTGATCATAATCGAGCGTATTTAACCATTTTACAATAATTGGCTTTATTTTGTACGACGTTAGTTCTCTCGTGTCACCAACTTTTTTATCAAAATGATTGTATAATGTAGGCGCCGTGAAATGGTAGAGCCTCCGTGTAAGGGGTGCTTTTGATACAGGGAACTGGGCATTTTTTGATCCTCTTATTTGTACTCGAGTTTTGGTATCGTTTCCTTGTGGTATCTACGGATGCACTCGAGTATGAATAGTTTTACAGACAATACACAGCCTTGCCTTAATGGAAGTGACACGGAGACTTTTAATAGACCACGGTGTGCACGCTCTAGCTTAATCATGTATGTCTCAGCTGCTCCACCCCAAGAACATATGCAGTATTCGATAACGCATTCAGCTAGCGCTTATATGTTGGAATTATAAGTTTGTGATCCGCAACAGAACGAAGCTGTTTGAAAACATAAATTTATCTTTGTATTCGTTGGAAACCATTTCAATGTGGGGGCCCCAGGAGAGTTGTGTGTCAATTATAACGCCGAGATTTTTTATTGACTCCTCATGGACTAGATTTTTACAGTTACACATAGAGTTAGACGTCAGTGATCTGTTGCAAGGAAATGTGGGCGCTACGATTTTGTATTTACTCGAAGGCTGACTAACATTGGTTTTTATGAAGCAAAAATACCTAGTCTTCAGAGTATTTAGCGTTAAAAGGTTTTCTTCTAGCCACGATGTCACAAAAGCAAGACCTGTCTCAGCAAGTATACGCAAATTTTCCCAAGAGGAGTGATGAAACAGCAGGATTGTGTTCTCCGCGAACATAATTGTATCAGCTTGGACCAGTTTACTTGGGCAAAGTAGATTAAGTAAACAATAAAAAGTGTTGGAACAAGAGTGCCCTGTGGTACCCCGTAGTTGCAGAAGGCACCGTCACTTAACTGCTCATCAACCTTTATCTGTTGATAACGATTGTAAAGATAATGTGCATGGTGTTTATGTGCAACGCCTCTTACTCCAATGTTTTTCAGTCGTGTATGTCGATAGTAACGTTTGTCGGAAGCGTTTTAAAGTTTTTTAAATTTTTATTTGCCATTGCTGACTCTTATTTTAGACATTGCTGGGTCATTTTTAACTAAAAATAAGACAACAGTATTATAGTTCTATTATCAACATCAATAAATTTTGATTTGGATCAGTAAACATGAAGAAATCACATGAAATTGTTTTTGGTTAGCATTATAACCAGTAGATTTTATATAAATAGACTTCCTGAAACATAATCATCAATCTATACAAGTTCACCACTGAGGGCGGCCTCGTCTAACGATCGCCATGCCGCTCTGCCGTGGTGCCAGCTTGCAGCATCATCATTCATATTGTTATGATAATGAGAGCTTAAATAGATTTTTGTTAAAACTAATAAATTGTTCGGACAACATTTTTGTATAAGTTTAGTTTGTGAATAAGAACGTTCGGAATGATTGTTCCGATTAAAAAATTCAGCATCCGTCCTAAAGCATTAATGTTTTTATTCCAGTATCCCTGGTGGTGATAATGTTCGAGCTTACCGGCGGGGTGCGTTACATCGTGCCGCTGATGGCGGCCGCTATGGCTTCCAAGTGGGTTGGCGACGCGCTGGGCCGGCAAGGGATCTACGATGCTCACATCGCACTCAACGGCTACCCCTTCCTGGATTCCAAAGACGAGTTCCAGCACACAAGCCTTGCTGCTGATGTCATGCAACCAAAGTCAGTACCAAACTATACTACCTCATAAAATAACTCAAGGGACCTACTCGGAAAAAGAGAACCCGTCGAAGTGTCTGATCAGTTATTGTGCAAAACGTACTCTTATGTAACCTACAAAAGATAGTATTTGCAAGAAAACTAATCAGACAACTTCGATTTTCATTTTATGACTACGGCTCAGCACACATATGTATGTATATATGTGATGCGAGAAGCGTAAGGAACCCTATACCGAGCAGTTTGTAACCCGCGCTTAAATGATGATGATGCTGTTATAATTATTGCAGAACACAGAAATCTGTGCCTGGCAATTTCTATCGCCAATTTATGATAAGAAATGTTCTAGTATATCACAAACAATCAGCCCTTTGTGATTTAATTAAGGCTTGCGTAGGGCTGCCTTCGAACATTATAGCATTTCCTTCCCTTTATGTTCGTAGACCATAGCTGACACGGAGGGAACTTTTTGGAGTCTTATGTGCATTCTGCCGTACTTTTAATAAAAAAAAAATTAACAATTCAATTTACAATAGTTTGTATATTTTGCTGTGCGTAAAAATACTATAGTATTCAGTCTTTTTAATGAAGACATATGTACATTAACAAGAGGACGTAAGGATGTGAAAGTATGTTTGTCACAGCGAAAAATGAAATTATACCTTGCTAATGTGTAGAAAAAAGAAACGTAAAAAACTTGGGGCGTCTTGTCTTATTACAATTCGTGCAAAGTATTAGCTTAACAAAACTTTTGGTATTTGATTAATTTTATATCAGTACTGACGAGGGAGTATGTATATGAAGGCCAACTAACAAAATTATCGAATTGTTTTAAAACGCGTTGTATAGTAATTGCTGAGCTTTTAGATGCAATAAAACATCAGCGAAAGGTTTGATAGTGCTTTTAAGTAAAATGTTCTGTGGTGAATGAAAATACACCTCTGAAGTTGGAAATGTATATTTAAATTTTAAAGCTTAACTGACGTCGCAAAAAGAAGAAGGTTCTAAGTTTGGCAATATCTATGTTATGTTACTAGTAGTATTGATTATCCGAATAAAAATTCAAGATTAATAGTTATTAATAAGATAGAACGAAACCAAATTATAACTGTTAATTGTAATTTGGTTTGATGGATGTTTGTTAGTTCTTAAAGCCGAAACTACCGAATATATCGGACGAACGCGAAGACTAGATTTATTTATTTGCACACATGTACAATGCTCTCACACACATGTATGCACTCGCTCACATGCCCCTGTAGTGTATACAGCTTAGGTTTTAATATTAGCTTAGGTCAATAGTACAAGCATCCTGTAGGTAGAACACTGCAAAAGAATTTATATAAAATGTCAAAAATGCTTTGACATATTTGGAAGTTTGTTAAAGTACTAACGGATCGCTGTAAAATATTGTACAAATGTAGTATAAGACCAGGAATAAGGCACATTATGGTTATAGTATGATGAAACATACATTGTCGCTGAATGCTATCCATCATAAAATCCCACTAATATTATAAACGTGAAAGTTTGTATGGATATTTGTTACTCTTTCACGCAAAAACTACTGAACCGATTAGGCTGAAATTTGGTATGGGTATAGTTTAGGACCTGGAATAACATATTTTTTATCCCGATAAAACGCGGGCGTAGGCGCGGGCAGCAGCTTTTATATCTATATCTATATATATAATAAAACTAAGTCGATAAAATGTGCGTGCCGATAAAACTTAAAAAGGAGTCCCGACACGATAAAGGGACTTATGTGGTGTGATAGCCCTTTATCCCCCCTCGAACAAGAAAGTTCCCGTTTTAATCTAAAGGGCATGTTTTTAAAGATATAAGGGACTTTCCGACCCTTCAACTTGGAAATTAAGTGCAGTGGCGCCATCTGTTATCGAATATTTGAACTTCGTTCAAGACAACTATGGAGACTATACACTCCAATAGTCATAGTGTAGTCTCCATAGTTGTGAGCCATTGCAGCATGTGTAGTAGTGGCGCGAAATTTAAAATTCCAATTTCAATAAAATCTTAAATTTCATTTGTTACTATAATAAAGTTGTTAAATTTTGTGTATTTATACGTCATTATTTAACGTATATTTTGGAGTTAAAGCGACATAATTTTAGTTATCCAAATTAGTTCTCAAAATATTTAAAAATTTAGGTTTTTAAATTTCGCGCCTTTACTACATACGCTACCGCTACAGAAGCTAGAAAGTTCCCGTTTTAATCTAAAGGGCGTGTTTCTAAAGATATAAGGAACTTTCCAACCCTACAACTTGGAAATTAAGTATAGTGGCGCCATCTGTTATCGAATATTTGAACTTCATTCAGGACAACGATTGTTTGGGTTGCATTTCCAAAAGCGTTGCGAGCAATTGTAGCATGTGTAGTAGTGACACGAAATTTAAAATTCCAATTTCAATAAAGTCTTAAATTTAATTTGTTGCTATAATAAAGTTATTAAATTTTGTGTATTTATACGTCATTAGCTAACTTATATTTTGGAGTTAAAGCGACATAATTTTAGTTATCCAAATTAGTTCTCAAAAACAAACTTTAAAATATTGTGGCATTAACCTCAAAGAATCCTGCTTCTCTCACGGTCAGCTATATGTAGCTTGCTCAAGAGTAGGAAATCCGAAAAATTTATGTATATATGTACTCCGGACAATAAAATGAAAAATGTTGTTTATAAACAAGTATTGTAAATAATAAGAAAACGTTTTCAATAAACTTTTTTTTTACTTTTTACGTCATAGTTTATTTTTTTATTTCGACTCTACCACGTCATCTCATATCAACTCCCGGGCGAAGCCGGGTTTTTTAGCTAGTATATATATATACAGGGTTATAGGTATATAATCAATAACCTCTTAAAGGTGACTTGGGTAAATCAAGACTAACAACTTTTGTTCTACGACTTTTTCTAATTCAATATTTTTTTTTTCCATATAAAAAAATAAATATGTAAATTTCCGGTTCTAATCTTCTTAGCTCTTTGTAGGCGGTCATAGATACGCACGCACGCACCGGCAGTCACAGATAGACAAGTCAGTACATGTCGCGACACGCAGCGCTTGTGTGTTTGCTAGACAAAGAAAGAAAGGGGTTGCGGTGGTTGAGTGAGGCGAGCGGGGGCGGGCACTTTTCCTATCCTTGACCTAGTAGTTCACGACAGTTGCAATTTCGCCGCGCGCGCGCCGGTTGTACCTTATTTATTATGTGATTCCTGTGACGTAAACGCAATCTATTCACGATGGCGGCGTATCGATACACAAACATTGAATACACCGAAATGGTGCGTGTGTATGCTAGGTATGGTGACAACGTATCTGAAGCTTGCCGTGAGTTCGCGAGACTATTCCCGAATTCGAAGAGACCGAGCCCCAGTACTATGCTGGGTGCAACTCAGCGTTTACGAGACTATGGTACATTCAGACCAACAAGGGAATCCGGTGGTCGGACACCGAGCCACAGTGTCGCTACTCAGAACGCAATTCTGGATTTCTACGAGGCTTATCCCGCAGCGAGCACTAATGTAATGACGCAGCTCGACGCTTCAATGTGTGGCAATGGTTTGCATGGACAGTGATACACAACGAAGGAAAACATCCGTTCCACCTTCATCGAGTCCAGGAACTGACAGACAACGATAAACCAGCGCGGGTTACATTTTGTAACTGGCTGCTCGCCGAGAGGCCCTCAGTGTTGTTGACCGATGAGGCAACATTCGGGAGAGTGGGACTTTTTAATACACGAAACGAACATTTGTGGTCACGAAAATCCCCATGAACCCAGGCCGCATAATTTTCAACACAGGTTCTCAGTGAATGTGTGGGCGGGAATTGTGGGCAATGTCTTGCTCGGCCCAGTGATATTAGACCGTTTGAATGGTGTTTCTTACCTAGAATTTTTGACGAACACTTTGCCGGAGTTACTGGAAGATGTACCGCTCGCCTCACTAAGAAGCATGTACTTCCAGCAGGACGGAGCTCCGGCACACTTCTCTCGTCAAGTGCGTGAATACCTCAACCGTGAATATTCGGGCCGATGGATAGGCCGCGGCGGGCCTGTTGCCTGGCCTCCTCGCTCGCCGGATATTACGCCAATGGATTTTTATTTGTGGGGGCACATTAAAGCCATGGTGTACAAAGGTGGTGCATTAGAAAGCCGGGAAGCGCTAGTTTCCAAAATAACCTGGGCATTCGACCAAATCAAAATGAACCCCCAGGTACTATCCCGGGTTCAAGAACAATTAACTTTTAGATGTGGACTGTGTGTGGGTTGTGGCGGTGATTATTTTGAACGCTTTGTACGTGATAGTCATCGTCACCCTCGGGACTTGAGTTTGAGAGGTGTTCATTTGTAAAAAGGTTTGTGAATTTTGTAAATAGTTAAATTATTGTAAATAGACTGATTCCACTTTTTAAATACGCCTACATTAAAAAATAGTTTGCAATTAATTTATCTTCAAACATTGTTTACGTTGTTCCGCGCGGTCGGCATACCTACGTACCGACGTACGAGTAGGTAAATAAGTACTTGGTACATCTATCTACCTACGGATCGGTAGACATCATAAATGTTCGACCGCGCGCCTCTTTTGATGCGATTGCTTGATTACGAATTAAGAATTATGTTAAATTTTTTCATGTAGCTAGTCCTAAGCCTGGATAAGTATGAAGGAATTGTGGATTCAATGTTCAAACATGTACAGATCCTAGAAGTTTTGAAATACTAACTTATGTAGAAGGGAGGCCCAGGGTTGATAATCTTTTTGCTACGCACGCTGTGTAGCACCGTAGCACGTAACTCGGCGCGGGGGGCGGGGCAGGGCGATTGCGTAGCAGTCGTAGCAATCAGCTGACTGCGCACACACTACGCCAGAATCGAATAAATGAAACACTTATTTACCATAGAGCTAACGATCGACAGAAATGACCACGAAAACTAAAAATAAATAAAACTTAAGGTGTATTACGTTTTAGCAAAAGTCATAGAACAAAAGATGTTAGTCTTGATTTACCCAAGTCGCCTTTAAGAGGTTATTGATTATATACCTATAACCCTGTATATATATATAATAAATTATAATAAAATTACTCCAGAAGGTATTAGCAGTAACTGGTAGTAAAGTTTAAGTTTAAGACCTAGTTAACTAGTCTTAGTTTCAACTCCTCTCTGTAACTTTCCGCTTTTTCCTATTGTAATAATGATTTGTGTATTAATGTAATAGTCCTATTCTTATTTACATTACAACGACATGTAGTGTATATACATACATATATGCGCATTACCTACGGTGGAAATAAATGACTAATCTTACATTATATATTAAAAAATCCCCAGATGATATGAGCCAAGCGACTGGCTGAAGCTAGCGTACAATAAAATAAGCGTACGGGTGAAAATCCCTTAGTTATAATGATATAAATTGAAAAACATTAATGAAATTACACTGTTTGTATGAATGCGTATGTGGATGTGTGTGGTTATTAGTTGAATGTTTACAACTATTATATTTTACTTATATAGTTTTTTTGATCCACAAAAGCATTGTCCACGCTGAGCGGCATGCCATAGTTTTTTTTTGACTGACTTTGAGTTATTAGAATCAACAGAAAAACTAAGTCAGCCCCGTATTTGAACAAACTACTATGAAAACTAAATTATTATGAATAAAATTACGACGTCACTTTTTCGGGGCAAAAAATACACTATGGCACAAGAAGTTGTTTCCTCTTTTTTATCGCCAATTAAGCTTTGCATGACCCCTATTTTATTTACGGTTTTTGTAGGTCGCTAGCCCTAAATTCATTTTTCCAGTTTTGGCTTAGTTTATACATTTTATTGACGAACAACACAACATAATTAAAAGGATAATAAAGGCAATAAAGTCATTTAGTGCGTATTAAGCTGAAAAACCCAAACATGTGTCTATTTAGCGTAAGCGTACCGCGAAAGAACCCAAACATTAAAAATCTAAAAAGTATTTGAATAGTGCTGGCGTCAATAATTCTGCATTTATTTCTTTTATTTGCCAAAATCTGCCGACAATAGCCAATTAAATGACGAGTTTACATTCTCTCCTGAGCTATGCCAATTTATAACTAAATTGCATCTGCAGAATTTTGAATACAAGCTTTGATCCGCAACTCTACCTTGCTCACTGTTGGGTATAGGCCTCTAAACTCCTGTGTCTCCCGCACGGTCCTGCGCTAGGCGCATCCTGGTTCGCCCAGCGACGATAGATAAATTGCTATTGTTCTATAAATTCAATTGCAATGGATATAAAACGCAAATCTTAAAATATTACTTGTTGTCAATATGAATATGATGTCAATAAAATAAGTTTTTTTTTTTTTTTTTTTTAAAAATCTTTATTTAAAGAGCTTAATCACACTGCGATTATGTCGCTCTAACTAATTAACAGAAAAGAAAAACAAAAAACACATTATTAAAATAAGAAAAAAACTAAACAGATTAAACTTTCATCTACTAAACTATTAAAATAAATAAGAACATTAAGGTCAGCTCCGATCGGTCTGATCGGAAGGCTGCTGAAACTTTGCACGGATTTAGTTCTAACCTAGGAGTCACACTATTATAAAAATACAAAAGCTCTAGCGTATGAATATTTGTTCCTTTCCAAGCCAAAACTAATAAATAAAATACACAAAAATATTGTAAAGATATAGTTCCAGATTTGAGAGTTCTAATATTTGTGTTCATAAATTTGAGATAAATGAAACTAACTACGACTAGATTTCGATTCATAGATTTAGGATAGCGAGATATGTATAGAGAGGAGTCAAAGGGATGGTTGAGGCCTATGCCAGAAAATAGCATCCGGAAGATGTCAATATCTTCAATTATGATGAAATAGAGTCGATTCGATTGAGACTAACATCAATTGACACTAAAAAAAATTCCGTCCTGGACAGCTTCATTTTAAGTCCTGTTAATTTGGTTTAGTTTATGCACCAGAATCGACACCAACTTAATTTTATTTTATTAATAAGATTAGTTAGGAAATGAAACGAGGACCTTTCTTACAGACGCAACGAGACCCTCTCCGTGATAACCCAGGACTCGATGAGCGTGGACGAGCTGGAAACACTGCTAAAAGAGACGGAACACAACGGCTACCCCGTGGTGGTGTCGCGCGAGTCGCAGTATCTTGTGGGCTTCGTGCTGCGTCGAGACCTCAACCTGGCTATCGGTGACTATCTAACTACATGCACTCTTACTGACACCAAACTAGCAACACTAGAAGAAGCAACACAACATACTCAGTTATGTGACAAAATTTAATTTCTATAATCGTCTAATAATGTACGCAGGTAACGCCCGCCGCACCATGGAAGGCATCACCGGCCAGACGATAGTAATATTCGCGGCCGCCGCCGCCGCCGGCGCCGGGCTGAACCTGACGCGCATTTTGGATATGGCACCTATCACCGTGACCGACCAGACACCAATGGAGACCGTTGTCGACATGTTCCGCAAGCTGGGCCTGAGGCAGACTCTGGTCACGCACAACGGGTCAGTACAACTTGCACCTCATATTAAATGATACGATAACATCATCATCTACCATCGGATATCTACCTTATCTATATCGCTATCATCAGATAGCGGCATCTCATCTGATTTCCTCTTCACAATTGCTGTTTCCGTTGTTGGTATAGTCCTGCAAGCTTTTGTTTAGACTAGCCCTGTCAGTGATCTCTAAACGCCTGTTTGTTACTTTGGTTATAGAGTTGCGGATTTTGATCCTTAGGTTTCATACTAGTTACTGATGTTCACAGTGACAATATGCTCTAGGCAACGTGTGTGCGTTGCTATGTCAGCGACTCCATATATTGTCAATTTGATTACACTGTTCTTCGCCCCCTAATCAGTGCGATAGCTCCCTGCTTTCTGCTTACCGCATCCGGCATCAGGTCATCATCTCGTCATTCCACCTGGCCGGACGGCGTGTTACGGTCGGTAAACGTAATTAAATGTTTACTGGCCCTTAATTTATGTACATATTTATATTATTGGCATGGTGCAGTGACCCAAGTGGATATTGCCTTCTGACACCAGAGATCGCCAGACGTGCTGTTTTAGTTCACTCGACGGAAGAAAAGCTTGACTAAAACTAGAAATAATATAACACGATGAATGCCATCATAAAATTAAACAGTTAAACTGATATTCATTAAATGTACCTAAACGCACCTAGTCAGAGTCACGTTTCAAATAAAACCATTAATACTAAATACGTTTCATCCCACTGAGTGAGAGCTGCGATGTTACACACTAACTAGGTACGTGTGTGGCAAGTTTTACGTAAAAGTGTACCTATGACGCAAAAGTAAAAAACGGAAGTCATTTTTTTTTGTATTTATTTTAAATAAGCGGTCTACAAGAAAAATATATTTATAAAATATTTAGACAGGATACTATGTTTTGGTCGATCACACCACACCACTCATCTTGTTCGGGTAAACCGACCAACGCAGCAGATATGCATTTAGATGCGCTTGCATTTGAATGCGTATTTGCTCTCGTTTACCTAAACTTACTCAGTCCGCGGCCGACCGCCAACGTCGCGGGTTCAATATTCAATATTATCATTTCAACCATGTCATACCATTTTCACCATAAGTTGGCGGCATAGTTTAATTACGAGTACAAAGTGTGTCTTGTGAAAATAGTCCGTAACCAGTGACTTTGCTTGACCACTCACCATACCAAATATATAAAGGGCTGTTTGGGGACTTACCATTAACATCTACCATAAACCCCAGCCACTACCCTTTTCACTGTCCTTCGAACCGGAGTATGTTCGGAGCAATTTGGGGGAACAACCATATAACATCTACCACAACCCCCAAAAATGATGTGAGATGAGCAGTGATTATTGAAGACAGTTTGCTGAAAATAAGGTCAGACCACACCATCGCCATCAACCATAAGGAAAAATTTGGCATAACCAGACCAAATTTTTCGGAAAACGATTTGCATAACCAGGCCAATTGCAACACAAACAATACCTACCAACATGAAACCAGGGTTACACGAGTTGAACGACTCTAAAATGCTGACAACCAAAACAAACAAACACGCTGAATTTTTATTAACGACCTAGTTCATTTACAAAGTGCACTCAAATAATAAAATTATAATAATGTTATGTCGCAAGAAAAAGCAAGGATGCCTAAAACCACGTCACCATGGGGGATAGTCTAGAGTGGACCGTGACACCAATAACCATGAACGATCTGCTTAAAACCCCAATCGTCAAACCAGAACCAAGTCGGAGAAGATACATCACTAAATAAATACCAAGATGATCAGATCACCAAATAAATACCAGACTGCGCAACTAACCAATAAGGGAGCCTAAACTCATCCCTCACGAGTTTAGGAGAGTCCATTGAGAAACTAAAGAATAGTAACTAAAAGTCAAGGAGTGGACGTACGTTGCTGCCAGCGGACACCTGCTGCGGGGCTCCGCGGCGAGGGTCGCGCACGTAGGACGCCGAGGCGGCGATAACGCCGCCCTCCAGACCTCGGCCTCGACGCGGAAGTCACCGTCAGCAGGAGTTTGCTGATACTTCCGCTCCGCCGAGGCCCACCAGCGTATCACCACAACCACTAGAAGTGATTAGTGCTAGTGCTAATTAAATAGGCGCCCAGAGGGCCTAGATAGTAGTGCTCAGTTGTAATCGTTTAGATAAGAAACCATATTTTAGTAATCAGCTCAATTAGTTATACCATACCACTTGTTTACATATCAGTTTACTTATTATACAATTTACCAGTTCGCTTTTACATATTCTATGTTTTGTAAGAATTATTAGAATAAACCAATGTGCTTTTTATATATTTGCTATTATACCAATTTGTATTGTATTCGACGACATTTATAAGATGTAGGTGTTATGTATCACCATCATTCACTAAACCACAGCATCCTCATCTTGTCGTCGGGAGTATGTTCGGGTAAACCGACCAATGCAGCAGATATGCATTTAGATGCGCTTGCATTTGAATGCGTATTTGCCCTCGTTTACCTAAACTTACTCAGTTCGCGGTCGACCGCCATCGTCGCGAGTTCAAACCACCATCTCAACCATTACCTACCATTTTACCATTCTTACCATAAGTTAACCAGTAATTACAGTAGTGTCTAGTGAATATAATAGTCCAAACCATACCAGTGACTTTCCTTGGCACCCACACCAAACAACGTTGTTTGGGGATCAACCAGTACCATCTACCACAACCCCCAAGCACAACCCTTTTCACATCTCGTTTGTTTCTGACGCCAACTTCCCGACTCCGGGCAGGCTACGTGATAACTTCACGATAAACATTCTGTATTGTTCATTTCCAGGCGCTTACTCGGAGTGATCACCAAGAAGGACGTCCTCCGCCATGTGAAGCAGATGGACAATGAAGACCCTAGCTCGGTCCTCTTCAACTGATCCGCCGCCGCGATCGTTTACCGCCGGCGGTGCCTCTGCCCTTATTGCCGTTCCTAAAACCCGCAAACTTTTAAAATGTCTCACCGTGTAAGCCTCTTTCTAAAGATTTGGAATGTATATAATTTTGTAAGTCAACTTTTAATAAATATATAAATGACACAGAGGTCCACTGCTCCGGTCCCTTGCTATGTAAGCGAATACAACTGGCCGTCAACGCATGTCGCGTCTGTCTGAGAGCAGCTTTAAGGTGGAAACACACTTCTGTATCGTGATTAGTCTTATCGCATCAAAAGCATATCGGTTACTTACGCACTGTAAAAGCGAGTCCATGTCTCCTTCTTATTCATCAAAATATAGTGAGTAGTTAAGGTGTTACAGTGGCACATATGTTAATACAAACATAGATACATATTAGACTGGTAAAAACGTAGCTAGTAAACGTTTCTCTTGGCTTGGCCGTAGTCTGGTAAAAATGAATGTCTATTTGTGTATAAACAAATCTTAGTACAATTCGGTAGGTAGTTCTGGTAGTCAAATACGTCGAATTGGTTTAACCCTTTTTCTTCAGAAAGTATATTCGCGTAATAGTAATATAATAACATAAAGGAAACATATAAATACAGGACTGATGTTACTCACTCGTACTAGTAGTAGTTTAACATCGATGTTAAAGTGTTTGTTGCTATATTTTCAGTGGTAGAAGGTAGACCTTGAAGATAATCTGAGTAAAGTATATTGACATAAATATAACTGGGCGGAAATACAATAAAACTGCAGATAAGATACGTTTAGTAGAGCGCGAGTTCCCGTAAAGTGGATTTATCGCTTTTTGTTCCGGAGCTCCTCAGTTAGTACACTATAATATTCGGCTAGTACTAATTAACATCAACATGATCCGCAACCCGACTTCATCCACTGCTGTGTATAGGCCTCCCAAACTTTTGTGCCACGCCACACGGTCCTGCGCCTGCGGAAATCCAGGTTCGTCCCGCGATTTTAGTTGTCTCGCCGCGCTGGACGTCCGACTAAGTTATACCTAATACCGTCATGACCGTTTTAGTTTCATTCTTTTGATTACTTGGAGCCAATAACGAGTGTCTAGAGACAGACACTTTGTTATGACGGTTTGAAATTCCGAGACGTAATGATGCAAAAATGAAAATATGGGATTATTATTGTTTTTTGGTTTATTTTGATTCTGGAACGGTCATAGAGGCTAGCTAAGTCTGTTGTAGAATGTGCTGTACGAATTTATAATAAAAACAAAAATGACAGCTCGATCTAGCCTACAAAAGCTCTCACTTGCTAGAGATCCGTAGGTAGGGTATGATATAATATGACTCCGTAGGTCTTATAAAATTAATGCACCAAAGTATGCAATAGAAAATCCGACTCCGGTATGTACTGTAACTCGGATTACTAAGAAAAAACTATTCACGCTAAAAAATAACTACTATTTTGAAATTTACTCAAATATACCTTTCACATGAGACCAAACTTGATTTCGCTCATTAATTTACCCCCACCCCTTGTCTCAAAAACCCCTATATTTATAATTAAATTAAACGAATTATAAATAACCGAATGCAATAAAAACACGCGTCTGCTTGATATATAAAAATGCGCAAAACAACATTGCGTTTTGATGTTTTATGTCTGATTGGTGTGAGACCAGCAGCGCAGCGGTGGAATTTATTCGTTTCTCACAGGTTTATTAGTTTATATCAATGATTAGAGAACATAATTATGTGTATATACAGAAAACCCGTGAAGATGTAGATTTTTTATAGACAAAATATGTTAACAAATTATTTTTGATTTCCTTATAATTACGAACGATTTTATATAGGAGGTTATGTGATAAAGTATTTTCCCGAATCTTGTATAATTATGTAAAGTTCTCTTGTTCCCTCCCTATACTGTAGCAGCCATTACAATTCAAAATGCTTTTGTGGTTTAATTAAATTATCGTGGAAAGTAAAATGTTAAAGATTATAAGGCAGTGAACACGTCTCGGTCCAATATTAGTAACCAAGAGGTGATCACACTTTTATTACTTTATCTCGCTAACGCTTCTCTTCCTATGTTGGGACATTTTCTATTTATTTTATGTCTATCGAATATAAATAGGTATTACAGAAGGAACAAAGCAATATTTTTATACAATTTTAATGTTTACTGGAATCTTATTTTATTGATTTAGTTTGTATAATATTTTATACATACGTATCTAACGTAATGTTATCGTATCTCATTTTGTTTAGGTTTGTGTCAATTTATTTAAGATTTATATTTTTACGTATATTGTCTAATTTATCATGTCTTATTCGACATAGTACATAGTGCAATTTTTTGAGTTTATGATGTTCAATTATATTAAATCATTAGGTACATATTAACAGTATTTGACGTGGTGTGTGTCCCACGGTCATGGTACAGTGACGGTTTGAAAATGTTCGTCTGTTTTCAACTTGATTCGTTCAACGTATCACGAGCATTTTGTAACTGAATAGACAGAATACCCTGAGTTAGAGAAAATAATGTTTTTGTTCGTTATCAAAGTTCAAAATCATTCAGATCAAAGTTGTTTGACTGTTTATCTTGTCAACGAGACTATTATGTTTTTATGAACCTAAAACTTCTTCCTGCTATTGTTATTTAGGTATGCCAAATTATAACTATTGACAACAATACGGTAGTCATCATTGGAAAAAAATACTCTTGTAGAAAGGCTAGATATTAGACTAGATTGCTAGATATTTATATTTAATAACTTTGCTGCGTCCCGCGGCTTCGCCCGCGTTAAATAAGTATGTAGTTACGGAGATACGTGGTAACAAACATTCACACAAACTTTCACATTTATTATATTAGTAGGATTTCTAAATTGTCAATGTTTGTGCTTGACGTAATGTAAAAACAAGCAAAACCTTATTCAATAGTAAACGTAACATTTATACAAATGTTAGCAGCACTATTTCTTCCTCACGTCCTCGTCACTGGTAATACATATGTATGTTGGTAGGTACAATAAAAATTGATTCTTGCAATCTGGTGCTAGCGAAAACCGACTCTAAGGTGAAGAACATTTTCAAACCGTCATTGTACATGAAGGTTGTCCTCCATGTCCTTTCATTATTCATCTTCCTCTGCAATATTTCTATTGTCTGCCCTTCACGTCCCATGACTGTGGGACACACAGTGATTTTTTTGCATTGATGACCATTTTATATTTAATAACACTGATGTATTCAGAGACATGATACTAGCTGCGCCTAAAGGATGTATTCAATCTTCAGCTCCTCTTAATTTTAAGGAATTTCATAATATTTTATTTTCAAATGTAATAGATGCAAACGTGGCAGTTTAGGTATATCAAAGTAGGTGATTATTGAAATTATATGGGATAATAGTGACGTGCGCTGCCGTCGACCGTGGGCTTGTTGTGTAAATATTGTACATAGAAACGTGTCAACGATAACTTGATAATTGAGAGATCTGGCGCAGCGCATCAGCATTGCCGTACAGTAGGGTAATGCAGCCAGCGCGTTTTGGCGATTTTTCCGACTCGTGTTGACATGGACCAGTTCAGTTACCTGTTGCACAGTTGCTTGTTTGCAACAATCTGCAATTGGCTCAATTGTTTCAATTGTAAATACTTGTAATAATTTATTTCTTTTATTTGATTGTAATCTTTGTTAATAAGAGATCGATATTGATAAATTAAATACAATTTTAAACGCAGCTATGATATCCAATACTTTTTGTCGTAGTAATCGCCATTGGTTTCTATTTACTATTTAAATTTCAAAAGAAATTAGTTTTCGTACAAAGCAATTAATTATATTTCACTATTATCATCGTAAACTTCAGAGGTTAAATCTTGCTGGGGAGACAAATGCATATTTCTCCACATGAACCTTACACAAGTCTTCTCTATTCAAACTAAACTTTTGTATGAAATGTTTTTGCAGTTAAACTTTAACTTTTCAATATGATTGGGTATATAATCTAGATAGATGTGTTAGTTTGTAAACCGATCGAAAGTACCTATTTATTACGAAATTGATTATTAGATAAATAAACTATTATTTTAAGTTACAGCATTCGAAAATATATTCGGAATGAAGTGAATCTTGTGTTTTTTTCTGCCAGAGCCGTCTTACTGAGTTTTTATATATTTTTAAGGTAACTCTGATATAAAATTATATGAATAAAATAAGCCTTGAATTCATACTTAGGCACCTATCAATTGCTTCCATCCCCGCGTTGTGATGGTACCTAATTATCAGCCCGAGTTTCTTTAACAAAATCTTGTAAAGTTGTTTTGCAATCTAACTTGTTTTTGTTCTCCACACAGACAACAGTTTTGGTTTTCCACCCTAAGGTTATATTTTCTCATATCCTTTGTTACCCACCTCGGAGCCTTCTGCTGCATCGCCACTGGAGGTGGCAGCGTGGTCCCACGCATTGATCCAGGTCTCTTGATTGTTGTTGGAAGACAAGTTCTTTACGTTTTCTCACCAAAAAGCATAAAAACGAGTGCTCAGACGCAAATGGCTTCTTAGTACCTATCCTAGCCATGATGCCGTTCTACCGGTTTTACATAAAACTACAACAGATATGAATACCAAAAACCTAGCTACCAATTATTGGAAAAATAAAAGTTTCATATTAAGAACCTACTTAAGTAAATCTGAAAAAATAAAACAATTATCAAATTATGCTTATATCATGTAAGTTGAGTACATCGTAATATATATAATGTATACGAGCATAGGTAGGAGGATAATACCAACATAGGTACTTAAGTAAACAATTTTTCATATTGTAAAACTATATCATATTGGATAAGTACGACTAATAATGTATCTGTATTTATATTTTTAGGTATTTTAAGGTGTTCCTTAGGTATATAATTAAAACAAATTGAATATACCAGTTGTTTATAGGTTAGGTTAACTGTAATCCTATTGTTTTTATCAACTGTATTTTATTGTTTTCTGTATTGTTGTATTTTATTTATGTAAGTTTTTATTATTGTTTAGTTGTATTTGACTGTCAGTATTTTGAAAGTTTCTTTTATAAAATATATATCTTTAATTGGCCGTAAGTTATATCATTAAGGTTTGAATTGTCTAGATTTTAGGGCTATAGATTTTGTTAAAACAATAAATAAATAAATTCTAAGCTAATCTATGAAGCAGCTCAGCCGCTTCTTATCACAAGGTCCAATAAGCAAGACTAGAAACAATGCATTTTCTTCGATGTGCTTACATAGGCCCGTAAAGAAAACTTTTAGGAGTATGTATATATGTACAAAATAACTTGATTCGACATTAGGTAGGTAGATCTTATATGTCTAGGGTCCTAATTCTAAGGGATTACGATTAGGTAGGTATATCGAGAATTAGATATACACACAGAAAGACCTAGCGTCACGTGCTCCGCGAGGCTGAGCAGCCAGCACGTGCAGGCACTTCGTGTCGCTCACTCCGCCAGGCAGTCAGCGATCCAGATCATCATCACTTTATAGAAGCGGTTCATAATGATCTTGATGTTTGCCACTCTATGGTCGCTCGGATTGTTATTCTCGATGTCATGGTTGATGACGTTATCCAGTGCAGCCAAGAATACATCGTGCGGGTACCGGAGCACGAGGCCGTACGGCGAGTGCACGAAGCCTTCCACAGCCTCGCTGAAATCTTCGGCCACATAATCACGTTGCGAGGCGAGTGCGTTTCTTATGAATGCTTTCATTTCGGCGACCGTCTCCTCATTTATGGGCGAGTCTTCGTCTTCGGGATCCACTGCCGCAGCTTCTTTGACGGGTTCAGTGGCGGCTGGTTCTGCGTCGTACTTTCCAGCGGAAGGGTCAGATGTTTCATTAGCTCCATTGGCCTCGTTGGATGCTTCGGCAGCGCCAGTGGACGAAGTGGATGCTACAGCGGCGGACAGTGTCTCTTCGAACGGAGTGCTCACCATTGTACCCGCTTCTCGGCTACCGCGATTCTTCTTAGCAGATGTGTTTCCTTTCTTTTGATTCTTTTTTTGCCATGGACCCATTTCGCACGGAGACCAGGAGGCTTTATTCCATCCAGGAGAAACGCTCGTGAATCAATACTGACACCCGACGTGCGCTGCTGTCATGCGCAGTGGCGATTACGACCGACCAGCCCTCATTCTCAAACTTCACGCAACTTACCTACCATTAAGTGGGTACCCTAGCAGGTACTTCAATACTCTGGCCAAACTGATTCTGAGTATAGAATGTTTATAAACATTCCCCACATACTTCACGTACCTAATAATAACTTTTTAGGGTTGCGTAGGTACCTACCTAAAGGGTGACCCGATTTCACCCTCATTACTAAGCATTCGCGGTCTATCCGTCTGTTCGTCCGTCCTTCAGCCCAGACCTTTGTCTCAGGAACCGTAAAAGGTAGAAAGTTGAGTTTTTCACAGAATTTCTCTTACCGCTAGAACAAAAAATACCTCATACTTAAAAATAAAATTAATACCACCACCAGTACCGAGTGGCAACCCAAGAGAACCAGATCCCCACCTCTTGCTTGCCTTCATTGGCCGGTCTGAGTGGAGTCGCAAGAGATGCATCTTAGGATGTAGATTCGAAAAGTCTAATGGCGTAATAACGAGGAAATCCGCTCACGTGACATCGTAATGGTGAAATCGGGGCTGCACCTTTCACCCGTCAGTCGTTTGCACCGATGTTGTTTCTTTTCGCCATTTACGCCAACATTTTGAGGAACCCATCCAGCATTCGGCAAGCCACCGTCTGCCGCTTGTTACAGTATTGAGAGTATGTTATGGCAGGCGTCCGTAGTTTCCCCCATAGCCCGATTACCCACTCACAATAACATGTTTTTTTTATTACTTTCATTTTCCTTTGCAATAGTCTCTACACCTGGCGGATATCATATCATCTGCGTGATTGATTTTTGGCATAGAGTTAACTGAAAGGATGGAGAGTATAACAAACAGACAAGTTACTTTTCAGCTGTTTGTTCTACTGTCTTTAGATATTATAGTCATAGGTACATTATGTTATTTTTAATGTTTCATTCCTTATAAAATAGTTGGCAAAAATTATCCATCTTTTGTACTCGAGTGTACCAAGGCCCAATGCGTCTCGGTAGCAAAATTAAAAAGGTCATCAATATGTATGAAACAGTCGCTTTTTAGTGGTCATTCGAATTTGGTCGTATCACCTGGTAGAATAAGGGTGATTAAGAAGTGTAACTCTTATTTCAGTCATTCCTTTACAACTAGCTCAATACGAGACGTAGAGAGCTGAAATTTTCAGGATATAATTATCATGGAACGCACTGATTGTTTTGTTATTACCTACAATCTTGGGTTGAAAGGTTTCTTGTATTTTGGCGTCAAAGTTATGACCTTAGTCTTAATCGATATTATTCAAAAACGCGTGTATGAATCTTCTTGAAACTTTTTATGGTTACAAAGAATAACAGCAAGAACCGAACACCGTTTACAATGAACCTCTATGTCTGTCCATTAAAGAGCTAGAATTTTTTTAAGGTTTCAAAGAAAAACAAGATTACCTAAAAACTGTACATATTTTTGAAAATTTTACTATTTCATAAATAAGCACTAATCATAAGCTACTAGTGTATGTATGTTTTGTAGATGCACATTCAATGGTTTCCGAGAAACAAGCTTTTGCAAAACGTTAACCCAGCAGGAAATTGAATATCTCAAAAACCTTAAAGACGCACAAATTTTATTTTTAGACCCTCGTTTATACACAAATATAATATAAGTAATATAAGTCAAATTTGTCTAGGGTCATTCGTTTAGAATCTTCCTGCTGGAAAAACGTTACCCCAGCAGGAAACGAATTTTGCGTTTTATTCCAAAACGTGAACATGCACAAATTTTTTAACTTGACGCACATTTACAGCGTAGAACGCACTAATTATTTGTGGAACTCTATTCATTCTAGAAGAAACTTTTCTGCTGGGGTAACGCACACCACTATCACAACTAAGTACCTATCAATTTGATGCTGACAAGTGAGAAGGTTGCAAATCAAACCAAAGTAATATATAAGTAAAGTATAAGTTTAATTCATAGTTTACATAAATACATTAAACATGTGATTACAATTTAAACATAAGGTAGTGTTTAATTAGGAAGTTGTTAACAATGGTCCGGGTCTAATCTTTACAAGACATTTGAGGCCTTTGAGGAAGTTTAATTTAACGTTAAATATTACTTCTGCAGAAGTTAAATACCATCTTTGGACCATTCCTACTTAGGTAAATACAAACTTGACTTTAAGAGGCAGCAAGACAATAAAGAAACTACTCAAATAAGTTACACACAAAAATATCGTAAACACGCGTAAGTTTTAGCATCACAAAATGAATATACACCTGTTCCTAGATCGTAGAATCTAATCAGCCATAGCTTTTGTAAATTCCACGAGTACATACCTATATATATATATCGAGATATTTTGCGGCAGATATTATGCTGGCAGGTATTCTCAGAAAAGAACTAACATATCAAATGTGAATATTTAATTACCTAAAAAGAAAATGACAATCAAAGATAAGAAAGAAATTAGAACTAGTATTTATTATTGATTGATTATAAGTAGAACAGGAAATATGTGGTTTTTGAATAAATTCAAATAGCCATTTTGCCCAGATAACTGTTTGCGTAGGTAATTAATTTATTTATTGCTAGTGAATCAGATTATAATAATACAATACAGTCTCAGTAAGTAAGACTTGGTATACATAGTATAGTACGCTAGCGTCTGCCACTTGGGTTGGGCGTGTAAATATTTCGGCATGAAGTACATCAATAAATTAAAGTTCATCAATCAACATTATTTAATTTAAATTAGTGCGATATTGATTTGAATCAAAACTTAAGGTACCGATTTTTTATCAATATCAAATACAAATCACCTGTACTACATGAAATTTTTTACCAACTTACTCATGTAGTAGTGTGTAACTCATGTAGTAGTACACACTACTACATGAGTTACCTACCTTATTCAAGTTGGTAAAAAAGTTCAAATTACCTTTTGTCTTGACTTTCCAAATACTCTTTGGCTTTGTACACAATCTAAATAAATTGAACTATTACATTAGGTATACATTATTTTTGTTTCATAAAAGGGTAAGCAATGGATATCATATCACATATAATTTTAGAAAATCATATAGCATAATTTGAATATTAATTGTCAAATAATAGTTCAAAATGTATTACAATATTAACATTTACACCGCAATACTTGTGAGCACAGAGATAAATCCTCTCGTATGTACATCAGTCATCCTACAAGATGTAAAGAAAAAGATTACAGAACACGAAATTAAACTGCTACATAGTGTAGTTTTAATATATATTAGTTTAGGAAACCGCATTAATTTAACTTTTGTCTATTCTCTAGAAGCTACATACACTAAAAGGCATACAGTGAGTTTTACTGAAAAAGGTCTACATAGTGCACAGCACAGTGTATGAAGTAACATCACCTCATCGCATCACCGGTGCATAACAGTGAACTATCAACATGCTGGTCACGAGAGTTTAGGTGCGGAATGTACTTCATCACGAATCATAAATACTTTAAATATAATAATGTACAAAAATATATTGTATTTCTTATTGGTTTATAATAAGCAAGCATACAGTTTTGAATTGATATAGATCACCAAAAAGTTTTTAAAGGGAATACCTATCTGAAAAACTTAAAAACCAATGTAGTTAAGATATCACATTACAAACACCATTTGAGATATTAAAGACAAATAGGTAGGTACCTATTTATTGCAAGTACCTAGAAATTATATTCTAAGAACAAACCATTTCATACAATTGTGTAAGGTAAAAAAGCTGTTAGAGAGGAATCTCCGTTCACCGTTCGATTAATGCCCCCCCTACCACGGGGATCCTTGTCTAGGGTAGAATAGAGAAAAGCGACGTCACTTCGTCATCGAATGCGTAAATTATTTTAAATTCATTCCTTCAACTTCAATAATGTAAGCAATGTATGGAGATGCGATGTCATTATTGTCTATTATAACCTAGAGAACAATCCCCGTGCTATACCGGCTGGAGATTATATCTACATACATCAGATATACTAAAACATAAACAAAAGAATGTAAAATAAAGCGTTCTGCGGGCAAAATATCTGACAAGCTCGTCCCATTCCCTATACGTAATCGTATTCTTCTAATTGTTCAACATCTAAACTATGTGACGAATGGTGGCGATACTGAAATGTGTCTGTCCTTTATCGATCGATCGTAAGGAATGTGAACTGCGACGTGTTAAGTCGTTCGTTGCCTACATTACGTAGGCTAGGGTGATCCAACAGTACAGCATAGACACCAATGTCTACGTAGGTACTAAAACTAGAATAGAGTATTTATTATAAGCGTGTTCTGTCGTGGTTCAGTTTAAGTGCGTGTGGAGTGAGGGTGACCTGCAACCTGCATGCTTCAGTCGTGTCTCTGCAGGGCCACGGAGACCTTGTAGAGGCTCTCCATCATGAAGGACAGGTTCTGAGAGAGCTCGTGAACTGGCCGCGTGATGGCCACCATGTCTGTAAACAGAACTTGTCTTAGCCTGCGTAATATTTTCTTTTAACGAGCTAGAGGTTTCTTTTTCATTAATTTACTTTAAATAAATAAATAATGCTGGAAATACATATTCAATAAATATATTATTGGAAAGACCATTATATCCTAATATTTTGTTTTATTATAATATGACTGTAAAAATATGATTATTGTACACATCCAAAAGTAGCTAATCTTAATATGCCATCTATTATTTGTAAATAGAGGTGATCCCATATTAATTGACCTTAGTAAAGTTAGTTATCAGGAAGCTAGCTCTCAGAGAAGGGTTCACATGACAGGCAGGACACGGTCACGTTGTCCGAGGTCGCGGCGCGGCGCGGCGCAATCGATAACAAGGACATCGTCACAACCACGGTCACAACGCAACGATGACTAGATTGTGTCACAAGGAACATAATAATGTATTTAGGGCGATTTTTTGAATTCAGAGCGAAGCGAACGATTCTACAGTAGAATCCTAAGGGTAGCGAGGGATTCTTAATATGTCGCTAGAGGTTAAATAATTTTGGTACCCAGTGGCACACTCTGCTTTTCATCCTAAACTATGAGAAAACAATTATTAGTGCTGTATTAACCGTGCATTTTAACATGGAATATATGCTCCATAGAGTAGAAGGTTGTTCACTAAATGTTTTAAATATGCTCAAAATAGTAGTTTCTGGAAATGAGTTGGTTTCCTTTTCATTTTTGCATATAAATACATAAATGAGTAGAAACAATGATTTGATTTAGTCAAATAACAGTTTTCACTTGAAATGAAATGAAATAGATTTATTGTAGAAACTCTGTACAAAAAAGATCTTAAAAGCCAGGTGAAACAACAGTTTATCCATTAATTATGGACGTACAATATCATACTAAAATAACTAGGTATTTTATTTATTAAATATTTCTTTAATGTCATAAAAACATTGTTCTATGAGGCACCTCGGTCTCTTATGCCTCTAGAAATTTTGTTAAATACTTTTACAGTCATAATAGAGCTACTCGTATTATTCCCAGTGCTGTTTTGTGTGGGGGCCATATAAGCCTAGAGGGATCTCTATTTTTTACAACAGAGTTTTTTTATATTTATACTGGTTACAGAAAGAAGCATGCTCTTTTACAAAACATCAATTTTGGAAGATATATAAAATAAACTAGTTAACGTTAGGAGTCCATGCTTCTTAAAGAGAGGCTTGCATGACTCTAATGGACCTATTCCAAAGACGGCTCTTAGACACTTATTTTGAACAATGAAAGCCTTTTTTATGTACGTAGAGTTATCGAAAAACAAGGACTGAGGTGACGTACACATTGTTGGCCCGACGTTCTTCTTAATCTTTTCAGAGCAAAAACGAAACGATTAAGTTTTTTGCTCATTTGCTCTATATGCGATTTCCAATTGATATGTTTGTCCAATATTATACCAAGGAATCTTATTTCGTCAGTCTTTTCTATAATTTAATTTCTACGTGTGCTTGTAGATTTTAGATAATTTTCTCTCGATTTCTTTGGAATTGTTTATCAGAGTTTCTGCGTTGAATTTTATATTTTCTGGTGTTAATATTTCACTTTCACTGCTAGAACACATCTTATATTCAATTTGTGTGAATCAAATTAAAATTGTCTGTAATTTTTGATTAAAAGTAATAAGAAAACGAAGAAAAAGTTCCTACGTATCTATTCTTTTTTAAATTTGAAAAGCCAATTCCGCCTCGGTACGCGCGCTTTTTTATTAGCGGCCAGGACTTTATTGAAGCGAATATCGTTGAAACTTTTTAATTTAAATAGTGTTCCAAATTCAAAAGTTATATCGTCACTGTTATTAAGTGCGCTGGAATGACTCACTAATTATGAAGTTACCAATAAATCTGTAAACCTGACATTTTGACGAATCGTACTTGTTAGGTTGGAGTCGGATGCCAAATTTTATTATTCTTTAGACACAAACCCACTTTATCAAATACTATTTTACTTTAATAATATAGCACAATGGATTTTTATCAAGGGCAAGCAATGGGTTAGCAGTTATCAAAAGTGTTTGTACATCATTTTGACTAACGTCAACAGAAGGAACCCAACGTCTTCCGTCCTTTGATGATAAATCTGTGGTATCGAGTGCGCGAGGTCGTCGACCCGGCTTGCGTAATCGATATCCTACCTTCGAGGGAGTTCTCACCAAATTTTCTGAATTTTTGTTGCGAAATGTTGATGATGGATAGAATGAAGTTAGATGAACTATTATAATAGTTAGGTTAGTTTATAAAGACTCATTTCCGTGGATACATACAGGGCTGTTTGGCAGATTAGTCGTTATAGGTAGTTAAGGGTGAAATGAAAAAGACTATCACTAGATTTTTTTTGTTGTATAATACAACTGTATGCTAACGTTATCGTGAAAATCTGTTCTGGTTTGTTTCAAATATAAATAAACGAACAAAATAATCTTGGTCTCGAATAAAACGTTTCTGGGTGGTTGTCAGGTCGCGGTCGGTACCTGGATGCAGCTGCGCCAGTCCCTTGCAGTAGACGTGGAGTAGACTGGTGACGTCATCCTCGGGCAGCTCGCCGCGCTCGAGGATGCGGTCCGCGTTGCGAGCACGAACCAACGCCAGCGCCGCGCCCCACCTGTCGCAGTCGCAACCTCTTATTACTACTTAAATAAATGATTACATAAATAAACTACAAGAATAGGTAGGTACCTATTGCAGGAGACTTGTATCATAACAAGTCCATCAAACCTGATAGATAGTACAACATCATATCCTACAATTTCTACAATTTAATCCATGGCATAGATTTCTAACAGACATTGTTTGGGGACCTTATTAGTAGGTACCTAATATCTTATATCACTGTTATTAGTTGATTCCGTTTTCTGTGTGGAAAACATATTCAAAGTCTACTTATGAGGTTAAGTTGAGCTAGGTCAGATGAATGATATTAAGCACCTCACCCTCACACAATGTACATCTTGTACATAGTTTAGACATTAGGTACCACTACTGTGAAAATCCTCAAGGCAAATAAAATGCAGTAAATAGATTTCCGTTGAAGCCGTGGGGCCGCGGCGTACGAATATCGACCCCTCCAACTCAACCCGTGGATGTCGTAAGAGCGCAGACTAAGGGAACCTACTAGAGGAAGGGCAGCAGCTTCCTTCTGAGTATTTTTCAACACCAACACTGCGATCACCACTCCGCCTGCCAAGCGTGGTGATTATGGCAAATCCCCCCCTACATGGGAGACCATCCACTCGATGGACCGACGACATCGTAGCGGTCGCAGGGAGTCGATGGATGGAGGCGGCTCAGGACCGCTATTTGTGGCGTCGTACGGGGGAGGCCTATGTCCAGCAGTGGACGTGTATGGGCTGATGATGATGATGAAATTGATTTCATACAGTACGGTCCAGGATACCGCAATCGAATCCAATACTGGTAGTGTTTACAGAATTTAATACGGTTGAGGGATATCAAACGGATATGGGTCAGGGGGAAATCACGATCAAAGGGAATTTTACTGTTTATTTGAACGAAGTCCATAAAAATATTGCTCGACGTTTACACAGCCAACAAGGTAGACAGAGCTCGGACTGATCTGTCTAAAGTAAAGTAAAGTAAAAAGATTTTATTTGCCAGAACAGATGAGTAAATAAACCTTAAATTAATAAAACACAAAATCGGACTCCACTCAGCATACCTATGCTATGATAGAGCAGATCATACCATAGCGCTGGTCGTCCGTCTGTCTGACTGGTAATCATTCGATAGTAGGTAGGTACCTACCTAACGTATCCATCTACCAGATGACTGACATACTAGGTACATAGGATCTAATTTCTTCTTGTCGAGGAAACTTTAGGTATATACATATGTACGTTATTTATTTAGTTAGTTTAAACGTTATTTATTCTATTAAAAGATATGGATTAACCATCTGGTTAGACTTGGCTCAAACCATAATAAATTGCCTATAATAGGTATTGCATAGGTATTGCAGGCACGGCAAATTTTCAGTTCAATATTTTCCTTTATCTAGTAATGTAACATCCCAAGAAGTAATAATCAGACAGTAATAGAAAAGTGACGTAAAATAAGTAGTTATGTTAGTCAAGGAGTCCCGTTTTGATAGCGCGCGGGTTATAAAACCTACAGTACACAACAACATAAAGCTTTTAAAATTGAATTTTTGCTAATGGAATATTCTGTGAGTAGCAAATTGCATCTGCCTCCTCGTAAAGGTATTCAATTACGGCCCCTCCCGCGCCACCCCCACGAGAATCAGCCTCCCTGTGGGTTTAGCACCCTGGAAGCTTTCCATCGCATTCTTGATACGATGTAACGTGGACTGTAACTAGTGGGAATAGAGTCGGATGTAGCTTTGCCGAGAGGTAGTAACTAGGTCGATCGATGATGCACCGGTGTGTGGGTGCAGTGAAATAAATGAATTTTGTGTGTATGTGTGTGTATTTGTTTGAAATGTTTGCGTGTGTGAGTGATAAGAAAGAGTAAAACAGTGTTCTGATGTGTGTACAAATATATATAACTGTAAGCAGGTAGATAGGTAGGTATAGTCACCGCTGTCGATGCATGAGATGCAGGAGCGGCGCGTCGTCGTGAGGAGCCGGCGAGTGCTCGCTCCAAGAGTCGCCTGCGCTGGCCACCAGGGCCCCGCGCACTGCGCACACGGCCGCACTCATCTCCACTCCCTGTTAACACAAACACTGCTGTACTAACTACTGCCTCTCCTCTCACTAATAATATCAGTCGGACGCATTACGTTCTCAACCGCCTTCCCCAAATAAGGGAGGTTTTGCGGCCAAGCGGATCGCACTAGAGGTGTTGAAAAAGGTAGGTGCCATTTTACGACATCCACGGGCTGCGTGGAGGGGTCAATTCTTTCGACACGACTGCCACGGCCAAGAAATAATACTACCCCAGCATCTTCTGCCCTGAAGCAATCTGGACATCTACATATACCTACGAACATCTAAATTAATCTAGACGAAAGCAGAGTTTTATAATAAGATCTTTTCCCTACTGATGAGTTTTAGAAGAAGATTTTTCTTTTTAGTGTTCCGTACTCGAAGGGTCAAAACGGAACCCTATTATTAAGGCTCATCCGCCCTTCAGCGGGCTGTAACTTATAAGTCACTGTTTCGACTACACTGCAATGCAGACTGTTGCAAACAATCTAATGGTAGCTCAATAATCAAAATCAACCGGAGGCGTGCATTGCCATATGATTAATTGATTTTTTGCATCGTGCAAGGCTACTCATACCGTACCTATCCAGGAGAAACACTGTCGTAAGTAAGAATAATAATAAGGTACTTTTGCTGAAATTATTTATCTCGATCTCCTCCTCTCGGGAATCATCGGAACAACCACTTTCTTTGCACTTGAACGCATCTACCATACTGTGAATTCGAGCATTATTGATTTATCACTTTGGCTTTTGAATCACAGAGGTAATTCGTCGCCATCATAATTTCCAGTAACTAGGCGCGTAGATGAGATGCCACCCCCCCCCCCCCCCCCCCCCGCCCCCCTCTCCGAGGGCCGCTGACCAGTGCACCATGCGCCTGTGCAGTGCTCCCGTCGTCGTCTATCGATCGTGTTCGGGCTCTGCTCGGGACGCTCTCGTGGCACTTAGGTAGATACCTAAGTGTTACCTGCAGGTGCAGATACTGATCACTCTATTATTTTTGACAGGAACTCTTGGAACTTCTACTTTCAGGGGATTTAATAAACGCTTTTTTTTTACGTGAAGAGCTTTTCAAAGTATGACGGATGCGGTTAGGAATCAGACACAGCACAGTCGATAATTTAAAAAAACGTTCGTTTTGCCTAAGCAGTCTTTGTTTCACTCTATGTAACGTAGGTAGGTAATAACTTCAGAATCACATGACATACCTAATTCTAAAATAATATAAAGAAATTGAACTAGTATTTACAATTGAAACAATTGAGCTAACTGCAGACTGTTGCAAACAATTTACAGATAGCTCAACTGGTCCATATCAATACCAGTCGGAAGCGTCCCCAAGACGCTGGCTGCATTGCCCCGCTGTATGGCAATGCCAATGCGCTGGGCCAGATACTCACCAGCTCTCGGGTCACGCGTCGCTTCGACCAGGCGCTCAGAAAATTTTTTGAAAACCCGGGGAGCCTCGGTACCCCACGGACCTAGGGTCTCGATTCCAAGGGGAGCAAATGCGTAGGCTCTGTCGAGACCTGCATATTTGCGCCTCTTGAGATCCTCAGCCAAATCTGCCGCCGAACCAGCCCTCACGGATGTCCTTGAAAGATGGGAAGGCGCAAGTGTGTCGACACATGTAGCGTCCCACACAATAGGCCTCCCCAGCTCCCAAGGGATTAGTCCCTTGGGAGCTGGGGAGGCCTTTACGCGGCGGACTTTAGAGTCATGCCGTCGGGCCTCTTACCATCGTCACGCAACAGGCCATTCGGTTCGAGAATAGCTGGTACGTTAGCGGTGACAAAGGCCAGTCGGATGATGTCGTTAAGGCTGGCATGGCGAGATATCCGACCGGCAGCCCTAGTACACGATAATCCGTGATGACCAAGCTGTTCGACAACAGTACCGCACTGGCATTGATGAGGCGCGCAACACCTTGCACCCAACCGAAGACATGTTGCTATACGGAAAGTTACGGGGTCCAATAGAGTGCCAGTATTATATTAAGGAAGTGCTTGCAACCAATGTCCTGACTCCCATTTAGAAACGGCCAGGAGACGGGCACGATCTGCAGAGCTGGAGCACGTTTGTAACAAACAATTCCGTGTCAACTCACACAGAGGCCAGTCCCATTGCCGTTGGGACAAAAGAGATTTTGGGGGAGCAGCATCAGGGCAAGCACAATGCCAAGCCATTCGAGCCTCGTCTAAAAACGAAATTTTGAATGAATTACCAGGTGAGACCAAAGACGGCTTTAAAAATTTTTCCACTAAAGAACTAGTGCTGTAGACAGAGGACAAGAACGCTGGCAGGGCGACACTTGAAATTTTGCGGATACCTAAGCCTCCCAATTTGACAGGCAGGGAGGCCTGCGACCATGCCTTGTCATCGAAACAGATATTGAAAACCGATGATAAAGTATTCTTTATTATGTTGTCTAAGCCTTCTAAGAGCTCGCTGTGTTTCCACAGTTGACAACAACTCAAAGAATACGTAAATTTAGGTACAAACAAGCAAAACCGAATAATTGTAAAAGCCATATGGCTATTAATTTTGAGAAGTCTGTCCGAGGTTTTGTTGAAATTTTGAATTTTCTCATCTACAAGTGACTGAAAAGAGTCATCAAAAATTGGTGAACCAAGGAGGCGAAGTGAACATTTATCTACAACTGTAATGTTGGGAGCCAAACTATTGAATTTTTAATTCTATGATATTCTGATAACATTGTTAAATTATTACAAGGTGCATAAGGGTACTTAACAAAAAGCTAGAATTTTCTAAAATAAATTACCCTACAAACCACTCCCGTTTTTTTTCGTTTGTTACATTTCACACTCCCATAACATTATTGTAAACAAAGAAACATGTTCTTGCATCATCATAATTGATCTATTGACATCTACGCACGATGATTTAGGTGGAATCAGCTCAATTGGGAGACAGTCGAACACTTCCCTGAGTGGCTACAAAGAAATTTTATCTGTAAATCGCCTCTTAGGTACGGCCGTTACATGTACATATGTATACTCGTAGATTATTACTCACCCGGTTATCAAGAGCCGCGTGGTAGACAGCAACCACCATCTTGTTGTTTGTTTCAAGCAGCAGCAGCAGTTGAAAGATCAGCTTGTAAAGGTACCGAGCCGACTCATCCGGCCCACGGGACGCTTCCAGGCACTGAAAATGTTTCTACAGTGAACAGAGAAACACGTGTCAGCATATATGTATATTATAACATCATTGTTCAGTGTTAATGGACGCCCTGTTCATTACACCTATTGTTAAACTTAACCCGAACAGAAACCGTGTTAGGTAAGTATCTATTTGGTACATCAACGAAGCTATTAGTGTTATTTAATAAAGTCTTCGAATTGAACAGTGCAAAGAGTTCAAAGTATTATTATTTATTACCCAAGTATTATTATTTTTTTCAATAATTATCACTTACTTTATCTATATCTACATATATATTTATTTATTTATAAATGAACCTCTATTTCTCTTGGTCCAGATATAACTTGAGAACGGCTTTACCGATTTCATTCATCATTTTATAAATGTTTTCTAATATATCGTAGAAGGTTCTTACATTTAAAAAAAAATTAAGAAAATTTAACGACTTCCTTTATCATAAACTTTCTTGATGTAACCTTAGCCTCAGCGTTTTATACTCTATGGTAAGCACGTTTGAAATAACTGTCAGTTGTTTGCTTGTTTCGAATTGAAACAGGACATGGTCTGTAGGGTCAGCTAGTAAGCAATAAATTAACTCTATAAATAAAGCAACAAACAAAACTTAAATCACTATAGCAAAATTGACCTACATTATAACCCCTTAACTATTCGTAACAATTAATTGATAACATACATATACAGTAGAAGAACAGTCGTTAAGCTTTCTCACTCTCACTTTTGTTATATGTAGATATAAGAGAGAGTGAGAAATAAGAATGATTTGCAACTGATAGCAGATTATTATGAATAAAGGATTACATTACCTAGGTATACATATGTAGAACAGCCTAGGCGTAGCGATACCTACCGATACCAAACATACCTGAGTACGTAGGTATACTAATCTGCGGAGTAGGCGCTTATAAATATTATTTATTATCATCGATATATAAGTACTACGCACTCTATTATCTACAAAAGTACGTTAAAGATTTATAGACGACTTCACCTATCAACGTAGGTACGGTTTAAAAGTACCTAGGTACTAAATACATAAGTAGTTTCCAAGCAGCAAGGTTCAGGCTATCAACAGGCTCATTTATCTTGAATGAAGTTATCGTCTAAGTTTCGATGCGTGAGTAAAGTCCATGTTTTGTTTTGGGTAAGGCAAGGACCGGGCGCCTCACCGGCGCGGGGCGGCTGCGACGGCGGCGCGACACCAGACGGGGCTTGTGACGCTCCCTTCACGCGGGGCCTTGAACTTCTGCGAGAAATCTGTTGCTTTTGTTTGGGTGCCCTCGCGAGCCACGCCTCGCTTTCCTTCAGTTGAGGACGGCGCGGCTTGGTATTTTCTTACACATATTTAGGGTGTTCGGCATTCGGCGTCCCTAGCAACGGATACTCGTTGAGCCGGGAGGATGTGGTTGGGTGCCAACGAACGTACTAGGGGCGCGCGTTCCGTTCTCACTTAGCCCCTCTTTCCTAGAGCACGCTACTCGCCCAGTCCACACCCAAGCATTCTACAGGAATGCACTTCTAACAAGAGATTTCGTATTTTACGACTGTGACTACCTACCTACTTACATATGTTAGTTAGTAGTAGGTAGTTTATAAAATCAAGTGACGAGCGAATATGACATTTATTGTTTTTCTTAAATTTGAATCGTAAATTCCTAGCTGTTATCGTTAGAGTTTCCTATATAAGAACTATGTCTGTAACTTTTCATTTCATTTTCATATACCTACACGATATCATACATTGATAATGAAGAAAACTCCTTTTCTTCATTATAATTTTTTCTGACGAAAAATTAAAACTTGATCAAAAAGTAGCTAGATAATCACTTTATCACTCTTCATACTCAAAAAGTGTTTCATTATAGCGCAGCGTAGTAGCACCAACCTAAGAATTTAATCCCACGGGGTAAGTATATTGTTTTTTTAATTTTTTTCTGATATTGCCACAGTCCATGTTTATAAGAATGGTAATTCTTCGTCCACGTTAGAATGCGATGCATAATCGTCGTATCCAGCGAATAAGGTTACAGTCGCCAGGGTAACCTTTTATTTTTATTGCATTTTTGGAATCTCCATTATCATTTACATCATACCAGTTCAAAAAAAGTAAATAAATAATGAATATAAAAAAGTTATTAAGGTTTTAAAATTTGGTTACAATTGCACTGATGGATTTAGTCCGACGAATAAGGTAACGAACAGCTTTAGCACTTTATTTCATGTGCAAAACGCAACCGATATCGATATTTCCCGGCGAATAAGGTTACACTCTCCAACATTCGGTAATAATGTACCGAGCGGGCGCGGGTGACCGCTGTGCTTAAAAAGAGTAGGTATCTCTAGTGCCACAAGGAAATGAAACAGAAATCGAGCTTTTATCAATCATCCTCGGAACTTGATTTGGTAAGTATTTTTTTATAGTAGGTAATATTTTAGGTACTAGGTTTATTATATTTGTTACATTTACCTACCCCAAAGGTACAAATACTCGGTTCTACGTCCGTCCGTCCTTCCGCTATAGGTATCTACAAACTTAATTTGTATGATACAGCCCTTTGCCAGACGGTACAGAGTTGTATCATACAAATTGTGTAGATCGATCGATATTTCTATGGCCGTCATAACAACAAAAGTTCATCTAAATATGTTAAAGCGTGAAAGTTACTAACAGACAGACAGAGATTTACATTCGCATTTATAGTATTAGTCTGAACTAGAGAGGTAACGAATGTACATTTTTAAATTCCGCGAACGCGAACGCTTTCTTTATTTTATAAAAAAGCTTTTATTTTTAAAGTCGTGTTATCGTAAACTATGAAAAACTCACATAAATTGGAACTATACGTTATAAGTATACGTTATAAGTATTTTCATATATGTAATTCGGCATAAAACTTGAAGAATCTATTATACAGGTTATTAACATTATAGTAATTTTAAGATATTAAGTCAGTTGTTCCGTGATCATGGCGCATGAAACCGTGTCGAAATATTGGAAGATTTTTACCTCAAATTATGGTAAATATCCCGTTCTGAATGACTTTAAGATAATTCAGTGTAGTTACTAATAATTAGAAAGATTTATTTGCCCTTAAACATTCGCATTACATTCGCATCCATTCTTGCGAATGCGAATGCTAGTATTGAAAATCTTGCGAATGCGAATGCGAGTATTGAAAATCTTGCGAATGTTCGCGAATTTGAATGTGTTATCTAGTATAGATTAATGGGTTTATCTATTAGATTATTGTCATCATAGATTGATATTAGAGCCTCTGTATAAAACCTGATTTTATTAAGTAATCTTTATTTTCAGCGCAATAAAGAAAACTTTTGCCCTGAGCCTTTAAATGACATGGGCTACACAACACACGTCACGCTTCATAAGAAGAACTAATCCTGCAGCCTGCAAGTAGTGTACCTATGTATATACATAGATAGGTACACTACTCGGCCCGAAATAATCAATGTCAGTTTCATGCTATTTTACCTTTCTTTTTTTTTAGTTTCTGCACTTACCCGATGATGTCCGATGTTCCTTATTTAAAACATTTTATATGCAATAATAGTTACTAATAATTAATTTTAGTAACTGAAAGACTTAAGTTAAGAGCTTTATTATTTTTGTACTATGGTAAAGGATAGTAATTTTGTTACGTTGCAAATCAAATTATGACTTACGGAATCATTATATATATTTTTTGCCTCATTGAATATTAATTTGTTTATTGACAATAAAATTGTTTTAATTTATTTTGCTTATTATTTTATAAAATCGTTGATTTTTTTTGCTTATTGACACGTATGTTTTTATTTTGCTTATTGATTTACTTGCATAACTATTTTGATGACTACTCTTTTGTTTTAGGTCGACCTGTAATTAATGGTTGTAATATTTTTGAATAAATACAAATAAATTAATACAAATATAACCTATACTCACCTGTACTTACAAAACGTAGTAAGCTTAATACTTTTAGCATTCAAAATAGCATATCACTTTTAATAACTTTATAATAATAATTTGGTACCGAAATGCCGCCTGTACTTAAAGATAATATCTTAATTAGAATATAATTACACTTTACTGATAAGCGACACTCCAAATTCGTAAAGTATTTTTTTTAATTTAGATGGCTTAATACAATACTACTACAATAGATATAATATTTTTATAATATGTACATAGAAAATAACCAGAACACCCGGGTCAAATATCTGCAGATAATTTATTATAATTTATTCATTATTATATTTAATAATTCGTTAATAATTAATTTATGAATTTTCAAGGAAGTCCCACAGCTTATATGAATACAAAATACACACACACACACACACACATCACGGTCACAAGAACCTAGCAACAAAAAATCTAATAAATGGCCTTCACGGCTAAATGATAGTGTGGAAAATAAATACGCTATGCAGAAACTTTCTCAATCTATTATGACAATAATCTAATAGGTACACCCATTTATCCATGGAGATGTAACGAATAATCGCAAGATTTTTTCAATAAACGCATTCGCAAGAAAGCACTCGAATGTTATGCGAATGTTTAAGGGCAAATATAACATAATATTTATTAAAATCTTTTAAAACGGGTTATTTACCATAATTTGAGTTATGAGTTTTCCAATATTTCGACACAGTTACATGCGCCATGATCACGGAATAACTGAATAAATGACTGTAGTGTTAATTAATAACCTGTATAAAAGTTTTATGCTGAATTACTTTGTTATACATGAAAGGAATTATAACGTATAATTCCAATTTATTTATTTGAATCAAGCATTCAGAATACCTAGCTACGTTGAGTTTTGCATAATTTACGAAAACAACTCTACTTTTCGTAGTATGTCAACAATCCAACAAGTTCATACGAACTCGGTATTAGCTTTAAAATAATTTTGAGCAATTTGTTGCATTTAAGCAGTACCTACAACTTTGAAAATTCAGCGATAGTAGTTGTACAAACATTTGTCACGACTTCTCGAGGCGGGAATCAAACCCTCGTTCTGCGCCGCTGGCAGACCTTCGCCCGGTACGCCTTAAAGGTCGTAGATTAGGTGCTGGGCAAGCTAAATCCATCTTATATCGTCTCAGGTTAGTAAAACATCCCATGCAGCATGAGTAAACAGTATCTGACTCTAATTATCAAGGTACCAAACGAAATTCTGAAAGGAAAGTAAAATATAATCTTTTTATTTTTGTAATCGTCCCTTATATTTCTTCAAATAAGTTTACAAAGGCGTTTGTTACCATCTTAGTTGAGGTCGTGAAGCGAAATTTCCGAGGAATAATGTCACAAAGGCGCTTAGAATAGCATCAATTTGAAACTTGCACGCGGAACTCCGTGGAAAAACGTCACAAAGGCGCTTAGAACAGCGTCGATTAGAAACTTGCACGCGGAATAAGGTGATAAGGGACAAAAACTAGGGAAAACTGTTTATTTTATTTATGAAACCTACATGATAATTTGGCTAAAAATATGATAAAACGTTTTAGAAAAAAAAACATACTCGCGTAATAGAAACTTTTCGAAATAATAAGAAAAAACCGTCTCCTGTAAAGTTGGTGTTTTGCAACTGTGACCGTATTCGTAGGACGACGTGATTTGCGTTGCACGTAAAAAAGACTGAAATTTGGTTATATCGCGAAATGTCTACATTGTTTAATATGTAGATTGAATCGTGGCTTATTTAAATTAATTGAGAATATCATCAAGCTAAAATTAAGATAATATTAATGCAAATAGAACAGCAAGGCAAATAAATAATTAATATATAATAAATAATGTTGGTTAATATCACACAGCATCATCTAGCCCCAAACTGAGCAGAGCTTGTGTTATGGGTACTAGATGACTGATATACATAATACAATACATACATAGTTATATAGATATTTTTTATAATACATATTATGTAGAAATACGCAGAACACCCGGATCAAATATTTTCAGTTCGTAGAAACTTTTGTCCCAAGGCGAGAATTAAACCCGCAACCTCCTGCATCGCAGGCGGACCTGCGCCCACCGCGCCGAATCGCTCGTCAATATCACATACGTCGTGAAAGTTAAGATTATTTAATTTTATAAAAGCAGCTTGTTTAAAAATATTATTGGAGAAAACGGCTGTGGTATGTAGGTTTACAGATCCTGGAATCTGGCGCGGTGGGGTGAGGCGGAGCGGGTGGCGGCCCCGCCAACCGCTCTCGGTCCGCCACTCAACAACTACAAAATGTCGTTTCGTATATGTAATACAAGCTGCTGCCCGCGCCTTCACACGCGTTTTATCGGGATAAAAAATAGCCTGTTATTCCAGGTCCCAAACTATACCCATACCAAATTTCAGCCCAATCTGTTCAGTAGATTTTGCGTAAAAGAGTAACAAATATCCATACATCCATCCATGCAAACTTTGACATTTATAATATTAGTAGAGTAGTAGGATTAAAATATAGCACTCGAAGTCGTTTCTGAAAGTAGTGTGAGGCATGACAGAATGAGAAACATTGTCATGAACGGGGGGCGTGAGGTTCAGGAGCAGCCAGGGCTCACGCGCAGGCGCCCTGCGCATCGTAACGTCGACTCGTCCGTACGGTACGCCACTAGTGCTGGCACCGCAACCGTTACCACTCGCGACTCGCGACCACTCAGTGGTAAAAGATGAATCAGCATAACAACTTTGCCGCCGCTATGGTCTCCAGGTACCACAAGCAAGTCGCTCTCATGGAATATATTAATATCCCGTGGCCTCCTGAATATCCGATAATGGGGCACATCGCCGCGAAGGGGCCTGGCACATCAGACCCAATAGAAATTTTGTGGTACGTGAGGCTGCTCAACATGATGGACGTACAGCTGCCAGGGTGGCGCAACTGGCGTGTCCGCCGGGTGTCGGCGCAGGAAGCCTTCAGGGGCACCTCGCTAGCGGAGGTGGCGAATATAGCGGAGTTCGCGGTCTCCAACGACATCGCAGAAATCTGCGGGCTGCCACTGCCGCTGTCGCCGTCCGTGAAGCTCCAAGTGTACAAGGTCGTGCTCAGCTGGGAGCTGGGCCGCGCGCTCGTCTTGTATCCCACAACCGTCTTGTATCGCATCCATGTATGGGTTGACATGTGCAAAGCAAAGATCGCACAACTACAAACATCTAGCAATGTAGCCAGCCAACCGGTAGTTGCGGCCGCGATGGGCGACCCGCGGTCGTTTCCCGCTCCAACCCCATACGTACTCAGGGTCAACTCAAGTACAGGGCCTATCAACTTGATGATCTCGGCCGGCCCCGATCCCTATGGCGAGAGAAACTTCAGAGGAAGATCTTTGAGTCCCGTTCGAGTCGAGTTTGAGGTGGGTCTGCCACCTGTGCTCGCTGACGAGCCACATGAAATTCCGTACGCGTCCGCAGATAGACGGCAGACGGATGCCTTATACGAGGGGGCGAGCAGTACTTCCAGTATGTTCTCACCCGCAGCTGTTGGTTCAAGTAATTTGCCGTATTTGAGCTTGTCGACAAATTCGAGCCCAGTGGCCGTTTCCAAAGACGACGTGCCCACGGACCTTAACGTCCGTCACAGCCAGCCGATGCTGATCTCTGACTCCGAGGAGGATAGGGCGGAAGATGAGATGGAAGAGGAAGATGAGATGGAGGAGGAGGATAGTGAGGAGGATAAAGAGGGGGAGGATACGGTGGATGAGATGGAGGAAGAACATAATGAAGATGAGATGGAAGATATTGAGGAGGCGGAGGAGGATAAGGGGGAGGAGGATAAGGAGGAGGAGGATAAGGAGGAGGAGGATAAGGAGGAGGAGGATAAGGAGGAGGCGGATAAGGAGGAGGCGGATAAGGAGGAGGAGGATACGGAGGAGGAGGATACGGAGGATGAGGATAAGGAGGAGGAGGATAAGGAGGAGAAGGAGAATAAAGAGGGGGAGGATAAAGAGGGGGACGTGGTGGATGAGATGGAGGAAGATATCGAGGAGGAGGAGGTAGAGTATAAGGGGGAAGAATATAACAAGGCGGAGGGTGAGGAGGAAGATAAGGAGGATGAGATGGAGGAGGATAGTGAGGAGGATACAGAGGGGGAGGATACGGTGGATGAGATGGAGGAAGATGAGGAGGAGGTAGAGTATAAGGGGAAAGAGTATAAGGGTGAGGAGGAGGATAAAGAGGATGTGGATAATCATGAGGAGGATGAGAAGGAGGACCTGTCTCGCATGCCTTCACTATGTGGCTCAACCAGCAGCTGGCACACTAAGGAGTGATACAACAGAGGCGACTACGCTGGCGGCGGGAACATTGACGGTAGAACATCGGACAGGGTGGACCACTCTTGTTTAGGCTGCAAAGCTTCCCTGACCGGACCAGATTTATCGGTGTTGTGATAAGTCAATTATTATTGACATAGTTACTAATTGTGATCGATGTAGTTAATAAGTATGTGTAGATATAATTTGTTTTTCTCATCCTATTGTGTACATATCAATTGGTAAATGTGTCGTCGTCATAACATCAATTCAAGGTCACTCCCTTCTACCCCGAACATGGAAGTTATTGACGTTCGTATAGCTAAGTGATTGTTTTTCCTGTAGGTAACGTACCGAAATAAGCTTGTCGTACTCACTTATCATTAAAATAAATTTTGGTGTAAAAATAATGTTTTTATTTACCTTTTAAAGAGGATGTCCGTTTCATAACTAGATGGAGCTAGCCTATTAAACGAACTCTTTATGTTGTGTAGATAAAGAATGGAATTAAAAATATCAGGGGCACAGCATGCTGTCCTTTATCCACACTAGACGACATTTACTAATGTGGTAAGGATATAAGTTTGTGCATTTGTATTTACCTATGTTTGGATAATGTTTTTCATTGGTGATCAGGATCACCTAGTTTCCAAAGTTTTCAAAGGAAACATTAAATGAGATGTGTTATGTACCTATATGAGGTACCTAACGGCCACGAAGACAGATCATTTATTATATTTTTCGGTGCGTGAGTCCAACTCGCACTTGACTTTTTTTGTTCACTTCAGTCTTTCTTAGCTAAAGAAGTGCTTAAGAAATCTTTATCTCGTTAGGTTGTTAGTTTTCGATTAATTTAATAGTGCCAGGGTGCCAGGTATACATAGTTTAGTCCTCATCTGCCTTTTTTTTGTCTGTAAAGACGATTCAGATAATGCCTTTGATTTTGTTTACTTGATATTTCTTGACATGGCTGTGTAGCCGTATGCGCGAACGCACCGAACGATGACAAACTTTGCAGGTGTACATACGGAGTGGTGCACGCCATATATGACTTATTTACATGCAGTCTCGCTCTTTTATCAGAGAAACCAACCAGGTTCATGGTGTTCCTAGTTTACGGGGTACATACCTCCAAAGCCAGGTCGCGCCGCTCGAAGTAAGTCTCGAGATGCTCGGTGATTTCCAAGGCGGCGTAGCGCACGGCGTCCCGAACGCGCGCGCAGTCGGCGGCGGAGGCACCCGCCCACAGCAGCGGGGGCTCTTCCCCGCCCAGACGGTCCAGCATAAGCGCCAGCTCGCCGCCCGCCCCCGCCGCGCCGCAGAGGGACACCGTCTTGGATGTCACCTCCTAACATCAATTAATACATGCTAATGTTAAAAAAGCGAAAGTAATTCTGTCTCTTTCTTTTGTCTCTCTGTCTTAGCCTTAGCAATTAAGAGTAGGTATGAAATTGGGCAGAGAATGAAACAGAAAGAGAGGGTGAGAATTAAGTGAGTGACGATGTCATTATTATATCAACCGGGAGTGTCGCACTGCAGGGCAAAGGCCTCCCTTCCCACCTTCCATTCATCTCGGCAAGAAGGGCACACTATTAAATATGTAGGTGGAGCTCATTCCACCATCTCCGCCTAGGCCTACACGTGAGTGTACAATGTGTACATGTACACATTATATTTGTTACATTATTGTTAATTATAGGAATTTAGCCTTTTTAAAGTTCCGTACCTCAAAAGGACAAAGGAAAGGCCTTATAGGATCACTTTCTTGTCCGTCTAAATTAATAGCTTATATAATTATTCGGTTTTGCCTCCCGTCATGGTCGCAGGCCTCCCTGCCTGTCAAAAACTGTGCTTTGTCGAAAATTTGTACCAAATAGCTCCATTTTACGGTATCTTAGAATATGAATTTCTAAAAATCCGTTCTGATATTTCTTGACGTGTCAGTCAGTTTTTCTCATTTATAAAAATAGATTTCCGTGTTCATTATAATTTTAAGAATTTTACGTTTTCTATGTGTACCTACTTACAATGATTTACGAAAATAAAACTTATTTGTTTTGATTTGAATGGAACGAAAACAGACAGACTAACGACTCACCGAAACTAGGCCTCTACAAAATTAACTTATCTTAAAAACGAAAATCGAAGTTTCAGTTTCTTTTTCGTTCAAATTGTAAGTAACCTACATAATTTATTGGTTTGAAATATAACTCAGTCATCCTTTAGGTATTGTTTTATGTAATAATATGTAAGTAATTCCTATGTGTGTATGAGAGATATGCCGATATACAGGGTCTCCCCGGATAATGTCAACCAACAACAATTAAGTACTCGTACCTTGAGCACAGTGTGTAGCGCGTGCAGCTGCGCTAGGGGAGGCAGGTGTGCGGCGTGCCGCAGCAGCGCGCAGAGCGAGGCGCGCCACGCGTCCCGCCCCGCCGCCGCCACGCCCGCCTCGCGCCCCGCCGACCCGCTGCCGCTACTGCCCGGGACGGGAGTCACGTCGCCGCGGTCGCCTGTACCAAAAGAAATATTTATTATTATTTATATTATACGCAAATCTTAACCTTAACATTTACTATTTTCGGCTTACAAAATAAGGTAGCTAAGACAAGTCAAAATTTAAATTTAAAATTAGTAATAGTTAGCCCGTAACAATATCGTCCTGAGCGTTTCAGTTTCAAGTCCAGAGTCTAGTCTAGCGTAGTCTCTGGACTACTAGACTATACACTTGAAACACAAAGCAAATGAGAATTTACCCACAGATTAGTAACATCGACGACTAAGTTTACGTTATTAACTTAAAAACTCCGAAAAAAATAGGCTACAAAGTCATGGAAACTCTTAACGAATAGCATCTCGTTCTGGTTTTCTTTTTCGTATTATCGCCAAAACTATAGATGCAATAAAAAAAAAAGCCATTTTGAAAGGAAATTACATCATGCATTATGAATACTTATCTGTCATATATACATATATCAAAATACTTTTAAAAACCGGTCAAGTGCGCGTCGGACTCACACACTACACAAATGGTACCTACAAACACCATCCTCAGCTAGCTACCATCTCTTAGCCCTTATCTCCCTGGCTTAGCTTATTGATTATAATACCCCAATCAGGTACGGAACCTTAGAAATGTTCAAAGGTACCCCCTTCTCCCCCGACTTATAAGAGAAGTAATATCAGTAAAATGTCTAAGAAACTCAATGAAAAGAATCAGAATATAAACTTAGGCGCTGCGCAGACAGATAAATTATTGCGGCAACTGGCAACTGTTTACATACAAACTTCTTCATAAGCTGTGGCTTAAAAGCACAGCTTATGAAGAAGTTTCTATTCTGACTGCTTTATTCAGTAAACGGCGAGAAAATAAAAAAAGAGAAAATAAAAAAATAACCAACACAGATAATCGACAAAACGTTAAAACTTTGAAAAATTAGCAGGAGAATAAATTATTTTAGTGCAGCGGGAACAGAAAATAATTTCACGAGACATAATGCTAATAACGCACCAAGAAAAAAAAACGGAACGCAAATAATATTATATATAATTATATATTTGTTAAACAAACGGCACCTACCGACTATCAATGTGACAAACTTAAACTACTACCTATGTATTACAGTTATAGCATATAAAGTAAAGTGTTCATTGATTTTCTCTTCACCTTATTTTTTGTCCACTGGTGGAATAATATTTATCATGGCCTATAAAGTTACCCGTTGTCCGCGGCATCGCACGCGCTTTTCATGTACCCTATGTCCGTCCCCGGGTTACCATCTACCTCCCTGTCAAATTTAATTAAGATCCGTTCAGCCGTTTAGGCGTGAAAAGGTAACAGATAGACAGAGTTACTTTCAAATTTATAATATCAGTAGCTGTGCCCGCGACTTCGTCCGTGAGGAATAGTGAGTGTGATTTTCAACTTTCATATCACTATTCCCTTGGCTATTTTACCCCCCTTGAGGGTAATATTTGTAGAAGATGTTGACATTTTTATTAACATCTAATAAACAGCCTTAAAAACAAATTCAAAGCATTTAGCTTTAAAAATGACGATACTTCTATACAACCTTTCAACGCCTCTATCAACCCCTTACAACCCTTTTTTCGCATTAAAAAGTAGCTTTCTCAGGCTCTAAAGTTTCTGTGTACCAAATTTTACTTAAATCGGTTCAGTAGTTTTGGCGTGAAAACGTGACGGACAAGAGTAACTTTCACATTTATAATATTAAAGTAAGGATAAGGATATATAAGTAGGGATGTATTTCCATATCATCATCCCAGTCAAATTAAAGTGAATGACAGTCCACAGTCGGAATATGGCCTCCCGATAATATGACCACCACAATGAACGGTCCTGCGCAGCCCGCATCTACCACATCATACATCTGGTTTCCCAGTTGGTCCATGCACCTGTGGGGATGTCAGTTTTATCCCGTTGATGGTGTGAAATAATTTCTACGAAACTTTGCAGAGTTATAGTTCTAGATCTGGAGTTTAGGCTGTTGATACTGTTTATCCTGGTAAAGTGTGTGAACCTGTGGACCGAAACTAGGAACTATATAAATACTATTTTAATTTCAATATATACCCCAATAGCCTCTTTAGCTCAGTGGTAGAGCACTGGTCTCGTAAACCAGGGGTCGTGAGTTCAATCCTCACAGGAGGCAATCACTTTTTGCACACTTTTGAAGATTTTGATTATGTAGAGGTAATTTTTGGGTTATTTACCTAAGGGGTGCTAAGGGGACCCCTATTATTAAGCCTATCTGTCCGTCTCTTGTTAGTATGTATTCCTTATGCAGCTATAAAAATATTAATTAAGAGGACCCAACGTCCATACCACGTTGAATACCGATAACCTCAGTACTTCAGTTTTGAGATTGGAAATATTGTCATTATTTTCGAAAAAAGAACACGTGAAGTATCGAATTACGGTTAAAGATAAAGAAAATCAAATCTATTAATTGCAGGAGCATTTTTTTGAATTTGGAACATTACCACGCTCCAATGAAACGGCGTGCTGGGATTATTAAATGCTCTTGGGTTGGATCTCTTTTATCATTCTTGGCAAAGTAAGTCTCTTTGCTTAGTACAAATTGCAATCACGTGGCTGTATAGAGCCTAAAAACGCCTTTGCGTCAAAGCTGAAAATTCGTCTTGATTTGTTATTTACATACTTAATAAAATAAACATAAATGTACCGGGGTAAACAATAACTCTTTCTTTTAGTAATTGCCCCTATATGACTAATGAAACTTTTAATACCTACCTATTTAATGAAATCGATTAGTTTTGTCATACTCTTTTGACATATAAAAAATCATTTATTCAGACGAATAATAGGAATAGTATTTACAATTGAATTGAGCTAACTGCCGACTGTTGCAAACCATCTACAAGTAGCTCAACTGATCCATATCTATACCAGTCGGAAGCGTCCCCAAGACGCTGGCAGCATTGCCCCGCATATAAAAAGTATATTTTATTTCCCTGCATTCTTTTGAGAAAAGCACTATACATTATATGCCTCGGCGGAAATGGAAATTGCCTGTCTCGTATTAGTGAAGTCCTCGCCTACGGCTCGGTCTTCAAACTCATACTCGACCTGTAATTGCCTATTTCCCGGCCTTTGCAATAATTTACTATTAAATGCATGTCCTGAACACTGTTGTATTTCTTTTTGCAGACTTCTTTATTTAGATAGTACCACAAAAAAAACCACATACGTTAGATCGGGCCTGCGTAATGGGCACTTTATTGTTAGTTGGACCATTGTGTCCTAACCTAACCTATCCCCGTGTCCCGAATTGCCTATTCAAACTGGAGCGCGTAAGGCGGCTGTTGTGTGACGGATCTTGCTGAAAATAAACTTTTCGCAATTACAACAACATATTTTTGGTACTCAATAATCTAGAATTTTCTCAGCGCAAACATAAGAATAACCTGAAGATATCCGAATCGAAGTTGTAAAGTTAAAACTTTTTTTTTATGGCGGTATCTACCCAGAACAAAAGTTGGGACATTGAAGAAGTTTGACTATCTTACCGAAATAAATGTATGGAAAAAGGTTTTTGCGACTTCTGACATTTCTAGTACCTCAGGCGGTCCAGTAGAGACTTTTTATCCTTATAAGAAACATGATCGATTGGCATCAAAAAAGTTTTTGTATAAAATTACCATTTTCCTGCTGATTTTCTTTTTTACAAAATCTGTGAATACAATTCATAATAACTCAAAAAGTTATGGATTGTCTACTAGGAACGTTTTTCTGTAACTATAACGGTTTAGGTACTTACATACCTGCCCTTACTGTCCCGTCTCAAAAATCCACGCTGTAGTTTGTATGATGGTACGGCACCCTTCGTGTATGAGTCGACTCGCTCTTGGCTGGTTTTATTTAAGATTGACGCAATATCACGAGTAACTTTTTGTCAAGTAACTATTACTTGTCACTTTACTTGCAAGTTTAAGTTCGATAGATTATGCGAAATACGGAACGCAAATCGAACCAAATCACGACAAAGAGTTGCAACTCAAGCATGAGTCGAGTCTCTCCAACTTTTACTCCACAACAATCAACTCAAAATATTATCACATCCCAATCACAGAGAACCGAAATAAAATTGCCCGGGAAAAACATATCACTAAACATTCAAAATTGCTCTAAGTGCACATTTAATTTTTAATAAAATCTGAAAATTGTCTAATTTTGAATTGTTTTATTTTCTCGCAATCGAAGTGAAAAGTAGAGTGTTTTACTCGGGCCAAAACCACCCATTATAACTCGGTCTTGTCATCCTATGACAACCTCGTATGGTTTAGTCCCTCGTAAAACAATCTACTATTTTACTAGGTCAAAATAACTTCACATCACAGACATGATACTAGCTGCGCGTTACTTCACATGATATTCACATCCAACGAGTGGAGAGTGTACAGAAACGATTTATGTGGCATCTGTCATATGGCTACCATTTGGCTAAAAAATTACCTACTAGCTAGGTATTATATATATGTAAAGAAATAAATATATCTATCATTTCTTTATTTTGAATTCTGGCGCGCTTTGTACATGATTGATCGTATACAGTTTTGACATTGACAGCTACTACACAGGCAGCGCTGTCATGATACGGTGCATTCCGAATTACGCTAAAATCAATATCATCGCGCTCACACGCGTTCCGTATTATCGTGAGCGCGACAACGTTGTCCCGTGTGACGTCATAGATGACATCATTACATGCGCCATTTTGCGATATCAACGACCATGCTACAAACTGAAATCTCTGTGAGCGTGCTGTCAAATCTGACAATTGGGTTTGTTTACTAACGGTTTTTTCTTAGGGTTTTTTCAACAAAACGTTCGTTTGCAAATTTTTACAAAGAAATGGAAATAATTATAGAAGACCAAATCAACGGTCGGAGAATAACTTTGATGATCTCTTTTTGTATTGCAATGAGATATTGACATTGACACCACGACACGACACGTGACCGTGAGCGCGCTCATAAGTGTTCCGAATTAATGTTAGCACTCGACTGTCAATATCGTGATATCTAATTTGGAACGCAAAATATTTTTGTGATCGCTATCAGCGCTGTAATCGTAATTCGGAATGCACCGTTAGAGGCGCGTAGAAAAGTAATGGTGGTTTATAAAAAATCCAAGAGTTTTGTGTTCGATAAAATCTAAGTGAAAATTGTAAAAAGAAACTTTAAATGTCGTTACTTTGATTTCAGGTATGATATCTATGTAAATAACCTATTGTACCTATAACAAATTGCACCTTTTTGTACGTTAATTTGATAAACTAAAAAAAATCTTTGATTTCAGAGCAACGCATTATCGTTTTATTTTGAGAGGAAGAGAATAGTCTTATAAAACGACATTTCTAGTTGAGATGGAAAAGAAAATGGAAAAAATACGATTCATGTTTGAAGTATTGGGATCTACAGATGGAAAAACAAATGTTATCTACATAACCTCTATTGAGACGCCGGAGGGGCGCGTGTTTGTTATCCCAGAGGAGCTAAGATCGGCAAATAAGCATACTGCCATAGCGAATTCAGAAATATTCACAAAAATCAAAAACTCATTGAAAAAAAGACACCAATCACGTAGAATATGGATACCTCTAAATACCGAACTAAGGAAAATATACTTGGACGAAGGTGAAAATTTACAATTTGGGGACCAGTATTTAAATGAAAACACAGAAGAAACAATGGCCTCAAACAACAATAAAAACACTGCATTGGAAAATCAAAACCTTGGGAAAATTGCTGAAACATTTTTGATTGAAAAGTTTTCAACTAAAACATCAAATGTTGAACAATGGATAACCGAATTTGATAGTGAATGTGGAAGATTTGAAATTCTACAAGATAAAGAAAAAATTGAGGTTGTAAAACATCTATTAGATAAACAATGTTTAGATTGGTATGCCAGTATGTTAATAAAACTGACAATCAATTCAGAATGGATTGTGTGGAAAAAAAACTTCTGCGAGACATATGGAAATAAAGGTTGGTCCCAAATCAAATATGCATTTACATATAAATATCAATGTGGATCAGTACTCGAATATGCCACAAAAAAGGAAAGACTGCTGTTAGAAGTCAACAAGCACATGGATAACCAAACAATGATAAATCTAATTGTAATGGGATTACCAGACTACATAATAGATAAAATTGATAAAGAATCAGTCAAGTCTATGGCAGGCCTCTACAATGAAATTGGAAAATATGAACATCATGCAAACAAAACGAATTTGAGTAAAAATAAAAATATCAATGGATTTAAAGAAAAACTTGATAAAGTAAAACCATGTCAAATCTGTGAAAATTTAAATAAAGGAAATCGGTTTCATCCCGAAGAAAAATGCTGGTTTAAACAAACAAAAGAGTATGACCATAAGAGAAATTATACGAAGAATGTAAACAACTCAGTGATTGATGTTGAACTTAATAGCAGTAATACAAAAAACGAATAATAACACCATTAATTAAAGTCAAACTAATATTAAACGAACAGTTAGAGGTATTTGGAATATATGATTCAGGTTCTAATGTTTCTGTTATTAATTCCAAATTAATAAGAGTAAAAGAAAATGGTGAGGAAGATATAAAAAATGACAATCTAATAACAATTAATGGTGTTAAAAAGACGAATGGTTTGACAAAAATAAAAATAAAAATTTTTGATATATAAAAAACAACTGATGTGTATATTATCAACGGAGAAGAATTTAAATATGATTTTCTAATCGGACTGGACATCATACAACAATTTAAACTAGTTCAAGATGAAAACTTGAAGATCACTCAGATAAGTGAAGTACAATTTATGAAAAATAAAAATACTTCTAAGGAAATTAGAACAGGGCAAAACCCATTTTCAGTTAATTTTAATGAACATATAAAGGAAAAAGATTTTATATTGAACATGGAAAATTTAAATACCCAACAAAAGGCAGAAATACACAAGCTGATTGATACATATAAAATCAATCTTTGCTAAAGATAAATATAACATTGGGACAGTTAGAGAGTATGAAGCCTGGATCGACTTACTTATAGACAAATACTGTAGCAAAAGGCCATACAGATGTTCTGTTTCAGATAAAAAAGAAATAGATGAACAAATAGCAAAGTTACTTGAAAAAAAACCTCATAGAATAATCATATAGTCCATTTGGAGCACCTGTAACATTGGCTTTCAAAAAAGAAGACTGAAAAAATCCAGACTTTGTATAGATTTCAGAGATCTAAATAAAATTGTTGTACCTCAAGCACAGCCGTTCCCATTGATCGATGATCTAGTGATAAAGACAAGAAACACAAGATACTTCACAACGCTAGACATCAATTCTGCGTTTTGGTCTATACCACTAAGAATTGAAGATAGGAATAAAACAGCCTTTGTGACGCAAGAGGGTGGCCATTACCAGTGGACATGCCTACTGTTTGGGCTTAAGACATCGCCAGCAATTTTTCAAAGGATACTTAGTAATATATTGAGAAAGTATAAACTTAACGATTTTGCTGTAAACTACATAGATGATATCCTGATATTTTCTAGTACTTTTTCTGAGCACATAAATCATTTAACACAATTACTAGACGCCATAAAAAAGGAAGGTTTTCGGGTAAAGTTTACAAAATGCACATTTGCTTCAGATTCAGTAAAATATCTCGGCCATATAATACAAAACAATACAGTAAGACCAGTAAGAGATAATTTAATTTCAATGAGAGATTTTCCAACACCAAAAACTCAGAAAAATATAAGGCAGTTTCTGGGGAAAATTAATTTTTACCATGAATATATACCAAGAATTGCGATAATTTTAGAACCTCTTCATAATCTACTTAGGAAAAATCAAAAATATATTTGGTCTGCAGAATGTCAAAAGTCTTTTGATGAAATAAAAAAGCTACTATGCTCACAGCCGATCTTAGCAATACTTGATCAGGACCTGCCAATAAATATTCACACTGATGCATCTTTGGAAGGTATTGGAGCAGTGCTAAAGCAAATACAATTAGATGGAAGAGAAAAACCAGTACCATATTTCTCAAAAAAATTAAATGGGGCTCAAAAGAAAAAAAAAGCAATTTATCTAGAATGTTTAGCCATTAAAGAAGCAATAAGATACTGGCAATACTGGCTAATAGGTGAATCGTTTACAGTATTCTTTGACCATAAACCATTGTAAAACTTAAATATTAAATCAAGAACAGATGAAGAATTAGGGGACTTAACTTACTACTTATCACAATATGATTTCAAAATTAAATATGCTCCTGGAAAAGAAAATTTGGAAGTAGGAATCCAGTATTAGAAGCAAATCAGGATACAGATGAACAATTAAAAATAGTAAATATTATAAGATTAAATGATATTGTTTTAGATCAAGAGAAAAATGAAAATATACAAAATAATAAAACAAATTAATATCACGAGACAATGTTTACTATAAAAAAGATAGAAAACGTGAAAATATAATATTATCAGAAGAATTAAGTAAAAATCTTATCAAAGATATCCATGAAAACATGTTTCATTTAGGTGTGAAACAAATGCAAAACCAGATAAGCTCTTTATACACAGCAAAAAATCTAACAAAAAATATTGAAAGACATTGTAGAAGTTGTGAAATATGTATAAAAAATCAAACAAGAGGACAGGAAAAATATGGTTTGATGTCACACTTAGGTCCGGCAACAAAACCTTTTGAAATAGTTTCAATTGGAGGATTTGGAGGAACTCGATCAACAAAAAGATATCTACACCTATTAGTACACCATTCTACAAGATATGCACATATTGTGACATCAAAAACACAGACTGCAAATGATTTTGTTAAACTCATCAATAAGGTAATACAACATCATGACATTGGTATGCATCTTACAGATCAGTACCCCGGTATTAACTCTAAGGAATTCAAAAAATATTTAAATGAAAATTCAATACCAATGATCTTTACTGCCGTAAACGCTCCATTTTCTAATGGTTTGAATGAACGACTAAATCAAACACTAGTAAACAAAATCAGATGTAAAATAAACGAAAGAGGCAATAAAAAGCATGGACAACAATTGCTCATGACTGCGTAGATAAATTAATAATAACACAGAGCATTCTGCTATAGGATTTGCACCAAAATACCTACTGGATGGTACAGATGTTTCATTACTGCCAAATGAATTAAAAAAAGATAAATCAAAAGTTGATTGGTTAGAAGATAGAAAAACAGCTTTAGAAAATTCAATAAAGTCACACAACTACAACAAACAATTTTTTGATAAAAACAGAACACAATGTCACCTTAATAAAGGAGATAAGGTATATGTAGAGAATGGTAACAAGCTAAACAGAAAGAAATTAGATGAGTTAAAGATTGGTCCATTTGAAATAATTGAAAAAATATCAAAATCTATTTATAAAATAGATACAGGTCATAAGAAACCAGAATCAAATCTGTTTCATATTACAAAACTGATACCGATTCCTTCGTGAAAATTTAGGAGAAAATTTTCTTATTTGAGATGTAAAGAAATAAATATATCTATCATTTCTTTATTTTGAATTCTGGCGCGCTTTGTACATGATTGATCGTATACAGTTTTGACATTGACAGCTACTACACAGGCAGCGCTGTCATGTTAGAGGCGCGTAGAAAAGTAATGGTGGTTTATAAAAAATCCAAGAGTTTTGTGTTCGATAAAATCTAAGTGAAAATTGTAAAAAGAAACTTTAAATGTCGTTTCTTTGATTTCAGGTATGATATCTATGTAAATAACCTATTGTACCTATAACAAATTGTACCTTAGCGTTAATTTGATAAACTAAAATAAAATCTTTGATTTCAGAGCAACGCATTATCGTTTTATTTTGAGAGGAAGAGAATAGTCTTATATATGTATATACACTTGCGAGCTATAAACTGGAATCACTTCATCGCTGGTTTTTGCAGACCATATTTTACAGTTTCCATGCAATAAACTGTAGGTTGTCGTATATTATTTTAAAGATAATTTTATTAGCTTTCAAACTCTTTCGATATCATAGCGAAAAAAATGTTCATCATATGTCATGGAACGTGAAAACAAAAGACATAAATTTTTGGAACGAAACATCAATTTTTTCAATCTCCTGAATCCCTATAAAAACTGAGAATTTATGCAATTTTGTCATCAGTCCAATATATGACGTCACTCAAAATACTGGAATTACAAGAAAATGGAAACCAAACCAATAGAAGCCGCTCAAATCGTCACCCTAATCCAGCAAGGGTTCTCTCAGCGTACTATCGCTCGACAGCTTCATCTCAGCCAGTCCTGTGTATACAAGTAAGTTCAAAGTATACAAGAGGTTTAGAGAGACTGGAAACTTAGTCCGAAGACCAGGATCTGGATGACAGCGATGCACTTCGAGAGATGACCGATTTATTGTCAGCACTTCTCTCCGAAATCGACATCTAACCGGCGTTGACGTCCAGCGGGAGCTCGGAGAAGTTCGAGGGAGAACTGTCAGCGAGTGGACAGTGAGGCGAAGACTCAAAAAAGCTAACTTGACCCCAAAAAGGCCAGCAACGGGACCCAAATTGTCTACAGCCCACCGACAAGCCCGACTTCAGTTTGCTCGTGATCACTTAGATTGGGATATACAGCAATGGAGCCGAGTTTTGTTCGCGGACGAGACTAGGATGTGCCTGCATGGCAGCGACCGTCGACGGAGAGTCTACAGGAGACCGGGAGAGCGATACGCACAATGCTGTATAGCGGAAACAGTGGCATATGGGGGTGGGTCTTGTATCATGTGGGCGGGGATTTCAATTGAAGCTAAAACGGAGCTGGTATTCGTACCCGGTGGAGGTCGGGGAGGAGGACTAACCGCAGAAAGGTATATCAACGACATTCTGCTGGGCCATGTACTCCGTTACGCCGGGTTTATTGGCGAAAATTTCCTGCTAATGCACGACAATGCCCGCTGCCACACCGCTCGTGCGACTAGACAGTACCTGGAAGTCGGGATTCCCACAATAGACTGGCCAGCCGTCAGCCCTGACATGAACCCTATCGAATACCTGTGGGACGAGCTGAAAAGGCGGGTACGAGGAAGATCTCCAGCTCCGGCGTCAATAGAAGACCTAAAAACTGCTCTTATCGAAGAGTGGCAGGAAATTCCACAGGAGTCCATCAGGAAACTCATTAGGTCAATGAAAAACCTTTACAAGCAGTCATTAGGGCCGGGGGGGGGGGGGGGGGCAATACAAAATATTAAGCGGGAAATAACAAAGATTTTAAATAAAAATTTGATATTTTCATATTACTTCTTATTAATTTAAACATCCACAACTTCGACCTATTGTAATAATTCACTAAATGAAGGTAGGAAACTTAATTAAATTTAAATAATTATATATACCATTCGAAAGCTAACAAAATTTCTTTTCAAATGGTATACATCAATCTGCAGTTTATTCCATGGAAACTGTAAAATATGGTCTGCAGAAACCAGCGATGAAGTGATTCCAGTTTATAGCTCGCAAGTGTACTTCCTACATACGCTCTCTTGCTGAGCGTAGAAAGAAAATCACGATGTTATGTTCTTGTATAAGCTTATTAACAATCTCACTGATACCACAGATTATGTAATGTTACTTCGTAACAGTACATAATATTTTTTAGAAATCAATGTAGGATTGGCTAGCTACCACCTACCTACCTTCCACTTACCTACCTATCTATGCAATTCGATAAATTAAATAAGTAGAGAACAAATCAAGAACAATTTATGATCTCAGATTAAGAAAATCTCAAAAGAAAAGTAATGTCGGTAGAATATTCCCCATGTTATAGTTCTACTGTACTTTACCAAGAGGACTCCTAAGAACCAATAAATAAACACCCTTTGTAACCATACAATCTCGGTCTTATTTGGTCTCATACTCTCCTTTAAATAGAGTCAGTCAAGCTTACAATGCTATGCACAACTCAAGTGTCGCAATCGCAGCCTCTGCAGCTCTGGCTCTGAGCAGAACTGCGCAATTGATTTGTTTTCAATCAACCTATTCAGCTTTCAGAAATATTTAAGATGCATGTACACATAACCATGTACCACCCTTATTCACTTACCTTACACACTTACATTTTTATTTATTTTACGTAATTCGGTTAATTAATTTAAAATATTTATTTAACTTTTAATCGCTATTTATTGTTTAACGTTTTAATCGATTTTAAATAAATTATATAATTATTTTGTTTATGCAATGAATCACTAATATTATTTATTATTAAATTTTTTTGATGGTACCTTTTTTCATATAATTTTTTGTTTGACTTTATTTAATGCTCTTTTCAGTACTGTTGTAAATTAATTTCAATTTGTACATGTAATTGAAGTGGCACTCACATGTAATTTTTAAGATATGGTCCACAATACATGTTTTGGTGTACACTGCATTGATACAATTTCAAATAAATAAATATATAATAAGTGATTGTATGACAAAAAAATTAACAAATCAAAAAAATGTTGTAGTATCAAACGATGCTTTACAACGAACGAACTTTTGAACGAATTTTAATCTGACAAAAACTATCTTTTCTATCAAAACCAATCTAACGATATTAGCATTTTTAAACGTTGAAAAAACTCTATTTTACGGATTCTTCGTACTTGTGACTTCTTTCTAATTCAATCTGAAATATGTAATAGAAATCTGTTAAGTTTATAAAGCTTTTAAAGCAGCCCTACCCCGCTACTCTTTCTGATTGACACATACTTTTTAGTACTGTCTAAGAATGTGGGAATGAGTGAGTAGGCGTACATACCGTCGGGCTCCGTGCTGGAGGCGCTCGAGAAGGAGAGGGTGCGCCCGCGCAGCACCACCTCGTGCGCATCACCCTCGCCGCGCCCGCCGGCCTCCTCCCAGCCAGCCTCCTCGTCCGATGAGTCCTCGTGCCCGATCTGTAGATAACAACTATACTTAGAAAATTTCTCAACTTATTACGGAGGACGTGGCGTGTTCGACTCGCCAGGACCCGTTTGTGATGGAATAGGTACCGGCTTGTGCGGCGTCGGCGCGGAGTGCGGCGAGTGCAGCGGCGGCTGCGCGCCACGGTCGCGCTCCTCGCTCGGCAACCGGCGGCGCACGCCCCAGTTGAAGTTGTCCGAGCTCTCGCCCTGAAACAAACAAATTACAAATACCGGTCGACAAAACGATAAAGTCCGGTGCAGTACGAACGCCTCGTTCGTGGTCTAGCTGTCACATGTCCAACCGATTACAATGAAGTCTCGGCTTCTAACCCTCGGTCGCCAGGCCAACCAAACAGGATCTAAACTCTGTGCGAGTTTCGTCGTCCAAAATTTTCTAAAAACTATGTTTACAATGATTTGAGTTTTATTCCCTATTAATATGTCGGCACAGTTTCATGCGACATGATCACGGAACAACTGAAGTTTAGTTTTGTATTATAGCCATGATAGTTTCAAAAGTTTTATTATAAAAACTAACTGCTGCTCGCGCCTTCGCCCGTGTTAAATCGGTATAAAATAGCCTACATGTTATTCCAAGTCCCAAACTATACCCATACCAAATTTCAGCCCAATCAGTTCAGTAGTGTTTTTGCGTGAAAGAAGAACAAACATCCATACGTCCATACTCACAAACTTTGACATTTATAATATTAGTAGGACGAGTCCTTGGTGTTCTTACAGACTAACATATAAAAAACATGCTAAATTCTTTCACATCAATAATTATACACAATTATTTAATTGTTATATTGAGAAATAGTTGGCTATCTTGACTTGGCTTCAGTTCTAGGAAGGGAGTTCTACCATCGGTCAAATGAAGTTTTTTTTCACTCGTTCGACCACCTAACATCTCTTTCGCGAACAAGCGCTAAGCCGTTGGTCCTGCATCTAATATCACCCCGGTCTGCCGTCCTACCGGATTATGACAGTGAAGGAATAGACCTGCTTTCCTCGAGATTGCCTCGAGTTCGTTGTCGGCGCACCCGACACATCCCATTGGAGACGTTCGTTAACTAGTGACTAGACTACAGGGGTAGGTACATTACCTCGATACTCTCGCTCTCGTACTCCAGGAAGTCGAAGTCCTTGAAGACTCCGAAGTGGTCAGTTGGCGGTGCGCCGCAGGACGGCTCGTTACCCGGCGTCCCCGACACCTCTTCTAAAGACGATGCCATCGAGGACTCCCGTTCTAGGAGCTCGGAGCTCTGACTGAATATCACCTGGACATACGAGGACATTTTGGATTACAGAAATACAGAAGACAAACACGATACTGTTACAGATAATTTAAAACTTATGTACACTACTGCCTGTTCATTTTTGGTACGATTTCGGCATATTTTCGATGCTTCGATTGCAGGCTTGAGTTTAGAAGGATTCAGCCGTTCCTTTTGACTTCTTCAAGTGGAGCAAAATGTGGAAATACAACATTTTGCTCGTGTCCCGAGCAAAATGTTGTATTTCCACCGGCACTAAGTGGCGTAGTTACGCGTCGGAGATGACCACTACGACACGTTCAGCTAGTCCGCAGAGCTCCGGAAGGAAAGCCAGTGTCGATGTTATTGGATCCGTACACTACGATGGCGTAAATGACGATATAAGTTGCCATTCAAATAAAATAGCTGTGTATTGAATAATAAACGGGAAATATACGCAAATTCAATATAGTATTTTAAACTGGCTTGGTTATTTTCACTACTAAAGTTATAAAAAAAGGGATACTGCACCTGTCTTTGAAAACAAAAAAACATGGTCAGTATCATGCTTAAAATAACTTTTTATTTAAATACTTGACTATGATCTTGATCAACAAAGAAAATGAGTCAAATCATGGAAACAGATTAGAATTTAGTTTATTACAATAACTATATTACACTCTATATTAATTGTTGCAAAAAAATTGTGCTCGCGAGGTCTGCTGTTCGCAAACTACTAGAAAGATGAAGGTACCTAGTATGTGATGTGATGTGATGTGATGTGATGTGGGGGTACATTTACTTAATCTAAAACGTGCACGTGTTGTACCGATTTACCACAGCTTCAGCAAATGGTTATGCCCAAGAGATTGGACAAAGCAACAAGCATACCTACATACTAATAAGTATAAATTACAATAGTCATGTCGTGTAGTGACAGTGTTGCGGTAAGTACTTTATACTTATTATACTTGATAGGTACTAGTAGACAAGTACATACATATATACCTTTTGTGAAAGCTAATATGAAATATCGCAAAACTTATAACTTTGTGCAGTAAAAATAAATATTTATGTTAGGACGATAAAATAAAAAACAGTAATGATGATTTTGAAGTAGGTACCTATATGTTAGCTTGCGTTATTTCAAATATAATGTGTACGGTCACGAGTTTCCGGTAGATCGACGAACAAACTTAGAAACCACTAGAAAACCAACGACCCTTTTATAGTAGGTAATGGTGTATCTAGCGACTATACACCCTGTATACAGAACATAGCCAAGTGAGTGCAAAGCTTAGTGACATGTACAGTACATTATAAATACATATACATGTACATTATATACATAATGTAATGGGTTACCTTAGAACATAAAGTGGTTAATAAATCTTCCTATACGCAGCGATGGATACAAATAATATTGTTATTGTACAGTGTAAAATGTAAACCTGATATAATAAGAGCCAACAATATAGCTTCTCTCTTAGCGTTCTCTGGCCTAGGGATTTAACAAGAAAATCTATACGTATGTAGTCAAAAGAAAATTGCAAGCTTAACTTTACGCATTTCATAAAATGCAATGTTATATGCCGTGGGAAATAATTTAAGGTACTTACAGATGGGCTCTTTGGTAGTCCGACCCGTTGTCCACACGTGGTCAGCAAATTAACTAAGCACTCTCGCACACGGCTCTGTAACAAGGATACAAAAATTATATAAATGTTGCTAATTAAAGTAACAATAATTATTCGTCTGGTTAAATACTAGATACGTTGCATTGCGACCTTTTACAAATGCGATTTCGTAAAGTGTCTTTTAGATGCAAAATGTCCTGCATGCTAGAAGCGAGGAGCGCTTATCATTAATCAAGCTGAAGTTAATACGCAACGTGTACGAGTCTCAGGCTGATCATAGTTTTAACTTCTCGAGCTTTTGTCATCTTCTTCACTGTAATTTTTTTTTAACTGTAATAGTAGTTTATGCAACTGTGCATAATGGAGGGCATTACAACACAAGTGTGGGTTCCGGTTCCGTGGGAAACGAGCCGAAGGCGAGTTTCTTAATAGCATCACACGAGTGCTGTAATGCCTAATTATGTACAGTTGCATATACTACTTTATCTACCCAAATATCATAAGGGCTCTATGATGGGTTCAGGAACCATAGGGAAATTACCAGCATTGTTACCAGTGTAATGCAATAAAAAATAAATTGAACACATACAGAAGCAGATTATTTATTATAGTAATGGTAGTTAACATTGACAGTTGTGCAATGAGATATGGTTAACGGTCCTGGTTGAATTGCATTTGAAATGAAGTCTTGTTTTGGAGCTGCAGAGCTTGATGGTGATGATGGCATATTTATATTTATTATTTCTCTATTTTGAATTGAGTTCATTATTTGATTTGAGACACATATTTTATTTTGCATAGATTCGTCAATGTATCCTTCGGCAACTGTTGTAGATCTCCAGCCCCCATGCCGTTTTAGAGCTGTAATGTCGCCGCCTGCATCTACCAGCAAAGTGGCAGATGTCCTGCGAAAGCAGTGGCCGGTGTACAGTTCAGGATCCGGGAGATTTAAATATATTCAACTTATCAGAAAATTTGTCTACTCGTAACTGGAAATAAAAAGCTAACGAACAAATGACAGCTCCAGCTACTTACGAAGTATACTAATTGGTTTATGGACAACTCGAAATGGCGGCGTTTCGAATATCTATATTTTTTTAAAATCATAAACAAACGAACAAAGTCGCTATTCTTGTGTCACTCGAGATCAAAATGTCGTGCGATTTATAGTTAGAATGTAGATACTAGTATAGCACACTCACTTGAATTTGACACCTGTTCCAAATTTAAACTCTATAACCTACGGTTTTCAGTAGGTTATGAGTTCATTACAGTTCCGTTTATTTCTGTTGGTTGGTAATGCTCGTCATTGCCTATGGTTTTTGAATGCATTAGAGAGGGTTTATGATATTTGGGTAGATAAAAATGTTTTACAGTTCCTAATATTTGTGAATTTGAGAAAAATCCTGACATAGAAAAACAATTGTGGGGTCTGGAAGGATAGGTATGTATGTTCTTACTCAATTAAAATCAAAGTGACCCGTCCATTGACACACCCTGTAGTGACCCAGATCCCTCTGCATGCAAGGGATCTGGGTACGTGCAGAGGGATCAGAATCAATAACTTTATTTCTTTAGGCTTACAAAATAAGCACTTAGACAAGTCAAATTTTATACTATAAAGATAGTTATTATTATCAAATAAGAAATAAGGTGTTATTGATATTCTCTTCATTTACATTTTTTGTCCACTAGTGGAAGAATACATAACATAAACATAACATAAACATTTATTTCTTACAAAATATTAACTATGTAGGTTGGTACAATATGTATTTATATATTATATAAACATTAGTAGGTAGGTTTTATATAAAACTAAAGTGTATGTAAATAAGACACTACGGATTATTTACTCTAAGCCTACGACTTTGTTGCTATTTGGTTGCCTATTTAAGTCTAAATTTAATGCGATTTAGATACATGTCAATATTTATATTAAGTTAAACAGAACATTGAATTTCTTACATACTACTGACAGTGCGGAACGGAGCGACATCTGGCCAAGCATTAACATCATTGATGTAATCATCTATGGAGTAAAAGGCCTTCCTGATAAGATTTTGTTTAATGTACTGTTTAAATTTACGAATAGGGAGTTCAGTTGCTTCAGATGGAAGCTTATTATAGAAGCGCACGCAATTGCCCATAAATGATTTCCCTACCTTTCGTAATCTATACAGCATATAGATGGATGGATGTGTAATTTGTTCTTGTTTCTTGTATTTCTATTGTGAACATCACACTTTTTCAAAAAGCTATCTCTATTTTTGTGATCTGGGTATGTAATATACCTGAGACATCCAGGGTCGCTTCCAACCCGAGGCGAGTGCGTCCGCAGGCGACAAGGAGAGCGAGCGGCGCGGAGAGGCGGCGTTGTGCGGCGCGCTCGCGGTCGACCCGCTATCGCCTGCGACAGTACCGGCCGTACCCGCCACCACCGTGGACGCGGACCCGCTTGAACCTGTAACAAGGAACGGAAATCATTTGTTTGTTTCAATCATCATCAGCGTCGGCTTCATCATCAGAGTTCTATCGCAAAGGCATAAATGACCTTCCTATTAGATGGCAGCAATGTATAGATAATAATGGTAATAATTTTGATTAAATAGATATGTTAAATAAAAAAAAACTAATTTCAATTTTTCCGTACAAATCGGCAATTTCATACTTTAACCCCTAATATATATATTTTTTTGTTATCACAGTCGTATGTATGTATGCATTGAGTATAAAGCTGTTATATAGACATAACAAACAGAGACTTGAATGAATGACCTTTATCATTGGGCGTGCCGCTGGAAGCGGTGGAGAGAGAGCTGGGCCCAGTGCCCCCGCCAGCGCCAGCGCTCCCCTTGGGCAGGTACTTGCGGCCGATGACCGGCGTCTGGGACAAGTCGAAGGTGAAGTCCATCGTGCGCCCGGGCAACTCCTGCGAGACAGATATTACAAATACGCTGCTTCTATCATTGTTTCACACAAAAGTTATAATATGATTAAAATTATTTATTTACCTAGGCCCCTACCTCATTGCCACGGCAAAATCGCTAGCAACGTATTCAAACTATACATCTGTATTGTATAATTATGTCAGCTTATTCACTTGGCGACGATTTGGCAACATAGTCTGCCATACAATAGTTTTAATACGTTCCCAGCGTGGGCATGGCGTCACGGTGAGATAGGGTTCTTATCATCCATCATCATCATCATCATCAGCCCGTACACGTCCACTGCTGAACATAGGCCTCCCCCAAACGACGCCACGAATAGCGGCCCTGAGCCGCCTCCATCCACCGACTCCCGAGTGTTCATAAAGGAAAACTATATAGGAAATCATTATATCTTGTGTGTATTTATATAATATAGATCATTTGCGTAGTTTAAGAAAAATTGTGTATCCTAACATTATTTTATAAAGCGCTCTCGACATAACATTAAATAAATAAATACGAAAAAAGTAGTCAATATAAAGTACTCCTACAGACATAAAGCCTGGATGTTAGTTTGTGCTGCACACGAGCATGCTTGTAGATAACAACAAGTCAAACCAAAATCCGTTCATAAATAAAATAATATTCCTACTCTAGTCGTATTTTGTTGCCGATGTCGAGCATAACAATTGGATTCTTTGATAAGTAAACATATTTTGTTCATATTTAAAATATTTAAGTAGTTGTTGGTTTAGTATTGTAGTCGGTACCTTCTTGGAGTGTGCGTCTGCCAGCAGCACGGAGGAGGCGCCGGTGTCCCAGTGCGGAGGCACCACGAGGGTGGAGCAACGGGTCACCACTAGTTTCAGGATCTTCATGGCTTCCTTGTAGTTGTTGCCGTCCTGGACAGAACACAAATAATGTTAATAGTTGTCTAAAAGAACGCAGTTGTTATAATTCGAAAGTTAGGTTATTCTTTAATGTTTAAATTGACCGTCGAAAATGGACAAAAATACTAATTTAGTTATAATAAGTTAAATATTTAGTTTATTACTATCATTGTGTATATTATTAGGTCGCAGTATGTAGGTAGTGTATAAGAGACAATGGTACCCAAGCAGGGCGTGGCAATAGGTACAGAGATTGGAAGAGGATCGGATTGCTGGAAAACTTTCAGACCACTCGATACATTTAGAAAGCTCTCAGTATAATAAAATATAACGGCGCAAAGTAATGCCGTAGTCTGAATGTGCTTTAATTTTTGTCATTCGCGTCAAAAGTCATTGTGCTTTGGCATCTATGTTGTAGACAGATAGAGAATTCGTTGTCAACCAGCCATGGTGCAGCGATACACACCTAAAGAACCACCATTTACTGAAGAGAATTTCCAGACTGAGTCATTTCCCGTTTTGGAGATTTGAACTGGCCGTCCAGATTCCTAGATCTAACGAAAGACTTTTCCATTGGGGTTTTTTGAAATCACACATTGATTACAAAAACCACGAACCTTGCAAGCCTTGAAAGCTAATATTGAAGCAAAAATCGCCGATTTGGAGCTAGATGTTATGCAAAAATCGTGATTTTCATCACGGTTCTAAGAGGTTACAGACCTGAGTGTTTGATGTTAATTTCAACTCGATAGCTTCATATAGCGATAGCGTTTCTGAGAAAAGAGGGTTGGCAGACGGACATACTGACAGACAGACAGACGGACCACATGTGATCCTATAAGGGTCCCGTTTTTCCTTTTTAGGTACGGAACCCTAAAAATAATAAATAATGTTGGATAATTCACACATTATCATCTAGCCACAAGCTGAGCAACACTTTTGTTATGGGTACTAGACTGATAGTTAATACAAATATTCAGCCGGTTAGTATCCGTCTTAAGACGATTTCTTACAGCAAACTTTTTGAGAACCGACAGAGAGAAAGTTATAGTCATTGTCTCGGCATCAGATATTACATTCTACGGTACTTTTTATGTTGTCGTTTTTACATAAGCATGTAGATATATTTTATTATTATACATAGAAAAAATCTAGAAAAAATATCGACAGATTGTACAAATATTTGTTCCGAGACGGGAATCGAACCCGCAACCTCCTGCGTCGCAGGCGGATGGTAGATTACAGCATGCAGCAGAGGAGAAGCACCGTTATATGTACTCACGTCTATGAACTTGGCGACGGCTCTGAGCAGGTCCGCGTTGACGGGCTGCGCGTTCAGTTCCACGTAGTACAGCATGCAGTGCAAGATGGACAGCACCGCCGGCTGCAGGTTTGAAGCTCCCTGGAACACAGCAAGACCAGGATCAACTTTTTTTTTTCCCCTCATTGGGTTCCCGCCTTGCCGTGGCGGGGGGGCTTAGTAATCGCGGCTTAGTCACCCGCGATGAAGCTAAGAGGAACCCATGGGGCCGTGCCAACGCAGACGGCGACACGGCCGGCCGTGAGACGGACCGCTCCTCTGGGTTTTGCGTCCTAAGCCTAGTTGGAGCGGTAGTAGGTTGCGGTGTCGTATGGGAGGCACCCCAACTGAGGCGGGCGGCTGTGCTGTATGGGCGGCATGGCCGCAGAGAGGTGGAGGCCGCGGCGGGAGAGGAGTGCCGGTATTGAGGTGCGCCGCTCTCCCTGCCTTCCGCGGCCTTAGCGGGGTCGCCACCGTTTGATGGCGGACGCGGTGGGGTTACAGGGGAAGAGGAGTGTCGGTATTGCGAGGGCCGCTCTCCCTATCCTCTGTGACCGTGTGTCAGGCGGCGGGGCCACTCGACTGACCCGTGGCAAGGGGACCTAGGGGCGTTTGGACACGGGGTCGTCTGGCGCCTATTTGGCAGGCTAAGGTCCCCGAGGTGGTCGCGGCGCATCATGTGTTTCTGGTGCGTTGCGAAGGGGGGTGCACCACACCCCCAGTGAGGGGCCCGATATCGGGCAGCCGCGGTGGGTTCGCGGAAGAGAAAACGTTCCCGCGTTCCCACCATCTAGTGGGTCTATTATAACTGAGCCTAATTTATAACATACTAACTTTTGACCGCGGTACTTTCACCATCCATCTTCGGGATATCATCCATCTTCTCGTAAAATTTTATTAAGATTTGTTAATTCGTCGTGAATAGGTAACAGACAGACGGACAGAGAGACAGGATTACTTTCGAATGTAATATATTGTTATTGAAGTAAGCAGGTACCGTACCTTCTCGAGTATTTCGACGAGGAAGGCAATCATCTGCAGCGAGAGATGCGAGTAGGTGTCCCACAGGTACTTGACCACGCACTTGGTCCACTGGAAGGACTCCTTGCTGAAGGTCCGCCTCGAGTACAGAGTCATCACCGTGCCGAGGTTTTCTAGCTTCTTGCTTTTCTCGGCGGTGAACTGTGCACATAACAATGGATATCAATCATTAGATTGTGAATTAATCAATCATATCTTTTATTTGCGAAAGTATGAACTGAAACTGATCTTAAAATTAATGAAGGTCTCATACGTTTAAGTTAAGCATGCACATATTTTAATATTTCAAATTTTATGTAGGTACGTATTAACAAAATATTAATTAATTAAAACAATAAATCAAGCCTAATTAAACTATAAAGAAAAATAAGCAAAACTGCGTCTACTGAATAAAAAAAGTTTGGCAATGTTCCAAACCACCAACACTGTCTTTTTGGTCTGGCTACTGGCTAGGGAGCACCAACAGTCTCCGCTGGGTGTGACACCGTTGAGCTACAACAGTAAGGTACATTATGGATTAGATGGCAGATATCCTACCTGAGCGATGTGACAAGCGGCGCGCACACACAACTCGTTGGCATCTTCGTAGTGTAGCAGCATGTAAGGTAGCAACGCTACCACCGTCATAGGGAAGGCTAGTGCTTGAGTGGGGTCGATGACAGGAAGCTCTAGCAGTGGGATCATATCTCCCAGCACGCCCACTACTGGTTCGTATGTGTTGGGGTGCGTGCAGCCCTGAATAATGAAAATATACTTTATCGGTTGGGGAAACATGTCTTCTTTTGGGTGCTGCAAATGGATTATGTGTATACTGAACGTAATTCACCAGTAGTAGATACTGCTTGTACGCTAGAAAATGGTGAACCGATTCAGCAGACTAGTCAACAGCGCGGCCAGACGACGAAATACATGCAGTATGTCTGCTATGTCGCGGTCTGCCCTTAAGAATACATTATCCCAAGAGGACAGTGATGAACGAAGTGAGCCGCGCTATGTATGTATTCATTAGCTGTGCTAACGCGCTATGTGCTGCTCTCTAGCACGCACCAAACTGCACTGCGGCTGCATCCCTGTGACTGACTAAGTGCCTACCCGGTATCTTTTCAACTGGAGTCTGGAAGAAATAACTTCTATGAGATAAAGCTGCCATTTGTAAATTTGTGTTTGATATGAAGGTCTATGTTGTATTTAATTTGTGGCGTAGTAAATTAAAGAGTTGTGTATGTATTGTATTGTGTAAGTGACCTTGAGCAGCAGCGCGTGCAGCGAGGGCGCGGTGTGCGCCTGCGCGCGGTCCAGCCGCTCCCGCGCGTCCGGCCGGTCGAGCGGCAGGCGCGCCATCACGCGCGCCAGCAGCCGGACCCCCATCAGGAACTCGTGCTCGTAGTCAGACTCCAGCAGAGACGCGCCCACCCAGAACAGAGTCGCGAGGATTGTCAACTTGTCCTCCTGCAGGGATAAACAAACATTTCACTACAGGGGCCTACGATTCAGGGCACAAAGATACATCAATACTCAGGTTTGAACTTTGGGAGACAGGCGGACGTGATATACATACACTGATTACAGAAAGGAATTTGATGCGAATCTGATCAAGAGAAAATGATAAAAATTATTTAGTGTCGAAAACAAAAAGATCTTTAAAAATATGTTGGAAACAACAGTTTGTCCATTAATTACGGACGTATATTTAACTTACAAAACCGGTCAAGTGCGAGTCGACTAGCACGCGGAAGGTTCCATACCATAGTACAAAAATATTTAGCAAAAAAAACTATCAAAGTAAAAAAAAATTAAGAATCGAAAAAAGAAAAAGCGAATTTCACTCTCTCTCCCATCAAAGTACTGACCGCACCCGACGGTCGGAGAATTCAACGAAATATCAACAGTCTACCTATTATCGTTCAAGAGATACAGCTTTGACAATCATAGAGCAAAATTAGCCAAAAAATATTGTATGGGTACTTTAATTTTAATATTTATTTTAATTTATATGTTACAGCGGCAAGAGAAATACACACTCTGTAAAATTTTCAACTCTCTACCTTTTACGGTTCATGAAATACAGCCGCTGACAAACGGACAGGCGGTAGATCAGTAATAGGATCAGGTCACGTTCCAGTTCATGACGTATTGGTAGGCGCTGGATTTCAGATTGGCCTACTAAGGTGGTTTCATCGTCACAAATATAGATGCAAGATGTTATCTTCAGTGACTGCACGTGAGAACAGTACCCAATTATCTTTGGAGTGCCGAAGGATCTATGCCAGGCCCACTGTACATTCATCATTGTTATACCCACTCCAACTTTAAATAAAATAAAATCTACAAAGATTCTAATCAGGATACCTATCTGTTTAATGCGGTGTGCGTTAGGTACCTGTGTGGCGGAATCTCCGAGCAGTTTGAGCGACTGGGCGGACCGTGACCTGCACAGATTGGAGCAGACGCCCATCGCTGCCTCACTGCAAGCTCGTGAACGTTCTGTCAAAAAAACGCAATATAAGCGAGATTTCTGAGAGCTGGTACATTTTCGAAATCATTTTAAACGTTCACAGTAATGAAGCTTCTATTTATAATCAAATACATTTTCCACGGGACATGATATGCTCGAAAAATATGCAATCACGGACCAGTTTTTGCGGAGTACGGTCTGCGGAATCTGCGGAACTGACGCAACAGTAAATCCCTCCCGATTTACTGTTGCGTCAGTGCCACAGATAGTCGTCACTGTTTTAAAATTGTTGATTTTCTCTAATGATTGACGCAGTCGATGAAATTGTATCAATAAACATTAATGAATGACGGAAAATATAAGAGATTGATATTCCCACTTTTTTGATTGGAAATTGTAGTAAATATGATTATTTTACCTGTACTTACTTTGGAAAAAATATTATATTAATAGTGATTTGACTATTTAAGGTACTAAAGGTGTAAGTACAGAGATGATGGCTGATAGAGGACAGTGGAAGAATAATACATGTTGTGCCGACCACACCTAGTGTGGGATAAGGGCAGTATTTTCATCCTGGGCGAACTATTCACCTTCATCTCGATCTGAGTGCACGTAATGACATTAACAGCGCTCTGATTGACATATTTCAATATGAATTTCGACGAATAGCACGCTAATGAATCATTCAGCTCAGGTGAAGCCATTACGATTGATATTACACAGAAATTAATTTAGAGAAGATCTATCTTCGCACGCAAGTAGGAGTAGGTTTGTTATGTGCTCTCGAGATAACTAAAACTGAATAAAACTAACAGTGACCGGACAACGTCTGTGGGGTCAGCTGTAAAAAGAGATCATAAAAATTATTTACACGCACATAATATAGGGGACGGACGGGCAAGAAGGAGATGTCGGGCAAGAAGAATAAACGTTAAATAGCTGCTGAGCTTGATGCATAGAAAAATACATCGCCAGTACTGCTCGATGCGTCCCACAGACGCGCCAGTCGACAGTGTGCCGCCGACCGTTTGGAAGTGTAGATACTTATTCTATGAAAAATAAAAATATTGAAGAAAAAAATATTAAAAATCAGCTGTAAGTGCATCGTGTTTGTTTAATTACATTCTTGGTTGTCTAAGGACAATATTTTTACTAAAGTCTGTTGATATTAGACGTGTCAATGCCGTACTTTCCTTTTGTTGGCTACGTCATCTTTTCTAATTATACCTATAATAGGTAAATATGTACTAAAACTAGGATGTAACCATTTTGCTCGCCTTGGTCGGGCAAAACGGATAATGAATGATTCTTTTGTAAAATGCTATGAGTGGGAGAAGGCTTCTTTCTTATATTTGATCTCAAAAAAGGAACTTAAATGTCCAAAGATTATAATAATAAATAGTTGATAATTATAAATTATTCTATAGGAGTTTTTCTTTTTATCCGAAGTCAGTATATCCTTCTTGCCCGTCCGTCCCCTACTGCTGTGTTTTCTCTGAACCTTTTCTATGCGGGCTGCTTTTAACCGCTCTCTCTTTCTTAACAGAACCATTGGAATTATGAAAGTGCGCGTTCTTTCATTCAAATTCATATTTTTCATCGATAGTAACAAGCCCTTTTGTTTATTTTTGTAGTTAACGAATGGAAAACGAACGGTTTAATGCTACTTATTTCGGTAGGTCACCAGTTTAGTTATATTGAATTAAAATTTGAATACTCAGCTAGCGTTGTGCCGACCAACACCCTGTGGCCAGGTGGGCCGACGATCTGCGAAAGGCTGCTAGCACATTCTGGAGACAGCAAGGTGCTATGGCGCTCATTGGGGGAACTCACATGTGGATTACGTCGATGGGCTGATGATGCTGTTTTAGTTAGAGATATACGTACCGTGTTGTTGCTTGTCCTGCGCGGGCAGAACGCTGTTCTTGTATCGCACGCAGTAGGACACAGAGTAGCTGGTGCTCCGAGTATGGTTCGAAACGCAAGGAACACACACGCCAGGGGAACGCTTGCCTTGGACTAGAATGGAAATTAAAAATACACAATTTAATCATGAGTCCATTTCGTAAGAGGAGACTGAGGGAATCTACCCTTCCTTTGGTAGATTCCCTTAGTCGCCGCCTCTTTTTTCTGTATATATCTTTTTTATTTTTTATATATTAAATTTGACATAATCAGCCTGCTAAGCATGGTGATTATGAACAACTGCCCTTATGACATTGCAGCGTCGTCGCGGGAGACGGTGGAAGCGGTTCAGAATTGCTATTTGTGTCTTCGCCTGCGAGGAGATCCATTGGACGTTAAAGGGCTGATATGATGATAACACAAAAGTCGAGGACAAAGTCTGACACAGAAATGCCAAGAAACGTTGTTTCTCTCGTAATTGGTTGCACCTACTTTTGGCAGGATGGGAGGGTAGGGGGTGGAAAAGTGGCAGTGGCTCTTAAAAAGAATTAATCAACCCAACCACATGCTAAGATAAACTAAAAAAGCTGATTTGAAGCTGGTTTCACTCACTGCAACCCCTTAAATAAGTAAAGTTCTAACCAGCAGAATAAGAAGCCCCATTGCCATGCACGCCGCCATCTTTGTTGTTCAGATTAGGCGTAGACTTGAATATGTCTCGCATGTAGTCCAGAGGCCGGAAGTTAGACTCCAGAGAGTCCACGGCGGCCTCCAAGGTCAACAGCAGCTCGGTCACGTAACCCTGGAATGTAGTGAAAAATCAGGAACTGCAAGTTTAATATAAAGACAGAATAATATAACTTAAAATAATAAATAAGTAGCTAGTAAAATATGCATTCCAAGATAGCGTAGCAATTAGAGGAAAATTATCTATTGTAATTGAGTTTACAAATAATTTTTTTATTAGAAGTTGTACTACTTGTCTATTTCAGCTCTTTCCTACAAGGCATATTGATGACAACTACTTTTATTTTAAAACTCGAGATGTCAAACAAGAATTTTGGACTCTGATGCAGTAAGTTGTTTGCAAACCTTCTACTCCCACTGTTGTACATGCGCGCGGTCTTATGACCGTTTCCGACGCGGTAATCCCGCGCGCAGGGATTGTACTTGAAGAACACACTTGCTTCACTATAACTTTTGCCCTATCTATTTTGATATCCATATGAGGGTAACGGTGTTGAATACAATTATAGAACATAACATAGAATAAGTAACAGTTTAATGAGGCTAAGAGTGTAATTGTTTGTTAGACCGAATAAATAAAAATAAAATGTTACACGTATAATGATGAAGAGGAGCATTTTTTTATTAACCAAAACCGACATCAAGTCAGACACAAAACAATTAAAATAATAGACAAGAGTCTTTTTAAAATTTTAAGTTATTCGATTAACGGCTCATTCACATATTGTTCGGTTAAAATCAAGCGGAATTATGATTCGGTTTGATTTTATCTGAAAATAATAAATAATGATTGTCTGTTTTCCAGAGTATTTTAAATAGGGTCTAATTATTTGGTAATCGTTAGTTCTGTCACCTGCATATCCTCTCCCTGCTCGGCCACCGTCTCCACGAGTCGCGAGAGGATGTCGGACACCATCCGCCCCGTCATGGCCACCCCGATGCACCGGAACACCTGGACACATCAGAAATTATATTTTCAGGAGCGGTAACAAAAATTACATGATTTTTCATACGATTTCATAGTTATACTTCGTCCACGCGTTATTTTTACTTTTGACAACTCGACTGACAATCAATTAGTCATGTCCTAATGCTTTACCGATTCGATTTTTAATGACCGTCAATTTTATTCATGAAGTTGATATCGTAACTTAATCGATTTCGTTGTTCGCAATATTTTGTTTTATTTTATAGGACCTCGGGCGACTGACTGTTATGACTTTATTTATAGAATTCGATGGAAAAATTGTAGATAATGCACCGAGTGCGTAAAGCAGTGTCTTACGTCAAGGGCGTCATTGAATCCTGAGTGCGAGAGGGTTCAATTACGCCCAATAAGAAGACAGCCGTATGCACGAGAATAGTTTGAGCCGTAGGCTGTTTGGCCGAACACGACGCCAAAACGACTGAATGGATCGGGCTGACATTTTGTACACAAACAGATAATGAACTGGCATAACATATAGGCTACTTGTTATTCCAAAAAAAGGCGTGCGAAGCCGCCAGCCGACGTTACCTAGTACTTCATAAATGCTACGCCCATTGAGCCGCAATTTGACTAAGTTTCAACCGTAGTTAGTACGTGTTCTTACCTGTAGGGAGCGTCCCGCGTAGTGGCGCGAAGGACAGGCGAGGCCGAGTTGTAACGCTGTCTGTGCCCAGCGCTCCGATACAAGCGCCAGAGGTAACGACTCGCGAAACACCCGCAACACCGGGCGAAGCAGTGCTGACATCTGCTGGCAGCTGCGTAGCGTCCAGACTGTATAATAACAAACGCTGTATAAATGAGGCGTTTTATAAAAAAAACACACCTCGACCAACTTTAAAACTCAATAGATGCATTTGTCCGTCCATGGAAGGCTACGGCACGACGATATCTAAAGCTTTGGTATCCTTACATACTGCATACACCACCGCATACCTCAGCGTAGTGCTGCGTTGTGATCCATAGACCAAAGCTTTACGATGTAAAATGAAATCAACTGATATTAAAAATGTCATTTCAATTTTATAGATGTAACATCCTTAAAACATCGCGGGCGAACCTGAATGAGATTGGCGCAGGATCGTGTGGACAAGACAAGTGTGGTGCAAGCTCAGAGTTTATAAAGATACAAGTTAACTTAAAATTCAATAAGATTAAGATAAACCCCTAATAATAAGCCCAGGCTGTATTATCTGCAAATGTTTGTTCCGAGATAGGTACGTCATCCTCCGGAACATTTTCAAACTAAAATAAACGGTACCAAAATGTACATACATAATGGAAAAAAATACTAGCCAGAAACCTCGTAGTTCATCCCTAAAAAAAATTACCCATTCAAATCAATGCCAAGGTCAAGGAAAAGCAACCAAAGGTTCACGGAGTAAGTTGAATGCAAGAATCGAACTCGCAGCGCCCCGTCCTACTGAGTATATTGAGGGGTGCTAAGTGGGTCACTGTACCAGCATTGTGCCACCCTTCTGACCCACATTTGACTGTGGCGCTATCTATCCACTTCTCTTCGTAAGTAAACGCGGCGGCCATCATGGATTCGAGAGGTTTGTGTACTAGGGTGGCGCCACTTTCGAGGATTTTATAGTTTGGAGTTGGAAGAAGTTCTTTTTTTGGGTGGCAGACAGGTTATTTGGAGCTGAAGAATAGGTACACGAAAAGCAGACCCCACTATAAATTATAAGTATTCAGAAGAGCGTGGAGAGATGGGTTTTTGCAGGTGATTGAAATAAATTGTTTAGCTTTTTGACTAACATTTTGAAACATTGTTTAATTCTGTCGACAGAGTTATTTTTTTAATGCGATAGGTACCCTAAAAATCATGATGTTGGGATTCCTTTTATTTTCTCCTCAATCAAAACCAAAATCAAAAGGTACTTCACAAGTCTGTGGTTATGCTAGAAATTACGAGGAAGAAACTTTAGGGTTCTTTTATCAACAATGACACTAAAATCAAGTTTTTAAAAAAAAAATCTGTATTTTGGCCCTGAATTCCATGTCTAAGTATGAATTTCACGTTTGGTAGCTCTGCTAGAATAAGTACCTAAACATTATTACGATCGAGCAGTAGGCAAGTAGTTGTTGAGGAAGAGTACTTAGTTATCCCATACCTTTAGCCGTAATATCTTCGTACTGCCACAGTGGCATATGAGTAGGCCTGTTGGCCAGGAAGTGTATGAGAGACTTGATGAGTTCCGCAACGGGCTGGTCAGCGGGGACCTGTGCCGGCGCAGCCCCGGAGCCTTGCGGCGCCGCGGGCGCCGGGGTCTCACCTTCCCCGTCGGGCTCCGACTCGGTCACTATCACGGGGAGTGACGGGTAGTGGTCGCCTTCGCCTGGAACGTGGTTAGCTTTAGTCTAGGTCAGTAGTTCAGCACTGGTAGTGTAAATCCTAGATAAGGCCTTAACGAGGTAAGAATTGTATAAACTTCCATACGATGCGTAAATTATTTATTATTATGTATTAAGTTAAATTGTAAATAATTAACGCATTAATTTCTCGCCTGATCAAATCTCTGTAGGGGATGTTTATACGTAGCCTGCTGCATGTCGTATGTATGACAGACGATTGATTTAAGTCTTAAGAAGACTAAGAACATCCCCCAAATCTCAGCGGCCCGTCTATGCGTACCTATCTTTTGTTGTTTCACGTCCTATCATATGGAGCGCGTTATGAGTGAGCGAGAGCGCGTCTAACCCACAGACATCTTTTATGGAAGCAGACCAAACATTTTTAGAAATATACATATCGATTATACTTATCTACATAGCGTAAGGGGAATTGTAAATACGGCAACTGTGGTATTAATATCTATTCCGATATATGTATATAAGTCGCATTTATAAATAAATAAACAGCAATATTACGTATAGATTATTATATCTGAATTAAAGTCAGGGCAAATAATGCTTAAATATAATAGTTATATGGATTTAAGAGTTTGTTACAGTAAACTCCTAAGTTAAACTCACGTGCAGCTAACAATTATTTATTGTTCAAAACTTACCAAGTAATTTGAATGCGCAATATTATTTCGCAGAATTGTATCACGTTATTTTTCTAGTTTTACAACGTGAGCAGCGTTACTTTTTAAAGTGTCACGTTATTACAAGAATTTGACAAGCTTTTATTTACTTGCCCTGTTAGTTTGTATGTACATATGTTCGTAAATGTGGGACAAATCTTGCAACTGGTAATTGACGATGCAGATTTCCTCAATCGATTGAGCTGTGACATACTTATGTAAGTTTGGTGACAGTGCAATGCAGGTGGCCATAGGAACTCCTAAACTAAACGACGTAACCTCGTCGAGTTTGGGTTGGTGGGATTTGTCTTCCCAAAGTTTGGTTCTCGTAAATAACCAAGGTTCTCATGATCAACTAAACGAATTGATGTTACCTCATCTAGTTTGGACTGAATTTTTTAATAAGGTTTTACTAATACCATTTTCATTAAAATTAGCTGCTAGAAGTGCTTCAGTTCGTGTAATTTTTTTTCGTTTCATATTTTATTGACTAAATGGGTAACAACTTTGACCTTAATTGAGTGTCATCAGGCATTACACTAAGCTCTTGCAAATAAGAGTAAAATGAATACGACATTCTGGTAACAATTAGTTTTACCTTTACAGGACTAGTCTTCAGATAAATCCTTATTATAGAGGTGTTAGATTGTTGGTGTTAGAGTTAAGACAGAAGACGGCAGAATTACCGATCAGATTGACATGAAAGTTGTATAGATGTCGATCTAGAGTAACTTGTAGATAGGCTATATATTACATCGGAATAACGCACTCCAAGCCGCTGTATTGGCTGAGCAGAGAGGGTAGTTAGCATAATGTTGGTAGAGCAGATACAGTAGGATGCCAGCAGGTACGTACCTTCGGGCGTGAGTTGGGGGTCCGAGGATAGCGAGCGGGCGTGAGCGCGCGGCGAGTGCTCGCACGCCGGGAAACTCTCTCCCTTCTCTTCTGGCTCTGCGGAGGAACGGGGAACCACTTTATCACGGATGTAACCTACCATGGCAGCGCCTGCACAACATACCTACTACTTACCTACCGATAGCTGTAGCGTTATAGAGTGTTACAAGAGTTCAATATTCATGTACATACCTACTATAATTATGGATCCAATAAATGAAATAGATAGGGATAAATTAACAAAACAAAACACTGAAAAATGTGTAAAGATATGTTGTTAACATACAATGTATTGTATGTATGTATGTATAATAACAGTTGTTAACATACATATGTATAAGTGCAATACGCACATCTTCTTATAATGTACCCACGCTAACCTAAACACGGAGGCACAACATTAGACTCAATTTTAATTTCAAGTCGAAAGCTAATTTTCACTTAAACACGTATGTGCCTACATAGTCACCTGGTAGCTCTGCTGCCCGGACTGTAACGAGACCGGTGTCCTCAGGAGCTCCATATGCACACACCTTAAATTCATTCCCATTTACACCAATATATGATGAATAAATATATTTATATTAAATTTGTACTTACCATTGAATATTTTAAAATATAGATCATTTATTCATTAATCTAATATACCTAAGAGTCTAACAGTTTACTGTGACTTATATAAAAATTAGTTATATATATGTAATTATTATGTAATGGAGCACCCTGTTTGTGAGGAGGTGTCTGCGACACAGTTTTACTAAAAACTACACCGGGCAATCATCGAAGACACAAAATACTTTTTTTTTTTACCATGTTGTTTCTTGCTTACAATAGAAAGCAGTTCCAAACATGGACCCGGCTAGGGCACTACAATATTATGTTCCTAACCTATAACTAAAACCTTAAATATCACACATCACGAATTTCACGAATGCTGATAGTTACATATAAAAACCATGTATGTAATTCGTCACTAAACAAATCACTGTGAAACTGTAGCCTAAAATACGTAGGAGGTTTGTTATGTCGTATCAAGGCTGTACTGTACATATGAACTGTATTGTACCTGTAAAGTTGGTCAGGTGGTGCGCAGGCGGTGGCGGCGCGAGACGCAAATGCGCGGCGCGGGAGGCGAGCAGCGCGCGCGCCACCGACAAGTGGTCCTGGTGCGCGGCCACCGCCACCAGCAGGTTCAACAGCAGCTGGCGGCAGTGCTGGTGCACTATCCATCTGCAACGAACGACCATCATCTTCACAATCAGCGCTTTAAGCAACATTCAATCAAACATCTTAAAAATATATACCTACATACATTCACTATTGGGGTAACATTTATAATCCATACGATGCACATTCCGATTGGTGATACATACTTAGGTCAAATAGCTGATGACGCTAATATATGTACAGTCTACGTGATCGATGTATCGAACTCCCCTTGTATGTCTCCTCAGTTCGCATCCAGGTCCTAAGGGAGCCATCCTACGCTCTGACAGGTAATGCCGACGTGTGAGTCAAACCAGCTGCACTCTAATGGCAGTAGACAGGGCGGGGCATATTAGCCGAATGCACCCCGTGAGGTGGGCTCATATCACATTACCCTGGCTCCCGGAAGGAAGCACCGGGCGAGGTCGTCCACGAAAGCGCTGGCGAGACGAAATTAACGCATTCCTCAGAGATTGTTGGGAGATCGGTGGAGAATCGAAAAAATAATAATAATTACAAACTTATATTACACTTATATTAAACGTCTTCGGTCCCCAAAATCGAATCCGTAACCTCGTCTCTCATACGACCACTGCGCCACAGGGTGGTCCTCGGCCAATCGAATGAAATACGATATGGTTGAATAGCGCAGCGCAGTGATAAAAAACATAGTAAAAATGATGTACTTACCTCATAAATAGACCTAAAACAAGTGAAAGAGAAACGGTGGTACGTACCTAGTATGATCCATGGCTAGAAACACGATGTGCAACATTAGAGGCACGTGGATAGACCAGTCGAGCTCCACGCCGTCCAGCACTACGTCGCATAGCAGCATCACCGCCACGTTACATCTTTAACAACACAGCGGATTGTAATGCTGTACAGATTTAAATTTCATACTGCCTAGCTTAAGTGGTGCGACCTGCACGACCCCAACACCGTTAACGTTCATAGTATTGATGACAAAATAACAGTGTGACTAGCAAACTGTGTATTTAATGTCATATGTTTTAGTGGTAGATACCTAGAATTTGTATGTTTATTATATAATATTTATGTTTCTAATGTTTATTGTTCGATAACTTCATGTCAAATGTGTGGCAACTCGTAACCGCAGATACTAAATAAATCTTCTCTGGTTCAGAGTGTCTGAATAATTATAAGATTAGATTATGTTTGAATAATAAATACAAATACAATAAATAGGCCCCACACATTTTGTAACTAGGATGAAGTCGCGGGGTACCTACTGGTGGTTAGTTATCAAGCAGGACCTATAGTAGGCACAAGAAGATTAAGCACGGATCGCTACTCATCATGGCCACAAACATCCAACCGAGCGACGCGACGTAATAAACGAAAGAAGCCGCATAACAAATATTACAAATTTTTTCCGAACTTTGTTAATTAATTCTTTTGAATACATTGTGTAAATTTTTCTTAGAAAATAAAAAATATTTAGAGTAGAATAGGAGTTTTCAAAAATTTACGATATTCAGCAATATTTTAAGTTGAACGTACCGGTACCTTAAACAGTAATCTGGTTTGCCCTAACCAACGCAAGCATAGTTTGACGCTTGATCCACTAGAAGACGATACTAGAAATATCCACTATTTATTTAGTTTTTGTCCAGAAACACCCTGTCGGCTCAGGCATGAGTTCCATAAATCCTCTGATCGATTTATTTACACCGTAAGTAATTATTCATTTGTAAACTAAATGCAAACAACTAATTATGTACCTGGCTACCTACGAGTAACCTTATAAATAGACACACAGCGCGGAGGCGGCGACTGGAATGTAAGAAGTGCAACATTTCTTAAGTGTTATTAGATTCCGTCAGGACAGATCGACGTGCACAATGAACGTCGGAACCACACACAGAGTCCCTTTTTTTGAACTACTAGGTAAATGCTGACGAAGACGAAAAGTTGCGCCATCAAGTTGTTATTGTTTATTTATTCCCTTTTCCTAGTGTTGATTTTTTTATTTTGGTCTAGTCAAAGTACAAATGTATCAGCTAAAAGACAGCTTTCACATGGCACGGCGACGACCGTGCTGTGACCGCATGCGTGTGAAAAGGGCCTTAGGGTGATTTTTGTCGTGTGTCGCGAGCTCCTCGACTAGATGGCAAGTGGTGGGCCGGGTTGCGCAATTGGTATAAACGTCTGAGGGCTGGGCAGCAGGCCTCAGTCGGCGGAGGTCCAGTCCAGATGCGTGCTCGCACCCGCGTTGCTCTGTCCTAATCGACAAAAGACGCCCGCGGTCGCACCCGCTCCATCCGTACACCACTACGATTGCTGTATTTTAGTGCGGTGTTGTTGTGCTCAGTAGTAAAAGAACATGTCAATCTACAGTACACCTTTAAAAATGATTCTCATCAACAGAGTTTTTGCATTTTTGCAAAGAGTTTGCAATCAAATGACCGAACATAGATCCTAGGTCTACGCCATTATTACGTTAAATCAATTAATGTTACTGAATAGATCTAGATGAAGAGTAAAAAGATAATTTAACGAAATAATATTGAGCAAAAACAGGTGAATACAACCATGGGAAGTTGCATATCAGTTATGAGACTCGTCGCCATCGGCAGCATGCTAGAGCAGACGTCGGAGACGGCGGATGAGGCACGGACGGCAGCACCTCCGTTGTCAGTGCGCCCGGCAGAGCTGACGCACCCGCAGCAGGCCAACTGCCCCGAAGCTTCAGCAGTTCTGTCGCCGGACCCCCCATCTACTCCAGTCAGTCAGGTCTATATTTCGTTTAGAGAAACGCCCGCTGCTCGATTTATCGAGAGATGGATGCAAGAAGCTGCCAAAGCTTTAGAAAAAAAATTACCTCGAAAACTTGCCAACGACGAAGATTTGCAGGGCTTAGACCTTTCGGCTGGTCCATCCTATCAGCCCCAAGATGAGGACTTCAAAAGGCTCGATTCTCCGATATTTGAATCGGCGAAGGTCGGTTCCGATGCATTGCAGATTAATTCGAATATTCGTTCTGCGCGCAATTATTTGACGCATTCTTTGGCTCCCTTGGGCTCCCAAGCTGCCGACTCTGAAAGTATCGAAGATCTCGTACCCTTTCTACATTCTCCGGTCGAGGAGAAAACTTCAACAGAAACTCTTCTGGTCGCTTTGGATTCGGCTTGGAATGAGGGACCCGCAGCCGGTATAACAACCAGGAAGGAAGCTAACCCCGATCCGTGGACTTGTCTATACACCGAGAGGTCTGAAACCCTGCAGGCGGAAGACACAGCCACAGTGTCAGTGCAGATCCTTAGTGTCAGTGCGAGTCCGCCGACAACGGCTTCTTCTTGCGAGAGCCAGCGGACGCGGGCACCCTCAAAGTTCTCCAAGATCATTGGAAGGCTTAAGCGGCTGTCGTTCCAGCGGCGTCGCAAGCGGAGCGCCGTGTAATTATAGTAGAAAATACATTCAAGTAAATGCAGTTTTGATTGTAGCTTTTAACGTAGAAGGAGATTGCGAAGCAAGTGATTTCACTAGCAACTCGCTTGTTGCATAAGCAAATTGCTAGTTATTGAAAAACTGATATTGTAAATCGTTCGGCAATAACTTAATTGTTCATAACGATCATTGAATATAAGGTGGCTAATGACAAGATACAGTCCCCTGATAATAGGCTACTTATTATACTGAAAATATGCGTGCGAAGCCGCAGGCAGAAACTACTATTATAATAAATTTAACAATTATTTCAGTCCAGAGAAGCAAATAGGATATTAAACTATGTATGGAAGGAATGCTGCAAACACATGCCTGACAAATCACTACAGGCAGATTCAGTAAAATATAGTTCAAAATTAAAACCCGACTACATAAAAGTCGTAAACAAGCGTTCACCTATTGTCCTTATCATTCCTTTTGATACTTAGGTAGTCGGAGGCCTTTGTTACTAATTTTACCATAGGTCTATGGGGTGGGTGTCTCCGACTACCTAAGTATCAAAAGAAAATGATAAGGACAATAGGTGAATGCTTGTTTACGACTTTTATGTATTCGGGTTTTAGTTTTTAACTATATCTTTTACACCTTTTTGCTAATAGCTTGAGAACCGTTAACCTTAAAAACGGTTTCGAAAAAAAACAAACAAAGACCTGTGCAACGAAAATATTTATTAAAATTGAGATTTTCGATCCTTACTTAGACGCCCGCTATCTCGTTAGACCCCCATTTTTATCTGACGTCGACGAATCATACGACAGCTCATTTGTTGAAATCGGACCAGTAGTTTCAGCGCTACGTGGGAACATAAAAATCGGCTACATAAATACATACATAGGGTGTCAAAATCATAACCCTCGTCCTTCGGTAGTCGGGTAAAACCAATTTATAAGTACAAATTCACTGCTAAAATTAGCTTAAAACCGCTATGGGCATGACTAATTTAGTAGAATCATTTCATTATGAGTTAGTACTTTATATTCTAAGTAGGTTTAATAAAATAAAAAAGTCATTTATTGCCTATAAATTTCATAACCTAAACTTACGCGCGCACCGAGCGAGGGTTCCGTAATTATAAAACCTTGCTTCTGGCCAAATTATGATTGTGCCATTACGATTGTGAGTCAATGGGAAGTACCCTATAGGTTTTCGGTCCATGGTGAGAATCATATGTAATTAAACTACAAATTCACGGATTCAGGTTTTTCCCTTTAGTTGTGGTATAAGACCTTGATTCTTGCCAAATTTCATGATTCTAGGTCAACGGAAAGTACCCTATAGGTTTTGTGTGCAGGTGATTCCTTTTTTTTATTTTGGATTTCGTTTTACCATAGTTACGATGTGGCCGACGGTTTATCTAATTGGACATAAACAGCTGTAACTTTTGATTGCGTTGACTTAGAAGTTTTATATCACGGATCTAACAGGTTACGGACCTCAGTATTTGATGTTAATTTCAACTCGATAGCTCCACGCGTTCCCGAGAAAAGAGGGTTTACAGACGAACGGACAGACAGACAATAAAGTGATCCTATAAGGGTTTTTACTTTTGAGGTACGGAACCCTAAAAATTAACTTGTCATTGGCAAGTACCTAAGTCTGTTGAAACTATCATGTATGTTAAAAACAAAGGTAGTATCGAAAATAATGTTGTATAAGCAGGGAGTTCCATTCCGACTGCGTAGATCTTAAATAAAGACCTTTCATATATGTACGTGTATGTATCTTGTTCAACATATTTCTATTATATCAGATTGATGTGATCATTAGCATCTTGTATTTTATATACTCGTGTGTATGTATGTATTTGCTTTAACAAAGTTATAAAACATCATTTACCTTTTGCATACCTACGTGTGTGTAGTGTAGGTATAGGAATCTATTAATAAAAAACAATAAGTAGTATATACCTAATCGCACTTCTTCATATACAAGTGTATGTATGTTTAATAGAGTCTGACTACTGAGTGTACATACTGAAAAAGCGCGTCAAGTCCAGTGTTTTTAACGTGCGCATTTTAGTTTTCTCTAATTTCGTATTTATAATATGGTAAAACAAGATAATCACAAAAACAAATTATCGATAAGTTGTTATGTAAAAATCATGCCAATTCAAAATATACACACAGAGTGTCCCAAAACTCAACGTCAAGCCGAAAACAAAGGACAGGTGGGTTTATGACGACCCAGAAAAACCACAAAATTATGGGTCTATCTTCAATGGTTTCCGAGTTATAGGTTTTTTACAGAAAATTATTACATTTTCTGTGCGGCTTGTCGATGCTGTCACTACAGCTTAACATCGGTAGTAACAGCATCGAAATGTTGACACATTTTGTGATTTTTATTTTTGAATTACAAAGTCAAATAATATATTTATTTATTGAAGTGCAAAAACTAAACGTAAAGACCACATTTTTTGTAAGAAATGTATTAGTTAAGTTCGGTTATTGCTTCCATAATTTTCAATCGGTTAACTTTGCTCGTCATACTGAAAAAAAAGTCCAGGATGAAAGGCCGGCATATTCTGTTAAAAATTGGCGCAGTTCCTTGATTTCAAAATGATATCATACGTTAAACTTTTCGTATTCGTATTTACTTCGAATTTAGGATTTTCAGTAAAAAGCCTATAACTCGGAAACCATTGAAAATAAACCCACGACATTATGGTTTTTATGGGTCGGCATGAAACCACATCCTTTGTTTTCAGCTTGACGTTGAGTTTCGGGACACCCTGTATATGTATATTATATAAAAAATATTTCTATATTTATTATTCTTTTAGTAATACAATATATGTTTTGACAAAGATACACAATAGAAATAGGTAGGGGGTACCTGTGGAATCCGGAGACCGGCTGGCCGCTGTCGGGCAGAAACTCGTTGAGCTCTGCGAAGAAGCCTCCGTACTCGGGCATGGGCAGCGGCCGCGGCTGCGGGTCGCGCGGCTCGGCCGGCGGCACCGCGCCGGGCGTCGGCGTCGCGCCCAGTTCGCCGCCGCTGCAGCCGCCGGTCTTAAACAACAAACAAAATGATGCAATACAAAATAGAACAGATAGGAAAACAGTATACGACATTCTATAGAAAGGAAATTGGGTATGAATCGTTTTCTATTCCATTTTGTTGTACGCTACGCTTAGGATTTAATTTTTATAAGGAAATGAAGAAATTAAGTTCTTGAGTAAGTTTCAATGACAATTTAATAATTAAATGTACATATGCCCAAACGGATTTAAGCAGTTTTGACAGGAAGAGGAGGAAACACTTAATACTGATTGAAGATGTCATGATGTCACCCATCATGAAAAAAAAAACAGTGTTTAGAACAATTTTCACTCCTCGCAATTAAGGCATTAACCTTACTGCTTCTAATTTAGTTTTTTTTTATATTGTCATTTTTATTTGCGTAAATGTTAATATAATTAGGTAGGTAATAGATTCTATTCAACATATGATATAATAAAAGTTTCTATTGTAAAACAAATGTGTTTTCATATTAATCTGTCCCTTTTTTTAAGTGACTATACTCGTACATATGTCCACGAGTGTTGTTACAAAATATTATAGGTTCGTTTAACAAAAATTGGTTTATTGAATTTTTTGCGGAAAATTTAAAATTTAATAAGGACTTGACTTTTATGTACATAACAACTACACCCTATTCTGTTCAGCAATCAGTTATTACCATTGAATGGAATATGGATATTACATTAATAATTATACAAATTATAAATGTGAAAGTTTAGATGGATTAATGTTTGTTACTTCTTCACGCCAAAACGACTAAACGGAACGGGCTGTTTTGCATAGATGTAGTTCTAAGCTTGGAATAAAACAAAGGCTACGTTTTATCCCATACATCAGTTCACATAGGATAAGAATAACTTTATGTTTCCATAGAAACAATGCGTGCGAAGCCGCGGGCAGATACTAGTGTAATATACGCAGATAACTTAATTACGCAGAAATCACATAATATCCAAATTACAACATTAATTAGGCCGTTTGCCACGATCAATTATAAATACCTCATATTATAAAAAAATATGGTAAAGCACAAATAGTACAAAAAAATTATAAATTCTTAAAATAATTGTTTTCTCTTTATTTCGTGAATTATTTATTTTTAACCGACTTCAAAAGAAGGAGGTTATCAATTCGTCTGTATGATTTTTTTACGCGATATCTCCGTCAATTATTATGGACCGATTTTGAAAATTATTTCACTATTGTATAGAACACGATCCCGAAAGGGTCCCATAATTTTTTTATCCCCACTATTTATCCCGCAAAACTAAAAATAAATGTAAAAGTAAGGGAATTTAAAGTCGGTTTATCGTTTTTTAAAACCATATTATTGTTATAATAATTTCAGTGCCTGTCTGTTATTTTCATATTTTTTTACACAAAAATACGTATGTACTTGGAGAGGTGAGAGAGGCGCTCAACACCACAAGGGCTCCTGGTGAAACTAGGGCCGGGCCACCTCCTATTTTTTGAAATTATACATAATTATGTAGGTATCTAAGTTTTTTTCACGAGCTTTGCTTTACCGCTGCCTGATAGACTTCAATTCAATAATTGGCGGACCATTGAGATTGATCGATGGCACTTTCCATTACTCAATCTATATTATCTTCAGTGAGTTACATGTATAGAGACGCTCTTCCGAACCAAAAATGTCCCGCAACTTGCTCGATGACTGCGTTCTTACGTCATCGTCATCCCTATAGATTTTACGCCGCGCAGCGATGACACAGCTTACGTGTACCTACAAAACTTCGTAAGAATTCATTCTCTATTTTAAAATTTTCTGATTACAAACAAAGAAAAAAGGTAAAAGAAAATGTATTTAATAACGGAGAAATCGACGAACATACAAAAAAAACATACATTACAGCTGATACATATAATATAATAACTATGTTTATAGTATAAAATATGACTTGTCTAAGTGCTTATTTTGTAAGCCTAAAGAAATAAAGTTATAGATTCTGATACAGCCGAACATAGGCCCTCCTCCTTGTTTCGAAGTCTGTTAAAAATATCAAACTGGTTACAAATTAATTATAAATAAATTAATACACTTTCTGAAAACACCGCGTCATCACAGTTTTGACAGGATTTTCATATTATTTACACGGCTCCATACGCACCCACGTTGCGTGATTGTCAACGCTACATTAAAGTAAGGTGTACGGATTGCAGTACAGTTCATTCGAAGAAAATGAGCGGTCGCATCGCCAAATCTAGTGCGTCGTACATATATGTATACCAACGTGTATCTTCCATCTTAGTGTAGTAGCAACATAATTTTTTGAATTTCTTTTGAAACAACATGTCATGAATTGTATGCAGGTAGCATTAACGATGGATCGGTATGATGAAATGTACCTAGTCCATTTCGACTGGATTTCGTGGAATCAGCCATACCGAGAGAGGAAAAAATGGCGGTCTCTGATTCGGAACGACAATGCTCGATATGGATAGTTTGAATGATGCATCTCATGTATCGTTGTGGTTGGGTAAGGAAAATATTTTGCTAATACTTAGCTATTTAAATTCATAAACATCCTTTGTGAAAGTAAATGGTGTAGATTACCATAGTGACTTGCATCTTGCATTGATCAAAAACATTGCCAGAGTATGTCTTTCCGACAAAAAAAAGCTCTCGATGGAAATCAATAAATTCTATACTTGGTTGGTTTGACACACTATTGTAACTTGGTACACACTAAGGTATGTTTATCAAGGGTAAGTCGAAACTACAATATAAAACAAGACATTTACCCTGGTTTGTGGTGAATTCGCGTTTTTTTAGATGTCGGAATAAAAGCATGTTATTTAAATTCAATTATTTTCATTTGCTTTTTAAATAATTTTAGAAGTAGAATACAATGGTTGCCTTCGCGCACGGCTTTCGGCCACGTGTTACTTGAATATTCATGATGACGCCTATATATATCTGAAAACAACAGTTCTTGTTGTTTCTGTCAATCGAGGTGTAGTTTTATCCAGGGTTGATAAAAATCATGTTCTTTTTATTTGATATAAATCCGTTTATTTTAATGGTTATCTCTTCGGTCTATTCAGGTTGTAGTTTGTATAGGTAGGTAAGTAGTAAAGTTAGGTGCAAATGTTTAATCACACGAAGTACAGAAAGAGAAGACACCACGACTGAAACATTTTCATTTCTGTCTTAGATGTTGAAAACTTTTTTTTATTTTCAATATATGTATTTCATTCTTTTTTTTTTCTCGTTATATTACAAAACAGATATGACTTGCTGTAGACACACATCGGTTTAGCATTTTATTATTTGAACATTATGGCATTAATATGAAGGAAATGAAGAAAAAAATATTGCTGTTGCATCTATTTTAATATATTTTTATTTCGAGGGTAGATACGTTACCGGAGTGGCGTCTCCGTCGGTTGGTGGCGGCAGGTCCTCCTCCGCGGGCGGCGTGGAACAGGGCGCCGCCGACGCACGCTTGCAGCCCGGCGTCTCAGGACCTTTGCCTCCGCTGCACAAAAAAGACATTTCATTACATTGCTAGACTATGTACATTATATGTATATTGTATATACCTAGTTCGTATGTCGTAGTTAGGTAAATCTTGTGCTGGAGGACTATTTTGGTGGAAGAGTTTCGTCTCGGCCGGCGGCCAACCACTAGGGGTAGGCTTGCTGGCAGGCGGGTCGGTGGGCCAGTGGTGGCGATTACTTACTGTTGAAATCATGTCACCGAGTATGAAATTGTTCCCTGCTCAGCGAACTCATGTTGAACATAGGTCACGGGAACTGAACATGGTGTTTTGGGACAACTTTTTAGTCTAAATGCGGATGAGGTACTGACCAGAAGCCTTATTTTAACTCTCCGCAATTTACCTATATACAACGAAGTTACATGAATAGTAAACGATATGTAAGTACTTTGTTTACTTCGTGAACTACTCGAGATTATAGATCCTACTAATATTATAAATTTCGAAGTTTGTATGGATGGATGTATGGATATTTGTTACTCTTTCACGCAAAAACTACTGAAACGATTACACTGAAATTTGGTATGGGTATAGTTTCGGACCTGTAATAACATATGTATAGGCTATTCTTTATCCCGATAAAACGCGGGCGAAGGCTCGGGCAGCAGCTAGTTTTTCATTATAAAGGTCGGAACGCCAAAAGATTGGAACCAATCAGTCGTCTCAGAATTATAATTTGAGCAAAGGTTAATTAAAAACTAGCTGTGCCCGCGGTTTCGCCCGCGTAGAATTAATTCTCACGGAAACCTAATATTTTTATAGTTATTGTGCTATTCTGATACAGCGGTGAAAGATTTTATGTTTCGCAGGGCCTCGCATTGGGAGTCAGAGTATCTCTATGGTACCGTATTTACCTAAGTAGGTATATAACTCAAATATAAGTTAGAGAGAAGAGCAATATCCCCTCAAAAACAATAGGAAAACCGTATGGATACGAGGATGACTCAAAAATGTAACAAATAACCCTCAATAAAATGATATCAAAGTTGCGACTGGGCAACGGAAATAGCGACATATTATCTATCTACGGCGCGCGGCAGCTTAGTATCTACGAAACCCTTGTGATATGAGCGCTGCAAGTGTTCAATGTCAAACAAATATGAAGCTCTTCTAAATATTATGCATAAGTATCATTTCCCTGATATCGCTTTTGTGCTCTCCGAGATTTTATTTAAAGTGGCTTCACTTGAAACGAGACATGGCTTCGTGATTCACAAGTTACGTAATATATTGCAAACAGTCATCATCATCCGCGGAGCGACACTTCTTCAAACACTGCTACAAAAACTTTGTCGAAGTCAATAAATACAGAGAATGACGAAGCCAGACGCTCTAATTCATTATCACATCAACAAATTTCGTCGAACTGTTAAGTCAACTATCAGGTTGAACAACGCTGCAGCTGCCTTCGATTAACATACTAAAGAACTATTTACAAACCCTGTCTTACAACAATGGCAAACTAACTTTCAACTCTAAACAGTGTCTCGCGTGCAATGTACATACAGAGGTAGGTAGGTAACAGATATTCAAAGCTTCGCTGATAAACAATGTTGCTGTTCGCGCATCTCGTTTATTTTCCATTGCATTCTCGGAGGGTTGATTTGAATTTTCAGCGTGTTTAAGCATTTTATGTGCTGAGGCACAGTTCAAGAATGGTGATAATACCAAACACCCCGTTTGGTATTATCACCATTCTTGGCAGGCGGATTGGGGTTTGCAGTGGAGGTGTAGCCTGTACCTGGAAGGAAGGTGCTGTCCTGCAACTTATATTGTGTTTATCATAGTATACATAGAATAACAAGGCTCAGAATAGCAGTTGACACAAACGAGGTACCTAAATCCAAGAAAATAGGCCGATACCGGCCCAGTTTTAAATTCGAACCGTTAGTAGGTACAATACATGAAATGGCACGGAAAGCAGCTTTCACATAAAAATATTACAAAAGTGTATTAAAGCGGTAAAAGAATGTTCAAACACTACTGATAAGAAAAATAACACTAGTAAAGTTTCATTTCACTGGTAAGTACAAATATAAAATTTGTAATTTTGCATAAAACAGTCATCAAAACTCATAAATAAATTGAAAATTTATATCAACTACTTTCGTGAAAATGTTGCTATGCTCGCGCGAAAAAGGGTTTTGTTACTTAGTTTAATAAATTAGAAGAGAAATAAATCCACACTGGATATGAACATAACATACGTGTTGGGGCTAACTTACATCTACAAGGAAAAATCTTCGTTTAAGAATCTTCAGATCGCTCACAACGAACGATATTCTGAGAATATTCAAATTGTAAACTCAAATTGAAAATTGGTATCAATAAATACTATGACATAATCTGTGGCCGCAAGATTGATTCTTTTTTAATTTTGTGAAGGTGGCTATGGCGGGCATAGGGTTAATGACATTAATTACATTAAAATTATTACACACCTGTTAGTTAATACAAGAAAATTACCTAACTTTTTAGGGAAAATGCCATTTACTTGCAACATTCAATCATATGATTGTGTAAGTGACATCACTGTAAGTATTTACGTGCTGTCAAAACACACATAGGTCGGTTTTTGGCTACATATATAATAAATAAAACATAATTTACTCACGGCCTTGGAAATAACCAGTTTAACCCGAATCAGAGTCCCAGTATACTATTTAAATCAATATTTATTTAGCGCTGTTTATAGTCTAGTTGGGTGCGGGCGTATTCTGGACCCTGTCCGGACAGTATATGTACCATTGTGATTTACTAAAATGAGTAGTTTGCTGGTGTAATAGCTACTTGCAACCGAGGTAAGCATTCTACTTTACCTCATAATGTCGAGGTAAATAAAACATTATCTTTTAACTTTAGTTTATTACATGCGCACAGTTCAAATGAAACGAAATGCAGCCATTTTCACCATTTTTTTTTTAGTAAAAAGTTTTCTTTTCATTTTATAGGAAAAGAGATTGTTTCACCATGGAGTTTTGCATAGCTTGAACAGTAAAGTCTTTACAATTCAAACAAAGTGTGACGTAATGAGATTTGAAAATGGATTACCTATAAAAATTTATTGTGTTGCGAATACCATCTTACACAGCCTCTTTGCTTACTTAGTAAAACCTTCTTGCTGAGCATTATGATCACAGACATCGTAGAGCAACGCCTAAAGCAGACCGAACATACATATTTTCACAATTACATAGAAAAGAATCAAATAATGTTTTGGATATTTGGCGATAATTCGGCATTATTTATACAGTGACTAACTGTTCTATGTCCAGGATCTCGTAAAACATGTACTAAGGTCGCTTCTAAATAGTCCTCTAATAACATTTATCAGTTTTTTAAACTTTGTTGCTTTGTTTTGACTTTTCATATACTTGTATGATTTTCAAGGGCCGCATCTAGGTCCAGCCTGGGTCTAGCTGTTTTAGAAGTGTGTGTGACGAAGTTTTATTTGCAGTGTTATGGTTTAGTATCCATTCTTGAGAAACCCTTTGATAGGTATCAAATAGACTGAATAATATATTTATTTAACAATATTAACATTTTTCAGGTTTCCACAGCATGAAAACCTAACGAATACTTGGTTGGTAAACATGAACTGAATAAATTGGAAAAAGAAGAACAGATTAAAGGAAATACACTTTATTAGTGTGATTATGTATATATAGCTTAATAATCTAATTATTTATTTTTGTGATTTTAAGACCAGTGACGAACACGATTTTGATCATTTGCATTTATTGATTTAGGCTATTGTTAAATTTTATGTAGATTTAGGAATAAAATTTAATACTAAGCAAAGCATTTCAACGGAAATAAATCATTAAAACAAGTATTTTGTTTAAAAATAAAGAACATACAACCTGTGTTTATTTATTTGTAAATGTGGCAATCGGAATAGATTATACTGCCACAGTTGTAATGCCCCCGCCCCCTTATCCCTGAGTTCGGCCCATAGATTGTCCATGTGTACGTGATATTTGTATGTAGGTGTAATTGGCACAAATAGTTTTAGAAATGTTTATTCTGCTTCCCTATTAGAATTCTGTGGAAATATATAATATAATTAATATGTGTATATTTCAAGTTAAATCTAATCCTACAATCTCAGAGAACTAGTTCAAAACAAATTCATTTTCAATTTTTATCGACTAGGAAAAGCTATTCCACTCCAATATTTTTATTCTTTTTGATATGAGTTCTATTAGTGCGACTATTACAACGTTCTATCTATTACAAAAAAAAATTTTTTTGATAGTTTGTTAACATGGGCGGTTTGTCAAATAACTGAATTTGCTTGATAAGTTACACATAATATGGATTAACTTTAAATTTATCAAAGCTTAAGGCTACGAACCTCTCCCAAACGGAAACGGATTTTCCCATGCAGATTTGTTGTTGTTTCACGTAGAATGAAAGGGGCGCGCTATGAGTGAGAAAGCGCGTCTAACCATCTAATACGAAGCTGTCATGTGGCTGTGTGCATGTGCTTGGTGTCGGCATTTTTTTATTTTTTTTCGTACTTTCCGATTTAATTTTGTGTAAACGATTGATTTCAAAAATATTTTTGATTATTTGTAATGTTGAATATACATATATAGCTAGACAGATTTTCGAATAAAGGTGTCTATCATGCATAAAAAATCGCTTGAAAATGACTCGATTTGGTGTTCAAAATTAGTTTCGCTCTCATTTAAATATCATTATGTTTTTTCAAAAACCAAACCACTGCAAACATCAATAAGTACGGGGACATAGTTTCCAAACGAAGCGGAAAGTACGTTTGTATGAGGAATAAGGCTATCCGTTCCGTTCTTAAAGACAAAAGGGTTCTCGTTATAAGTGAAGTTTGTAATTCGGCAATATTTTGAGGATTAAAAGATAACAGAGAACCGGCGAGCGTTTCACTAGAATTTTCGTTGCATCAAATTAAGAAGATTGTTTTGAAGGTTATACATATATCGAGTAGAACGAAGCTCGAGCCAATCCCTACCGCGGGGCAAACCTTTTTCTGACTACAAATTTTTAACGTGTCTATACACCTCCAGGTTATTGTATTCCTTTGTTAGTAATACGCTAACAGTTACAAATTTGTGGATCTGCAATCCAAAGTGGATGCAAGCAAACCTGCTCGTAGCAATCTAAGAGACAATAACAAAATATGTGTGATAGTCGTAATTTCGAAAAGACATATTCAAATTCACGCCGATGGCGTGAATATATTATCTATTTATCGATAAGACTTGACATTGTACACTGTGACATCTTTAGAATAAACAATTATGGTTATGAAGCCTCCGACACCAGCTTTTTCTGTTCGGAGCCGTCTCTCGCCAGCTATAAGTTTCCTTGTACATATTATGTTCTGACTGACCTGGCCTTGGTGGGATCCTCTCCGCTGTGGCGCTTGGTGTGGATGGTTCCCTTCTCGACGGGTGCCAGTTCGCCGGTGCGACCTGCACCTTCCTGTTCACAACAATATCATTTTACTAAGGGGTTAATCACTCGCCCTACACACGGTTGTACTAAGAACTTACTATGTCCATGGCGCTGAGTTATAACCTTTTTGACAGGCTGCATAATTTTTACGAATCCGTACCTATTTTTTATTGTTAACTTTATTCTTTAATAAGATTCTACTTACCTTTGTTGTTCCCAAGTTTTTTTCCACCAATAATTCTTAGGTTTTTCTGTGTAAGTTTATGTGATGTTTGAGTTGTGCGTTGCAGTATCTAATAACTAGGTACGTATTCTATCTATCTATAATTTGTCGCACCCTGTATTTTAGGTGCCATGTGTGTGCTAAGCTGTTATCTATCAAGATTTGTGGCGTTTTGAGGTTTTGTATATTTTTCTGTCGATCAGACAGATCCGTGGCCCGGTCATCACGAATGGACGCCAGGAAGCATGTGTTACCTGTGAGCCCGTGCCGGGTCCGTCGCTGTGCCCAGATGTCGCCTTACGCATGGAGGTGAGCCGGAAGAAGGGCGGAGTCTCGGTGCGCTCGATCAGACAGTTGAGGGTCTCCACTGTCTGGAGCTCCGTCATCATCTCGTCCAGAAGTCGCTCCGGTCTAGATCGCGCCAGGTACAGAACTACGCGTTTCGCCTAAACAACAGATAAAATAAAAGATATATATAAAGATGGAACATAAAAGTACTCGCAATTGAAGATAAAGGTACCTAGGTGAGGTATCCTGACCTGAGACTCGCTACGAGCTCCTCTAACACGTATTCCGTTATAATTTCAATTCTCTACATAATACGACTGCATTTTGACACACTTGTATTGTAATCAAAAATAACTGTCATTGTTGCACTTTACCGACTAAAATCACGACTAAATAGTACCTATGTATCTATTTACTGATAATTGAATTGTTAATTTATTAATTATTGTATAAAACTCGTGTTTAAAATTATAAACAGTATAAAGATTCCTAACAGCAAGCTTCCTTTGAATGGTCTATAACCGCTAAAAATATCCAAAACGCAAAACGCCACCTCACTAGAGATCGAGACACCCTCTTACAATTATTATATTACAAGCTTCTAACTTGACCTGTTAGTAAGTACATAATTATATACGGGACAGATCTTACAACTTAATTTTAGATCAGTTATCATCAACCGATTGAGCTGAAATTTGGCATACCTATGTATGTAACTTCGGTAAAAAATGCATATTACGGTACAATCGACCTCGTCTGATGATGGATATAGAACGCCCTAGGAACTCCTAAACGCAACGACGCGTGACGTAACCCCGTCGAATTTGGTTTTGTCTGTCTTCCCAAGCACTTTGGTCCTATTTGATAACCAGGATCCTGATGATGAAGCCAGAAGCCATAGGAACTACTAATGGAAACGACGTAACATAGTCGAGATTTGAAAAAAAAAAACTTGTTTTAAATATATATACAATATATATTCAACACTGTGTGATATAGACACATCAGCCTCAGGCTGCTCGTTTATAATCTAATAAATAAATAACAACCGAATTATGCTGTAAAAACTTTCGTGGTTTGACGAATCATTACTCATTAGCACTTAGGACATGTTAGGTCTTAGTCGAAAGCTAAAAGTAAACAGAACGACATTATCCGTTTCATTGTATATATATATATATATGTATGTAGTTCAAATTCATTCAATACATTCATTAAGGAATACACACTTGTTCACATTCGCAACTGAAGAATGGTTACACTCTTCAGGGCACTCGCAGGGCACAACATGCAGGTGGCGACATCACGGCGACACAGTGAACTAAACCATTTGATAGCAGCGGTACCATTTACACTTTTTTGTTGAATGTTCACGTTTTATTACTGTGTCGATTAGCTTCCCAACTGTAAACCTAGTTATTTGCCCACAGGCCACAGCTTGTGAGCCGCGCGCGACACAAGAGACGAAAACAAAAGAGCCTTGTTAATCCAGATGGGATGAGTTAATCTGCACACTTAATTACCCTATCGACAAGGTATCTTCGAAGTTTTCATTAAAGCGGTATGGTTGATTTTATTTAGATTTTAAAATTATTCTGCGTTCGGGTGTAGGTACATACATACATAGATTCTGAAGTTCTTTGCTGAGTTTTACATGACTTACGTCGCAGTATTGTTGGTATTTATTTGCCATACAAAAATTTTGTACAACACTTTCTAAAAATATACATATACTACGCTTTTATCGGGATAAATAGCCTATATGTTATTTCACGTCCCAAACCATACCCATACAAAATTTCAGCCTAATCGGTTCAGTAGATTTTGCGTGAAAGAGTAACAAATATCAATACATCCATCCATACAAACTTTGACATTTATAATATTAGTAGGATAGTGTTTGTTAAATAAATACAAACATTTACTTATGGTATTAGTAGGAGCCGGAGCTAAATTTAAATCCGTCCGATGTATTAGTTGGGTGGCACATTTGAATATATTCTGATCAATCTAGTTTACACCTTCCTTCATGGAAAGAACCTAGAAGAGAACGTAGTACGGTATGTCGAAGTCAAACTTTCTTACAAACGCGTCGTAATATTCAAAGCTAAATAATATGATGAAAAATATTCTGTAACAATTTTCCGCGTAAAACCTTCTGTAAGATCAAATAAAATGCAATCCGCATGCACCGCCCGCCTTCTCACATATTTACATGCCATTTAATCAGAGAAGGTAAATAATCCAATCCAAGCACTAACCGCACCCAACGTTGCTTACCTTCGGTGCCTTCGGCGATCGTTGTTCAACTTGTTATGGACGTTGGCCCCTTTCATTATTAAAGCTTTATGTTTAGAATATTTTGTTATAGTAATACGCAATCTGTAAAAGCTGTCTTTCTTTTACGGTTCAATTCATACAACCTTGACAAACATAGATCTATAATAGCCCTAAATCTCGTTTTTTGTATAAGACTACCTTTTATTTTAATATTTAAGACGAATCTGTTTCCTGGTGTTACCAGTAGCGTAAAATCGTATCTTCCCGAACTCCTGTATGAATCTGATAAAACTATATGTGATTTTGTATTTACCAATTATTTATCACATTGAATCGTGTTTTGAATCGTGTAACTAACCCTTTGACTGATTTTAACAAACGTTATTGACGATTGTAATTTTTTATTGATTTTTTAATTGACCCTTATTACATTTGTTTCCCAACTTCTACATTTGTTGAAATAAAGTTGCAACTGGATAGTGACGTCACCTAGAGACGCTCCCGGAAGAGCAGACCCATTTTCTTGGATCATGAGTGGAATATGTTCGGACCGTAGCCTGTGAGCTATAACAACCAGGTGATGCTTCTAACTACTGTTCACCCACCACACGGGGAGGTTCACTCTGAACAATTCTGTTGCAAATACCTTTTGTACTAGATATTTTACTTAATAATAAATTAGTTCCACTTCTGAAACCCTAATAAAGCACAGGTAGGTGTACTTCAACGTAATCTCCGCAACGCTATACTCTTCAGCCCCGATCTAAACAGACTGTTTCGCAAGCAGGTCAACCTCCTCGTTTCTCCCTACATGAGAAGAAACCCATTGCAATGCATTGCACGTCATTGTCTATATGAATTTAATCTTTTTTAGTTTAGTGCCTTGTAAAACAATATACTATTTCAAAAATCCTTTGCATAACTAGTCTGTAATATATATTTTGAGATTTGTTTTAATCCCTCTGAAATAGTTTAGTTTTGTATAAATTAGATAGAGAGATGCGAAAACAGAGTTTGATGACCACCAAGAGCAAGTTCACATCTCTGCCTAAGCTAATAAAACTATAACAGTGTTTATGATTAGTACCATAAACAGTCGAATGGATTATTGTCAATTTATTTGATTAACTTATCAATAAGAAATAATTTGTTTGTTCTGAAAAAAACCAATACGCATTTGAATCCCTCAATTTGAAACCGTTTTTTTTAAGTTTTTCTGGAAATATACTAATATCTAGGGAATAACATTTTTATGGGAACATCTCGGGATCATCTTCTGTACAACAGCAAAGGAATCATCCAAATAGGTCCATAATAGACGAAAAAATCTAAAAACATACTATTTTCGAAGCAGGTTACAAAACCTGATGACGCAAACGAAAACTTTTAGATACCTACGAAATTCAGATGCAAAATAAAACAAAAACACGAGAATAAGTATGTATATATACTTAGGTAGCTGGAGGCACACCCCATATACCTAAGGTACATTGGTATAGGTGAACAAGAGTTTTATGTAGTCGGGTTTTAGTTTTTAACTATATTTTTTTAAAGATTGATATCATTTGAATTTTTATGAAAATACTACATTATGTAAGAAAGTACATATATCCATATAGGAAATAGGTATAACATAAGTAAGTTTTGTGATAGGTATTTCGTAAGCTCTACAGATTCTATCTCAGGTGCCAATCGATGTTTCGTCGAAACGTTTGGATAATGAGAAGGGTCAAGTTCGCCGCTTGAGTGGCCACCCTGGGGGGAGGGGGGGACGCAGCTCGCGGCTACTAGCAGACGGATAGAAGCCCTGCTTTTGAGGATAATATTTAGTCGAAGGATCTATGATAAGAATGAAAATTTTATTTCTTACTTCTAGAATTTAATGCAATATTTTATGAAACTACTGTGAGGTGTTGTTCTCGTAATTTACGAAATATAAGTGATGTGGTTATTATTAGTAATGTTTAAGTTAAAAAAGGTATTAAAGGTTTCTAAATCAGTCACCTGGTACACAACACAACACAAGGCACTGATTCCTTTAAGTGCCAGACGATGGTGTGTCAAATGTCCGTTAAGAACTCTGATTTCGGAGGGGTGGGTACTGCCACCTGAGCGGGATTGAAGAACTTGTCTAACAGGGGTTGCCATGGTAAGGGACGGGGACGGAGGGTGCCGCCATGACGACGAGAGATTTAGATTCCACTATCTTATTTGCACATTTAAATCGGACAGTTTAAAATAATTTGACTGTAGCCGTTGTGGTTGTAATATACTGAAACAGAAACATTTATATGATATTGTCTTGAGTAGGTAATAAAAATAAAATTCTAAATAGATAATATCCATTGCTAGCGAGAGAGTTCAGAGGCGAGATGTCTCGAGAAGTCTTGCGTCGAAAGCCAAGATCGATTTTGGGTCGCTGAGACACAGGAGTAAGCTACTTTAAATCTATCGTACCTTCATATCTATAAAACCTGTTGTTAGTCAAATGAAATACAATAAAAACATTTATTTCCTTAATACTCGATAAAGTTTGTATCGATGCTAAATTAAATTATGCTAGTATTTGTTTCGTATGGCTGAAAAAATCTATTATTTTTATAATAGATTTTTAGATAGATATACTACCTTATACATACATACATTTACTGTACTCTCACTCAGTTGAGCAGCCCTGCTTGCGAAAGGAATTTTAACCATCTTAACATGTTTAAAGTTAGCCTACGTCCACCACGTCTACACCACCAGTAGACCTGTGACGAGTTTGACGGTTAGCTAAATTAAATTATGCGAGTATTTCATTTTGTTAGTATTCGTTTCTATATCTTGAGATATGTTCCCGTTTCTAGATGTTGAGGCAGGTCCGACCGAGTGTTCCCGGCTATGTGTTAATTATTATTAGACAACTTTCTGTACGGTCTTCTAACTGCTTCTGTCCATTTTGTTGTTTGTATAATCCATCTGCTATCTCTACTATAACGAGCTATGGGTTTGAGCTTGTGTTAGAGCATCTGTGAACTTTATTTACTTCACTTCTTATTTTGAAAATTTTTAGAATACATACTACTTTGACATAGTTTGGAAGGTTTTTGATGTGGCCCTTTTTTATAGAATGTTCTAACTGATATTTTCCTTCCTAATTAGAACAATTGATCTCTTAGCTACATTTCTGGCAAAAAAATGGGCCTCTAAGATCCTTATTCGAGCTATATATTTTTTATTAATTTGGTGTCAAAGTAACCCCGGGAGTGGGGATTCTTCTTTGAAATTAGGTGTTGTGTCAAAGAGTCTTTGAAACAACGTCTAATTTCAATAAAAGTCAATGTTATGTAACCGCGGTGTTACTTCGTCACCTAAAAAAGAAGTTTTATCCAATATTGCATCATATAGAATAATTAAAAGGATAAAAACAATACAAAATACTTTAAATACTCCTATCATCTTTTTATAATTTCTAATAATTTTTTAATTTTTATGTCATTTGTTTTTCATGAATTTATAACCTAGAACTAATAAAACACCTAATTTTTTAGTAATAAAAATATAACAAGACATTTAACCCGTAGCTTACCGCCATGTCGAAGTAGCCCCCGATTTCAAAGTAGCCCTGGGGGCCTACTCGGAAAAGGAAAATCGAAGTTTCTTTTTCGTGTTCGTGCAAAACCAACTCTTATGTCCATTGCATAAGATTAGCGTTTGCACGAAAAAGAATCAGAAACTTCGATTTCGTTTTTAAGAGTACGGGCCCTGGTTTACGGTACTTCTTCGGTACGGTACTTCTTTGGCATTGCTCTTTGGGTTCATACAATGTTCTGTTTCAATCTGTGTGTGTCAGTATAGGTTGGGCACCCGTATAGAAGTGAAGGTAGTAGGGATGAAAACTTGTTGTTACCCGCTTACATTCATAATGAATTCTACAAACTATGAAAGATTGATTTTTTGGTAAGTAACCATAAAATTTACCTACCGCAAGGAAAATATTTCTATAAAACTTTGCGCCTGGATTTAGCAAGTCGATCTATCGTCTCGTAATGCTTTCATCGTAAAAATATTGGAGCTGCTGATACAGCCAGCCCGTCAGCCATTTCATTAGCTAAGTCGGAGCGGAGATTTTATTTGCGTTTAGGGTGAGTTGTTGTTTGTTTTTGTTAACTAATGTTCCGATTGATCTCATGAATCGGTGGATTCACCACCGATTTGAACGTAGTATTTTTCTGTTATACAGCTATTATTTCAGGGAGAGTTCGTTTGATAATGTGTTTGAACCATAAGCCCCCGGTGCGGTTGAGGATAGTAGATTACGAAGGAAACAGTGAGTTAAAGAAATTTAAATACACAAGACGTTTTTAAGAGCTTCATCTAGACCACAAAAAACAGAACTTGTGTTATGACAACCAGACAATTTCACATGTTCTGTGTCAGTATTCTTAGATTTGTACTTCTTTTCTTTGTATGTGTGTATAATTAATGTTCCTTCTGTCTTGTACTAATATTTCGAGATCAGAGAGACATTTGTCGTGGCAGGAGATCTAACTTGCATCCCAGCATCTCATGTGGATCCCTTCACCCATTACGGCACAGAAGTCGTCGTTACTTCTGGGTATGTTTTAGTTCTAACAACTATTTACAGTATTCATTCTATTGTATCGTGTTCCAACTTCTTAAGATACGTAACCTACACAAGGGACTCCACCTTGTTCATTGACATAAGCGTGACCTTAAAAAGGGTCGATCGATGATTTGGAAAGGGAGCTGTAGTAGCCTTGAACTTGTTCCCTTTGCTCTTGGAAATCAAGGGTCGCAGATTAAGGGGCCCCAGCGTAACTCGTGTGTATGATACCCCTGGTCGCGGAACAAGGGCGGCCCTCCGAATTAACTGATATAAACTTGTATTATAAGTAAGTACCTAATAAGTTAATGTAAAACTGTTTGTTCTTCGAATAAAATAAAATAAATCCTACTAATGTTATAATTGTCAAAGTTTGTATGGATGGATATTAATTGTTACTCTTTCACGCAAAAACTACTGAAACGATTAGGCTGAAATTTGGTATGCAAACTTACCGTTTGGGACCTGGAATATACATATAGACTATTTTTTATCCCGATAAAACACGGGTAAAGGCGCGGGTAGCAGCTAGTTAAATTATAAATACTTGAGATATCATTGTCTAAAATGTAACGATAAAAATGGGCCGTTTTGGTTATGTCGTTTTGATTTGATTGACAGTTGTAGTTGAAGGGTTGTAAAGGTTGAAATATCAGAAAACCGCTAATTTGTACTTCATTCACATTAAAAATATTTTACCAAATTGGATCAAAACCTACAGGGTAAGCCCCGGCGACCTAGAATCATATAATTTGGCAAGAAGCAAGGTCTTATAACTTTCCGGTTGGTGTTTATTTGTGAGTTAATAGTCCCCCCAGTCATTTCTTGTATTTTTAGCGAAATATTACAAAACTGCACAAAATATTATAAAATGAAATATTTTATCGTGTAAATTAGATATAGGTCGTATTGTGTGAAAGATTAGTTTCATTACTTATCTTAAATTATTTTAAGAGAAATTTTGAAACGGTGCGTACAGACTTGCCCTTTTTTCACGGAGCCACCTTAAGTGAAACAAATTAAATAGCCTTAATTTTAGGCCACATTTGGTCGGTTTCTGTATGCTCCATACATACATAGGATAGTATGATAGATATAAGCTGAGGTAAGTACAGGTACGTACATAAGGCAGAAGCTCGTTGGGCGCCATCCCCGACACGATGATGAGGTATCGGATGATGACCTTCAGGTTGTTGGGCCAGCAAGCACACAGCGTCGCCCATAGCTCTTCGATCTCCTTCGGGTGCTGGTCCGAGAACTGAGCATAAAACACCGCAATTGCATAACATAAAAAATACTGGACAATCCACACTATCTAGCTCCAAGCTAAGCAGAGCTTGCGTTATGGGTACCTACTACATTAGTGATAATGATAACTGATGTACTCAATACATTATGATTTTATGATACCTACATAGAAATCACCCCTCACCCCAGCGAACAGAAGCTTGTTACAGAAGCGTATTATTAGTACATTACTTGACCAACTCGTGATCGGGTTAAGTAGGTATGTAGGTAGGCTCGTGTCACGTGTGCTAAACAGGCATGTAAGGACGGCGGTGACCGATGGGCAGCAAACAGGGGCGCGGCAGCAATCCCGAGCCAAATAGCGCACCCTGCCGGCCTTCGCCCGCGCCCGCACTGTTTTCACTCGAGATCGATAAGCTTTAATCAACTCCAACTCTGCACTTCAAATAGGAGAACATCAACCAGCAACGTTACTTATTTGAAATTATAATTCCATTAACAAAAAAATTTTAAAAATAAGCCTATATTTTCACAAAATGGGCCAACGACGCCAGCATTCAGGCTAGATAAAAATATTGGGGTGAGACCTTATCACTTAGGGATAAAAAATACTTAACAACCTATTCTCAGACCTACCAATAACATACATAAAAAAACATAGAAATCGGTCGAGCCGTTTCGAGGAGTTTCGTTACAAACACTATGACGCGAGATTTTTATATGATATATGTATAAAAAATATTAATTTTTTATAAGTAATGATGGTTCAAAGATTCGAATTCGTCAGGTGCATCTGCAGCCGGACCTGCTTACGCAACGCTTGTTTTAAGCGATCTCTGACTTTCTTAGTCAACATCTGGCCTCTAAGACATTGATAAAAACATGTGAGAGACAGCGCGCTCAACGATAGACGACTAAAAATATTATTTACCTTGGCAGTAATGTAGAATAGGTTGTTGAGGACCATCTCCGTGGCTTCCGCCGAGCCGAGACCTTCGCGTCGCGCCCCGCCGCGCCCCGCCTCCGCGCTGTAATTCTGAAACAATCATACGAACAATCAGCAATCAAACAAAACATTTACATACCTACTTATTATATACATAAACGTAGGTCAATAATTATAGACAATCACAGCATCATGCAATGCAACCCCAAACAAAGCTGGCTAACGAGATGATTGCTAATGTAATGTTAATGTGGACGGTTAGGGTGTTTATAAAAACCTTGCGGCGAGTGTTACCACCGTTTCTACGTTGGTATGCGATTATAATAATGTATGGTAAAATAAATAAATCTAGAGCAGAAACTAGTGGAAAAGCGACGGGCATAGAGATTTTACATATTTTTATAATTAATAACTTGTGTCATCAGCGTCTAGCTGTGTACCTCAGGAATGGAATATTATTCCATTGCTGAAGGACTACTGCGTATTTCATAGCTAAGCGATCGTAGTGGCTGTGTTTTACACTCCATCTTAGCTACGAGTATGCCTTGGCATAGAAGCATCCAAGATCTTCAGAACGTGTCATATCATATGTTATGTTTTCCAACACAGCCGTGCCTACACGTACCTACATCCGTATTTATACGTTAATTGCGAACGTGGTCTAGCGACCGCGCGGATCACAGATAATGGATTGGAAACAACTATGTGATTTGCTTCCGCGCGGATTTCACCGTGTCTGGAGTCTGGACTAACACCATAGTACGATACCAGGAAATGTATTAATTCTGATACATTCATTTCATTGCTGATAATAAAAGTAAATAAATCATAAGGACAATACATTGCTTGCTAAATTAAATTAAGGTCCTTAATAGAACATAACTCTGAGTGAGGCGAACTAGCCTACATAGTAACATTTTTGTTCATCTCGAAAATAATCCAATGATGCATACTACGTTTTTTAAAAGATAATACTCATGAGCAAAACGATACAATGTAAATTAAGTTTTGAATCAAATTTTCAAATTCATCAAATTCTTGAGATTTTCGCTAAAATGGATGGTAAGTATCAAAATTGGCATGATCCTTTGCGTCAGCCTGCTCAAACATCCTCCATACCACTCTATTCAATTAAATAACACATTCCGTAAATAAACACAGTGCAATTCTCCGCTTCTTCAATACATGTCACTGTGACTCCTATATCAGTACATTAAATCCACAGAACTCACAAAGGCATTGCTCGCAGCACCACAAAGCCAAATGGAATCACTCTCAAATTGAGGGCTCTTTGTAGGCTCGACACCGACGACCGCGCAGGCCGGCTATACCAGTATTATGTATAAGTAAATAAATATTGCTGGACAATCCACACTACATCATCTAGCCCCAAGCTAAGCAGCATTGTGTTATTGGCACTGGGTAACTGATATTACATATAATAAAATACATTACACGGATATAATTTGTTTATTTGACATAGAAATTACCCAGAACACCCGGAACAAAATATTTGTTGATCACACAAACATTTGTCCCAAGGCGGGAATTGATCGCGCAACCTCCGAACCTTCGCCCACCGCGCCACATCAGTCGTCATTATTATGTGTGGTATTTTCGTCATATAATGTTAGTAAAAGTAGTATATCAGTTATCTAGTACCCATAACACAAGCTCTGCTTAGCTTGGGGCTAGATGATGCTGTGTGAATTGTCCAGCATTATTATATGTATCTCATTTCCATGCTCTCTCTGTCCATAAAGTAGTTTCATTTGTCAATTGACTTGTCTAAGTGCTTATTTTGTAAGCCTAAAGAAATAAAGTTATTGATGCTGATTCTGAGTCTGGTCTTTTGGGAGGCATGCGTAGGGCTGAAGCCAAGAGGGGAGAAATCGATCAAAATTACACAAATAAATAAAAATAAAAACGTCAAGTGCTAGTTGGACTCGCGCACCGAGGGTTCCTTAATTATAAGATCTTGTTGCTTGCCAAATTTCATGATTCTAGGTCAACGGGAAGTACCCTATAGGTTTTCGGTCCATGGTGAGAATCAAATATTATTTTTTATGTGTATAAACTCCAAATTGACGGGTTTCGTACTCGTGTAACAATTTTGGGCCATTTTTTCAATTCATGGTTTTTACGTTGTCTTTGCTTTTGATGTACCTAATTTTTGTGTTTTATGTTTGAACTTTGTTTCTAGTAAGTTTTTTTTTCAAAGTTGCCTTAGTTTATTTTATAAAAGTGCCATAATAAAATAAAGATTCTTCATTAATATTAAGAAAAGTGAGATTACGCTAAAGAATGCCATTTTTGTTGATATTGTACGTGTTTTTGTTTTGAAGAGTTTTAATGATATATTTAAATATTCTGGTAATTTTTAGGTTTAGGTATGGGTACTCCCTTGTCTGCATTTGAAATCTATTTGGTCCATTTATTCTGGTAATACAAATTCTAGTTTAATTTACTAAACCATAAAACAATAAAGCTGTAATCTATACTTATAATAAAACTGTAACAGGTCCAATTCTGTACATAGAAGATATTATGAAAAAAAATTTTGGAGGGCACTTTATTATCGATACTAATGCCAAAAATGATTATTTTTTCCATCATGTCTGTCTGTCTGTCTGTCTGTATCTTGACCGCGCATAGCTCCGAAACTACTGAACGTATTGAAATGAAACTTGGTGGGATTTGAGTTCATACTACGAGGAAGGACATAGGATACTTTTTTATCCCAGCTTTCAATAGTGTTCCCTTGGGAGAGGGGATGAAAGTAAAATTTGTTGGCAGCGCGTTGCGCCGAAACTATTAAATGTATTCAAATGAAACTTGGCAGGATTTGAGTTCATACTATGAGGAAGGACATAGGATACTTTTCATCCCGGATTTCAATAGGGTTCCCTTGGGAGAGGGGATGAAAGTAAAATGTTTTGGCTGCGCATAGCGCCGAAACTACTGAAGGTTCAAATTAAATTTAGCATGATTTAAATTCATGTTACAAGAAAGGGCATAAAATACTTAGAAGGGTTCCCTTATGAGAGAGGATGGAAGTGATGCAGGATTGCGCGCGGATCAAGGACGGTAGAGAGCGATAGCCCCCCACTGTGGGGGGCACTGGCAGTGGGGCCCCAGGCAGTAGGGGCCCCAGAAGTGGGGCCCTTCACGTAACCGGACCGTCCCAGTAGCCTCCTGCAGTGCGGCCCCCACATTGCACCGCAGTGGGACCTCAGTAGCCCCCACAGTGGGTAGCACCGGTAGTGGGGCCCCGGAAGTGGGGGCTGCCGGCAGATGGCCCCCCGAAGTGGGCTCCCCACATTGCCACGCAGTGGTACCCCCTCATTAGCCCCCCACAGTGGGGGCACTGGCAGTGGGGTTCTCGGCAGTGGGCCCCCCATATTTCCTCGCAGTGGGACCCCCAGTAGACCCCACCATGGGAACTCACAGTGGAGGGCACCGGCAGTGGGGGCCCCCGGCAGTTTGCCCCCGCAGTGGGCCCCCACATTGCCCCGCAGTGGGACCCCCAGTAGCCCCCCCGCAGTAGGGTAAAATTTCTTGGCTGCGCATAGCGCTGAAACTACTGAATGTATTCAAATAAAACTTGGCATGATTTAAGTTCATACTACGAGGAGGGTCATGTAATACTTTTTATCCTGGAATTCGTTAAGGTTCCCTTGGGTGTAGGGATGGAAGTGACATTTCTCGGCCTAAAATAGCGCAAAAACTACTGAATGGATTCGAATGATACTTACCATGATTTGAGTTCATACTACGAGGAAGGACATAAAATACGAGTCCATACCCCAAAGCCAACAAAATGATTACAAAATTGTTATTAGTGCCGATAAACGACCTACTGGACAGCATCCGGTTGGTACAAAGTCCTGGTAAATCAGCATTGTGACAGGCGGGACATTGTGCTGCGTACCCGGGATGACCGCTTGCAATGCATTGGCGAAACGCACCAGGCATTTCATGCTCTTCAGTCTCTACTCGCTTAAATACCTACTGTCGAAGACGGATACAACTTTAATCTTCGATATGTGAATCCGAAAACTGACGAGACTGTTCTACGCCTAGATACATTTTACCAATAAGAGAAGGTCGCTTTGCTCACCTGCAAAGGTTTTGAGGTTTGTTTAACCGTTTTCTGGTGGACACTTACGCCAAAATTAAAACGAAGCGTTTGGTATTCATCAGAACAAAACTAATGAGAGAAGACTGCGCGCTGAGAATTATGTAGATCTGCGAGACGCCATGAATCAAGATAGAAATTGTGAAGATTTAGGACGAGTGGAGATTCTTCCTTCCAGTTTTAGAACTGGACAATAGATGTGTAGTGCCCTATTCTCCAGTAGGTACTATCAAAAGCTTTTGAAGCGCATCATATACCTAGGTAAATGTGGAGCTGTGTGACGTCCAGTCAATAAAATCTAGATATATCTAAATCTATACTATACTACACTAATAACAATAAGTAGGGTTCTGTCGTTGTAGGGGGGTAATCTCGGAACCTACGGAGCCAATTTTGAAAATTCTTTTACCTATTGAATTTGTTTTTAAACACGCATCGTTTAAAACACGTCTTTGCGAGTTTTATAGACTACTAAAAATGTTTACCGCCCAACGAAGTGGGCACGGGTCAGCTAGTCTTAAAATAATTCATAATTTCTTTTGAAAATGTAGAAATGTCGTAGGTCAAAGTAGCAGGTAATGATGACCCACCCCCACGTCCGTGTAGTCATTTTCCATCCCCATGACGCCGGGTTAACAAATTGTTAGCCAATCAGCGAAGGAGTTTTGACAGGTTTGAAATTTAGTGCCAAGTTGTGCGCGTATCCTTGAAGGAATGCTTCCATATTTTTTCCATTCACAGGTCACAGGGTTTGGGGTCTTTCCCGCGCGCATTTTTTTAAACTTACACTAAAATCCGTTAATTTGTCGTTTTGATCCGATTAAAAAAGGAAGACAGTATTTCTTTATATTTCTTTATTGGTTTTTTATAGCTACAAATATGGATATATGAAAAATGTAACTGATCACAAGTAATTAGAACAAAGTTCTTGGAATCCACATAGACGGAAAATTACATTGGAAGCATAATGTGAGAAACGTACCCAGTAATCAACCAAGAAACTCTCCTTACTGCTTATCACGGCTTTATTGCCTCAAACATCAGATACGGTTTATTGTTTTGGGAGAACTTTACCGACGTCGACAAGGTATTCAAGTTCCAAAAAAGGTATAATAGAGCTACCTTTCATACCTATTAAAGAAATATAATCTCTCCTTCTGCTAGAGGAACTTCCTCCCGCGACCACTCAGGTTGTGGAATGATCTTCCTGCTGAGGTTTTCCCAATGGACATATAGTATGAGGTCTTTCAAACAGGGTATTCTAAAGTATTTACGGGGTCGGAAGCGCGCGTGTACGTCCCTGACGTTGCAGGTGTCCATACTCATACTCATTTATTCGCCGTAGGAGCGCAGGGTAAACTTGGATACGTCAATTTACAAAAATTTAGTTAACAATAAATGGTGCTACATAGGCTGCGGTAACCGCTTTCCATCAGGTGGACCGCACGCTTGACTGCTACCTTTATAATATAAAAAAAAACTCTCCCTTCGCTGTATATTTTGGAAACGGCTATGTTTCTCAGACACTGTTTTGTAGTCAAGGCGTCAGAGTCAAACAGTCTGACGCCGTGTAACGGAATAGGCGAGATCAGTTTTAAATTTTCCAAACTATAAAAAGGTGTTGCGCGAAGTTGTTTTTGATTAGATAACTGTCTACCACGATGTTTCAGAGAAAGCTCAAAACCATACTATATGATCTTATTTATCGTATAGTAATTAAAATAATTAAAGTTTTTAGAAATCGTAAGATATTTGACAAATAATAAATTAATTGATATGTTTACTGACTAACTTACCTTTTTTGAATATTTGTTCCACAGTTTTACAATTTGACATCGTGAACCTTAGTTATTCCCTTTTCTGTTATTTTAAAAGTGTTTAATTTTAGTTGTAATATACCTAATACATGTAATAATACTTGTAATTGCGCCTAATAGGGTAAAGTACATTGTTACACTATTATTTTACTATATCAACTTTTGTACATGTAATAATGCAATAAATATATGTACTTTTACTGCTGAATGATCAAACTTCAACTTCACATGACAACAGAACAATGAATTTTCACACTGTACTTTGACTAGAACGTTAATTTTGTTTTTCACAAAACAATGTACCTAACTCTTTTATTAGGATATTACTTACAGTGAGTGCACTTTACAACATTGACATTTTGACTTGCACATCCGAGCGGACCCTTGCTCTGATACAATGGAAATTCTCGTAGCAGAAATAAAGTAAAACACAATCCTTTGTGTTGCTCGGGTATCGTCTGCACGGGAGACCTCCCTAGATTTACATCGGCCTCATTACTTTGGGTTCTCTACTTTTCTTGTATTCAAGAACAGCATCCGCACTACGTTAATGCTCGCATTTCTTGATAAAATTAGATTTTGTTATTTAAATCCACTGTTGTAGTAGGTAATTTGTGTTGGCCCAGTGATGGCATTGCCTCGCGCATGTACAGGCTCTCACATCTGTCGTCACAAACGTACAATACATAGATCGTGATGTCTGTCTCGGGCAGCATGTACAAACAAACAAACTGCACTAGGTACTGTATACTATTCCCTTCTTGTGAGATATGAAAGACTGTAAGTACTACTTTGTTATTTTGTTGGTAAATAAACTGAATAAAATGTAGGTACGATGATTGAGCGCAGGCAATATCATACACAGTGGGGAGGAGGGAAGCCACAGGAAGTTTTAGACGCGCCGGAAACTAGTTCTGAGGGAGGTTTCATCAATTCCAGATGGTTTTTGTTGTACCGTGTATGCAGCTTCCGAGCAACATCAAACGAATCGCACGCTCAACTTTTATAATATTCTGTTTCACGGAATCGTTTTGCGTTAGCTTTTTCTAACAAGCTTGCAACTAGATACCTGTCTGAGGAGTTGTTCAACATAATACTTGTTTGCTCTTCACTTACGAGTAATTTGTAATAAACTATGTAGATAGCTTTGCTCGACAAGTGGATGAAACTTGTGAGTATCCAAAGACGCCTATTTTGTTTTCCTCCTCATAATATTACTTACTATATATTTATGGGTAAGCTGGTTAATGCAGTGTAGGTTTCGTAGATGTGAGTAGGGGATGGCTACTAGAAGAGCTGATTTATTTGTTTTGTCTATGACTTGAGTCGAGATTTTGACGAAGGTCGACGATTAATAAGTATTTGATATCGGGATTCATATTTGGGTTTCGAGGCAAGAGAGATAGTTCAGTTATTTATTTTAAGAATTCGAGCCCAATTCCCAACTAAAAGTAAAATTGTTTTGAAAAATATTTTTATCTTTATATTATACATTAAGCAATAAATGTTTTCATTTTATTGTGTACTTATCCACATGCGTGAGGAGATTGAGGACATTATAGCGGTCGCAGGGAGTCGATGGATGCGTTCATCGGTGTATGTGTACCAATGGGCTGACATGATGCACTGACCTGTATGTAGGAGAGCGGGTTGGCGGGCGGCACGTTAGGGTCCACCAGCTCGATGTTGACCAGCCAGGGCAGCAGGTACTGCAGCAGCAGCTGGCGGACCTCCGTGCGGGCGGTCTGGAAACGCGCCGTGATCTCTGCAAACCAGGGCACAGCGTGATCAACGCCTATTAACAATTCACAACCTACATCTCGCGAGAGAACTCGTCATCTTCTGTGGTATGGGAGCGGCAGGAGATCAGTGCGTGAAATATTTACAAATGAAAAAACGCACCTACGTCTTTTAATGAGATTTATTTTTTCAAGGTTTGCAGCCACAGCTATTTTATCTTGCAGCCTTGAACGAAACGGCCAGTATGATTTTTAACTTCCTCTTCTTGCATGCTATTTAAAAAGATACTGTGACTTGCTTTAGATAAACTTACATAACATTTACTTATTCACAGATTTGAGGAAGCAATAAAGCAAGAAATTATGTATTTTACACATAAAACTTTTTTTATGCAAATTGATTCTGTTTCGTATAGGCAGACGTAAAGGTGTTTCGTATACATTTACTGATCAAAAACTTCTGGCCCAACTGAGGTTAGAGTATACCTTTAATAGGAAATAATCGCACCTTCGAAAACCTTGCGAAAAAAAACATTAAATGAATAGAAATTAAACCTTTTGTATCGGTCAACAGATTGGTTGATATAAAGATTATTTACGAAAAGTATTGTTACTTTGGATTGAGTCTCTGTGTGTTAAGAACTTGGTAAAAAAGAAGACACGGTAAGATACCTGAAAACATGGGCATGGTGAGGTCGGGATGCAGTTGACTGAGCTGCCTCGACAGGTAGAGCTGGGAGCGGCAGTAAGTGGTGCAGAGCAGGGCGTCTAGCGTGCTGCGACCCTTCTCCGCACCTGCTGGACAAACATACAAGCTTCTTTGTTACATAGGTACGTCAAATATCAAAAATGCTTAATTTTTATAAGAAACACACTAATATTATAAATGTTTATTAATGTCCCACTGAACCTGGGTCCATACTCGCGAAACCGAAATCGATGCATCTGATTCGTTTTCGTACAAACGCTAATCTTACGCAAGCGACATAAAGAGACAAAATCAACAGTTTTGCTCGAAAGCTAATCAGACACTGCGATTTTCCTTTTCAGAGTAGGCCCAGCCGAAGCCGACTGACGGCCTCGGTATCAGTGTCGGGCGAAATCGAACCTTTTTTTAAAAACATAAACCGTGAAATCTCCTACATTTTTGCCCCAACGCAAATTGTTATTGCACGATGTAGGTTTAAACGTGTCCGTTTGTGTTAATATCATAGCTCCCAACCGTATAAACCTATCATATGGTTCCGTAGACAACAAAAAACCCTTAGGTATAGTGTCCGTTTGTTTCTCTGTATGTCCGCGGCTTCGCTTAGCATTGACTAGTAGTACTACGCCGAAAGAAAGCCGTTATTTGGCATAGGTAAACGAAATGATCACGCCAAAAAAGTGGCAGAAAAATAGTTTAATAAATATTTTTGTGGTATTTTCCCTTTAGTTATGTACGTGGTAGGTAGGTACTTCAATAATAGGATGATGCTTTCTCGCCTACCCATGGTGTATGGTAAGTTAGATAGCTCTTACGGGTCCGTTTGCGGAATATTATGGATTAATTGAAGTGAACAAAAGTTGAATCCAATGGCTGGGAAAAATTCCCAGCAGTCATAAATGTAACGAAATCAGAAAGAAAACAATCATAATTATGTATGCTTTAATATGTAGTTAACGAGTTATAGTTAATCAACTTATAATAAGTACATTAATAGGTAACGAGAATAATTTCGTTGATGACTCAGATAAAGTTTTTAGTTGTGTAAAATATACATATGTAGGTAGAACAATAAACCGCGGAACTACAGAACTTTATTTATTTGGCTCGACACGCACTTGACCTTCTATTTTATTCTGTAAACTCAGCTATCAAACGAAGAATATTATTTATATTCCGATTCAAAAACCTGCATATTTTTTGTATACTTACGGGTTACAAAAACCGCGGAATATTGGTGGTAAATATTAAACGAAGTTGGTATCATCAAAGCAAACCACAGAAGCTAGAAGCAATTTTTGCTTTTCAAAGCTTTCGTTTATAATTTAATTGATCTTTCGTTCATTTTCGAATAAAAATATAAACATTGATGCTACACATGCGAGCAGGGTTGGAAAAAAAAACAGTTTTTTTTAAATTTTATAAAACAAACAGTTCAAATTGTTTTAAACAAGTGTTTGTTTTGTTTTTTTTTTGTCCTTTTTAGTTTAGGGCATTATTTTAAATTAATTCGACCTATAATGTTTCATTTCCAGACTAGATCTTTTGACTTTTCAAATTTTCTATAGTAAAATAAATATTGACAAAAAACGATCAATGGATAAACATTTATTTTATGTTGCGTATCTCTAATCACTACTAAACGATTTACATTCACCCTGAATGTTTCCTAGCAGGGCTATACCGGCGGGGAAATACCTATAAATTCTATTCTATGAATAGGGGCACCCCCAATATTTATTAATTAGTGATGGGCCGAATGTGGTTTGAACCGAATACGAATGTCGGCCGAACATTCGGTAAAAATCAAAAATGCCGAAGTTCGGTTTTTATTCTGCACTTATATGGTAACAACTAATAAACAACAATAAAATATACCTATAAGTAATTAATATATTGAATTTTCAAAAAGTTTATTTGATTCAAATCATAAGACTTCCTAATTTAATAAGAACTTATTGAATTTGATTTTTTAATTCTAAAACTTAAGATTGAAATGTAGAAAAAGGAAACTGATAATGACAGTTAGTTACTTGATTAATAAATAAATTACCATGATTTTAAATTATGTAAAAGGCTTATTTATTTAATCAGGTATGAGTGAGTATGACAGATTTGATTTTTTTTATGTTTTATTAATCTTAAAATCAAAATTGTGCAACTATTTCACTCTTTTCTTATACCGAATGTTCGGCATTTCAACCGAATTTCGGAAGAATGCCGAAGTTAGGCCCATCCCTAATATTTATATTTAAATGAGGGGAATAAAATAACCACTATTCCATTCGACAGCCATCCATTAGGGACTTTCCTAACGGGACTTTACCGGCGGGGAATTACTTAATATGAATTCTATAAATACGAGTGCCTTTCTTTCTCACATTTCATTTCATTATTAATTCTGCGACTGATAACACCTCATAAAAATGTCAACTCCAGGACGCAAAAAGCATGCAATTTGGGAACAATTCACATCGATCCCCCAAGAAAATACCACACTGAAGACCAATAGGGTGCGTTGCAGAAAATGTAAGAAAGAACTAGTTGGACTTGTGAAAAGAATGGAGGCACACTTCCAGCAATGTAGCACCACCACCGGTTCTAACACTGACGCAAATCTTGACGCGGACAGGGACGTGGAGGAGGAGTTGTTGAGTGATGCTGGTTCTTCCCGATCTTCAGATAATTCTTCTGCTACACCCACATCTTCTGTTACTACTCTTCAATCTAAAAATGCCAGTACCAGCAGCAGCGCGAGCGTGAACATTTCAATGAAAAGATTTATTATTGCTACAAGTCAAGAAGATAAGAAGAAAATTGATTTACAATTATCTCGTTATATGTTTGCTACTAACACGCCTTTTAACCACGTAGAACACCCAGAGTTACTGAAATTAATGGAAATTTTACGCCCAGGATATAAACCTCCAAACCGCAAACAAATTGCTAGCAAGCTACTCGACGAAGTCTACAACTCGACTCAAGAAGCCGTAAAAAATGAATTGAAAAACAAAGTTGTTAATCTGGCAATTGATGGGTGGAGTAATGTCAGGCAGGACTCGATAGTTTGTGTCTGTGTTACCGATGTGTTGACAGACTCATCTCATTTAATTGATACAATAGACACAGGAGCCGAAAGCCATACAGCTGACTACTTGGTTAAAGTTACTACTGCGGCAATAAAACAATGTGAAACTTACAAATGTACAGTGCGAAGTGTAGTGACAGACAACGCAGCAAATATGAGCCGTATGAGACGAGATTTAGCCCAACAGGAAGAACTAGCTTCTCACGAGGATATACTTACATACGGCTGTTCATCACACATATTAAACCTTCTAGCAAAGGATTTGAATGCAGAAGATATTACTGATAAAGTTAAGTCGATAATGCGGTACTTCAAATACACTCACTTTGCATCTGCCAAATATAAAGAAGCTGGTGGAAAAGCAATTGTTATACCACAACAGGTACGGTGGAACACAATGGCTGACTGCTTAAAAGTGTTATTAGAAAATTGGCATATAATGTCAGATATATGCTTAAATCATTCAACTGCTATAGATCTGTCAATTTCATTGAAAGTAAATGACATGGCGCTGAAGCAACAAGTCCAGGCTCTCTACAAAAAACTGGAAAACATCGCAGTTACACTTGACATCTCCCAAAAGACATCCTGCTGTATTGGCGAAGTGACTGAAGCATGGATAGAGCTTAAAAATATGTTTGAGGGAGAGAGAATGTACGACTGCGTGAGACCGAGTATTCATTGGATGATTTAAGGAAGTTCAAAGCTCGTTATGAAATGGTAATCACTCCAGCTCATTTTGCAGCAAACTTACTACATCCTAAGTACAGGGGTGAAAAACTCACGAGTGAAGATATTTCTGAGGCTTTATTATTTATAGAAGCTTATCACAAAGAGGCGATGCCCTATGTTGTTAAATACAGGGCAATGACAGATCCCTTTCATAACTTTCTATTTGAAGATCATGTAGTAAATCAGGTCGGACCTCTCGAATGGTGGCAGTCATTAAAAAAACAAATTAATGGTCAAACAATGAACTTAGTGGCTCAGCTTCACACTGCTGTAGCTTCAAGTGCTGGAATTGAAAGACTGTTTTCAACATTTGGATTTATTCATTCTGACGTACGAAATAAACTGGGTACAGAGAAAGCTGCAAAACTTGTTACAGTTTTTAAATACCTTAATAAGGAAAAGAAAAAATAATTGTTATCTTGATCTTGTCATATTGTCTTACTCTCCTGACTGACAAACAATTTTGATTTTATAATGTTTATTAAATATAGGTAATTTTGTTTGTTATAATTTTGTTTTTGATTGATTTTAAATTGAAATTTTTAATATTCTATACTATCTAATGCATGTTTCAAAAATACGTGTTATCTTATCCCATTACCCATATAAATCCTGGTACTTGGTAGGTACTTAGATCTTTGTTTGACTGAATAAATAACTTATCAAAAAAATATTACTTTCATTTTATATCATTCATTCGCAATGAAAAGTAGTTTTAAAGCTTGTTTTTTTCTCATCGTTTTATACAATGTTTAAAACTTGTTTTAATCTGTGTTTTTAAACGTGTGATAAAAAACACGGTTTAAAATCAAACTGTTTTAAACATGTGTTTTAAAACCATTTGTTTTAATCATGCCAACCCTGCATGCGAGATTATGCGTTGTTGAAGTTTGTTATAACTTTGCTGTTACCTTGTTATTTTCTGTTATTGTTATCAGTTTTTGTTAAGTTTTCACTCATAAATGTCTTTGTTGACATAAAATATATTGGATTTTAAATCGGAGCGTAGGTTTTTTGTTTGAATGGTGACTTCCTTTGATATTATTAGGTGCAGCCAACCTTGTGATGGTTTGAAATTAAACCATCAGGAGTATAATTATATAGTTTATTTGTCAAAACATGATTAAATTAAGGTAACAAAGTAAATACAATTTGTGAATCAACATGCTTGACGTAGTGGGTATGCAAAAATATTTGAGAGAAGAGTGGCATGAGATTACGTTTTATTTACCTACTGAAGTTTATCATTGCAAAAATCGTCAATATTATAATAACACTTACAAATTAATAACATTTTCAATTTCTGTCTAAACTGTTGGACATTTAGTTCTTTTAGCTGCTTAGGAAATTTTGGATAAATTTTAGTAGCCATACTAACAAATTTTTTCCGCATTAGTGCTGTGTTGTGTTTTTAGCGTAGCGTAGTAGTTCTACCAAGAATTCCTAAGTTTTTCTGGTATCTATCTATTTCATTGTAAACATTTTGCTAAATACACAGACAGAAGCTACAGTTTAAACTCTAAAATGTATCTATCAGTTTTCTGTATTGATACATTTCACAATTGTCAGATACTTGAATTAGGTTAGGTAGGTATATGTACACATATGTACTCATACAAATAATCATTGATAATAAATAATCCCTAAAAGGTCTACTCAAAATAAACTAGTGGCTTACTTCAGGAGTTGTAACGGAGCCGGATGTGCAGTTAAGAATAATCTTACTTAATCATGATGATACTTATGACTAATCTTAAAAGTCATCTTAGTAAGTGTCGACCGACGAACACTACATCCATGATCATCTTGTACCGTTTGCTCTTGTTCCAGTACCCAAATTTTTGTTTGCTGTTGTTCTACTCAACTTTCGCCTTTATAATGTAAATGTGATGCCTTTAAGATTTCATTCAACACATCGAATTATTTGATTCCCTAATTACATATAATGCTACGACGCATCGGCGTCGCCGCGTCGTACCTCCTCTACGAGCCTGACAGCCGAGAACACCTGCGTCAAGATGTTTTGTTGTAAGTAAATTCGAATGGTGTTTGTCAGTTGTAATAGGCGGGAAGAAGGTGAAAGAGGCGTATGTGGTGCGGAGGGTGGTTATAAAATTCAGGTGGTCAGAAAAGCAGGGGGTGCGTGCAAGTGTAGGGAGAGATAGCCGCGGGCAGAGTCGGGGTCGCGGGCGAGCGGCGCGGCAGTCTGCTCAGCGCGGCGCCGCAGCCGCCCGCCCTCGCACCATGGCGCTCGCGTACGACGTCTATAACGCGACTGCCGACGACTTTAATATCACCGGCGACATGGGGGACTTTCTTAACGATACCGAATTTTCATACACAGACATTTTCGCGGAAGAACTGGCATACATATTGCACGTGTATTTAACGCCGATCCTAATTATAGGAGGAGTAATAGGGAATTTACTGTCTATAATCGTTTTCTACAAGAGCAAGTTGCGCGGTCAGTCAACGTCGCAGTACCTGTCGGCGCTCGCGGTGTCGGACACCATATTTTTACTCCAGCTGATCCCACCCTGGCTGAAGGCGGTGAAAGCCTCCTTGGTATTCGTCCGATCTGGTTTCTGCCAGCTGTTCGTTTACTTGACGTACGTGAGCAGTGCCAACAGTTCGTGGTTGGTGGTGGCGTTCACGGTGGAGCGTTTCGTGGCGGTGATCTACCCCCTGCGGTCACGCGCGTGCACGGTGCGGCGTGCGCGCGTGTGCATCGCGTGCGTGGGCGCGAGCTGCGTGGCGCTGAACACGCCGGTGCTTTGGTTGGCGGAAGCACGCGGCGCGGACTGTGACATCGACCGCGCGCTGATGGAGCACGCTGCGAGGTTCAACGTGCTGGACACGGTGCTGTCCTTTACGCTACCGCTGGCCATCACCACGGTGCTCAATGTCTGGATCATGGTGGGCGTGTGCCGCGGCAGCCGCGCACGCCGCCGCCTCACGCGCGACGCACGAGCCCCTCCACCGCCTCGCCCGCGCCACTCGCGCCTCCGCCTCGCGCGCCGCACGCGCAGCCAGCTGCAGCGCTCGCAGCAGCGCGTCACCAGGATGCTGTTGCTCGTCTCCTCGGTGTTTGTCCTACTCAACCTGCCGGCCTACTCCGTGAGAATCGTAGCCTATGCGATGAACATGGTGAGTGATTCTTCTTATTTGCTTGCGGTATATTTATAGGCTTCGCTGATGATTGCCTTGGCGCGCGCTGATAACGCATTTGAGAACCCGACCCGTGAGCTAAAGCGCATTACTACCTAAATAAACATCGAAATAGGTTACCTATTAATACATTAATCAAATCAGCAAATTGATATACTACGGTATAATATTAAATTACCGAATTTTTTACCAGAGTGGCGTCTGTAATTTTATAATAAAGTCAAGAGAATACTAGTGGACAGGACAAACTATAGCCTAGACCAGAGAGGACTTCTTTTCCATATGGACTAATTCAGAGACGCTGATATCGTTATTATACTGCCGACCCGCCCGCGTTTTCACTCGCATTGACTTTAGTAATACCTACCCCAAGTACATTAGGTACTTAGGTTGGTTTCCATATAAACTAAAAACAAAACTTCAGCCTCAATAATAAAAATTGTCTAACTCGTTTTTCTTTCTTGTTCAATATATTACTTGTGTTTAATTTAAATTTTTGCATGCCAACTTATCATGGCAAAACATAATGGACCTGTATCTAAATTAAGACCTTATTTTGTATGCACATATGTTTCTTGCAAATGAATGACTATGACTGGTAGTTCTAGTTCGTGATATGTCAGTGAGTCGCCTAACTTTGACTCCACACCATTGACCTATAGGGTGTGAATTTCAAAAAACCCAGAAACAAGTGTCTCTTTATTTTAAGTCGTCTGTCTACGCTACAATTTTGACGGGCCAATTGTTTCGGTTCCGACGTTTTTATAAAAATGACCCTTAACCCAATTAGAATACGCATTTTCAAAAATCCTTTCTTAGCGGGTGACTAACGTCTACGTCCTATAAGGAACCTCCATGCAAAATTTCCGCTTCGCAGGTTTTGTAGTTTCAGCTCTGAACTGGGTGACTACCCATTTTACTCTTATAAATATAGATAGATAAGTTTAGGTGCTTGGATATTTGTTAACTCTTGATGCCAAAACTACTGAACGAATCGGGCTAAAATATTGCATGCTGGTAATTCCAGGCGTGGAATAAATATAAAATAGAAATAACCTTTAAACGTTTCCATCGCAACAACTCGTGCTAAGCCGCGGTCACAAACTGGAGAACTAATAAATATATAATTCTAGACAATCCACACAGCATCATCTGACCTCGAAGTAAAAAAAAAATCAATTTAACTTACATTGCAAATATCATAAAACCAATTATTTCTAAACATGATTATTGATGATTAAGTTTACGGAATAAGAGGCTTTTTTAGGATTCCGTACCCAAGGGGTAAAAATGGAACCCTATGACTAACCCTCTGCTGTCTACAACACTAAAGTTAACGGGATATTTACCATGATTTGAGTTTTGAGTTCTCCAATATTTCGGCACAGTTACATGCGCCATGATCACGGAACAACTAAAGTCACTGCGAGTTAGTTTTTATTGGCAGATATATCGATCTACCCTCTTTCTTTGTCTTTTGCTACGAATAATTAACACTACCTCACCACACTTCTGCTGTCTGTCCGACTGCCCTTTAGCGTGCTGTATCTCAGGAACCGTAAAAGGTAGAAAGTGAAAATGAAACAGAATGTGTATTTCTATTACGGATTTATCAACAAATAATAAATATAAAATAACTATTAAAATTAAATGGGGCTCCCGTACAAAAATCTTTGCTCTACTTTTATCAAGGCTTTAATATGTTAAATTTTAGTCAGGATGTGTACAACTATTGCCGCTCAACATATTATAATAAAAATTAAATAAATTTACTAATTAAGGAGTCCAACGTCCATACCAAGTTGTGTAACGATCACCGAAGTTAAGCAACGTTGGGCGCGGTCAGTACTTGGTATACGTGGTACAAATAGTCACAACGGTTCTTTTCTTGCTTCTCATTGTTGGTCGTCTCGCCTGAAGGTAAACCTTTTAAGTTTTCTTATTGAAGGGTAACATACAGTTACTAATCAATATATGATGAAAAATATGAGCCCTTGTGGTGTGGGTATCACTTTTTCTGTCAACCTGCTTACCCGGCGCTCAGAATACTTTGATGCCGTGCTTGCTTTTGACACGATTTGGTCCGAAATTTATTCCCGCATAAACGTACGACTTCGCACGAATGATCCCGACCTTCCAATGACTATGGGAGCCTCAGACTGCGTGCGATTAGTCGTTCATATACGTGCGTTTACATTTATCACGCAGTCGTACGTTCAATTGTACGTAAAAAATGGACACGATAGGTGTAGAAAAGTTATTTTAGGGATATCAATGTTTATGGGATCAAAGCGATTCTAGTTATCACTAACGTGATCTACAGCGTAGGTCATGGCGTGAAATATCCGAAATTTAAATATCTGGTGAGAAGTATATATGCGATAATGACGACGACACCGTCGCAATCTCCGAGGTAAAAGAAGATGGTCTCAAAGATACAGATTATTCATCGCAACAAACATGACTTCACGAACGCGATATCACCAGGGCACTGCCTATTTGACGGAGAAAAACTTATTCAGTGTGCGCATATAATTCGTACGAACGTTAATTGTACGTTTACCTGTGAACAATATCGGATCCAAAGTGAGCGGGGCCTTACAGTTGTACCTACCTATGTTGAGCGCAAACGCTGACAAACTCTTAGATTTAAAAAAATGACGAAGGTCTGGGTGGTCGTAGGATCTTAGTCCATCATCATCAGCCCGTATACATCCACAGCATAACATACCTAGGCCTTCCCCAAACGACGCGACGACGCTAATAGCATCCAACGACTCTCTGCGACCGCTACGATGTCATCGGTCTATCGAGTAGGAATTCTTCCCACACATCGTTTCGCATTACATCGCGGTCGCCACTCGAGAACCTTTACTCCCCAATGGTAGTCCATATAAATGAATTAATAGTGATTATAATAGTGATCTGGGATGTCAATTCGTGTGATAACTTATTTAAATTGATCTACTTGCACATGAGGTAAGACTTCAACCATTTTTATGCTACCAATCAACACAGCTTTTGAAATAATAGATTCTGATGTAGTACATCCCAGGCTGTGTCGTCATATCAATTAAAAACCCGATGGCATATACGACTGAATGACAGAATGCAATATTTCATAGATGCAATAACTTTTTAAGAATAGCGATGCGTATCTGTGGAAAGTTTAGATTTTTATCGAGCCGACATTCATATAGTATAAGCCTCCCGCCGCGTATGTCTGTCTGTTCACGATAAACTCAAAAACTGCTTAATGGATTTTCATGCGGTTTTCACCAATCGATAGAGTGATACATGAAGAACAAATAATTTGACTAAAAAATCAAGCCGCTTACATCCAGACTTCATCAACTACTAACTTCAACTACAAAAAAGTACACGATTTCGGAGGTTTTATTAATCCTTATAACTGATTTATGGTACCTAAACGATAATTATTGGAAGTGTCGGAAAAAGTCAAGCCGCCCTGGAGCTTTCATCGAAAACGCTGCGTTTGAGATATAACAAAACAATGCATGGTGGATATTCTCCTTAGTCCACCGGTGCGTAGCCGCGCGCGGGTCAGCTAGTATAATATGTTTTGGATATATCGCGCCGCAAAAGTAGGTACTCTTTGTAACTGTGACAATTAGAACCTTAATTCTACGGGTTAAATTAAACCCGCGACCCCCCTTCAACAACCTAACAACCTAAAATTATGTCGTTCGCAATACCAAACATCCTGTACAACGAAGTAACTCAGTCTGTTTTACTTTTTATTTTATCCCGGTAAAACGCGAGTAATGCCGCGGGCAGAAGCAAGTGGCTAAAAACAATATATATATAATACAATACAATAATGTTTATTCAGAAACTTAAAATACATTATATAACAGTGTTTGAGACCCCCTTTAAGTAAAGTATTTACCTGTGTTAGGGGAATCTCGCTCTGCCGCAAACAATAGAATTTGGAACGTACATAAGTTCGGCTAGTAGTTATTATATAATATATATATAAATTTTTTGGTGTTAAGACTTCGGATTTTAAAAATGAAGTCATTTTGATAATATCTATAAATAAGACAAAATGTTGAGCAAAAATAACGATATCAATTACAGTTTCTTCATTAATAAAATCGATCGTCACAAAAAATTGCCCGGTATAGCATTAGGATTTGGCTATTTGTCTGTCAGTTGAACTACTAATAAGAAAATAAGAGTGTGGTCGGAGTATAGGTGCGGGGTAAGCACGGGGGGCGGAGTCGGCCGGACAGCGCGGCCAATAAGAGGGGCTGTGTCGAGCGTCGGGGCGCGGCGCGGCGGTGAATTAGGGTCCATAAAGCGCCGCATCTCCCTCTGAGCCGAGCTGCAGCAGTCGCCTCGGAGCCACCGTCGGCTGCACCACTGCTTACTTCCAGCGGAAGCATCCACCTCATGCTGTGGGACTCTAGTGCGAATCAAATCTTACCGAGAAATATAATCCCCCTATTAATAATTCGCTTATTTCGCGAATTTTCTGGTGAGTGAGTATTACTGTGCGTAAAAATCGGTCTATTTTTTTTTACATGTGACCTACTTTGAGTTTCGTGGCAAACTATATTTATATTATCAGCTACGCGAGAAAATTGCTGGAATCTTAGGTTATCTTAAGAATTTTTGGTTCAATGCACACGTCGCTGCTCGCTGATTTTTAGTTCATCGCTAGATCTTAAATTTATTTACCAATGCACTTATTATAACTTACGATATACTTCCTTTTTTAGTTTTGTGATGCAATGATTTTTACCCATATCGCCCAAATAATACGATAAGATCGAAAATTTGGATTTAAGAGTTTTTAGTCAGGTCTCTATTGTATTAGCTATGTTAGGTACGTCCTGTAAAGATAGACTTACATGTTTGCCAAATAGATAAATATCCGGCGGTCCGTCTGTCTCTTATATCTATTAAAGAGAATGACATATCAACAAATCTCTGGAACTACAAGAGCTGCGAGGCTGAAATTTTGTATGTTTTTGTTTTATGAAGTAAGCACCCACTAGGAACTTTTGACAATTCGAATTCTAATGTGGTAGAAATCGGAGTTAATGGTTTATTGATAACGAACACGAAATATTGGTAAACACATACATGAGTTACGCAGCTAAAATTCCTTTCCCGAAAAGGGTCCTTTTAGAACGTAGTCAGCCACGGATTTTTAGAAATTTCCTTTCTGAGGGGTTGAAAATGTGGGCAAGTTGGTTTTCCTCCTTTCGTTTGTGATATGTATAGTTGGTATTTGATGTTGCCTTTTGTGTTTTTTTACTCGGTTTCTAGATGTTCTTACAAGCTTAGTTAGTTAATTTAAAGGTATTCTTAAATTTTCTTGGAAATTCGTAAGTTTCAGAGAAGGAATAAATATACTTTTGCGATGACAATACATGGAAAAAAATATGATTTGAGGTATTGCTAAAGTGGACACGATTGAAATCGAGGGCGCGTCAGCTAGTCATCAAATAGACAATTCCTTTTTCAGTTCAATTGCAAGTACAGTTCAATTGCAAGTAATTTATCCGTCAGCTAGTTCTGTAAATACGAGTATTAATAGCGCGATACATACTTTAGTAGAATTGAGAACCGCCGCCTAGGTATAAATACTACTAGACAAACTTTATTGCACAATTAAGCAGAATTTTATAAGATGAAAAATTTAAGCGGCTACCGCACGACTATGGCCGTACAAAATTCGGGAACCTACCAGGGATATGTCTCGTCACATCAGAACAATATCCAACTACACTAACAATAAGTATAGTTCAGTCATATTAGCGTTTCACCTAACAATAACCTAACCTAACCTAACCTAACAATTCCGAAATAACCAACTGGAAACTCTAATACGCTTTACTTTTGGCGTTATAAACGTTGTCCTATGAGTCAAATAAAAGTGTTTGCTTCGAACTTGAATATTCAAGGACAAATGTCACACAAAATCGGGTTTTCACAATTATCTAGGTTTCTATAGCTACAATGATGGTAACATCTAAAAACACATAAAATTTGCGACAAATTATGTTCAGAATCAGAATCAATAACTTTATTTCTTTAGGCTTACAAAATAAGCACTTAAACAAGTCCCGCCTTTCGAAACAACGCAACGCGTTGAAGCTACTAAAAACTAATGTAATGTGGGTTAAAAAAAGCCACCATACTACCTATGAATGTACAGCCTTGGCCAAAAGTATAAAGCACCCCTCTAAAACATACATATCTCAAAACACATTAAAAAAAATAGCAATGTTTTGAACAAAGGGCAAGCCGGTGCCCTCAAACGATTATTAAAACAATAGATAACATTTTTCTATGGGCCATAAAACATCTGGTGAGCTAAACTCAAATTATGGGTATTTTACACAAAAAATTCAAAAATACAAATCAGTCTTCATTTGTTATTCGTAGCGTAAGGAAGCTTCCGTGTGTGATTTAATAGTGAAATTAACATTCCTTTTTTTCGAAAATGCCAAAAACAAGTGAACTGTGCCACGCAAAACGTATTAAAATTCAGTTGTTACATGAACAAGGAAAGACCCAAGTAGAGATTGCCAAACTCGTGAAATGTTCGCGGTACGCAGTGCAATCTGCTATTAAACGGTTTGCGGAGACTGGTTCCCACGCAAATAAAAGACGGAGTGGCAGAAAACGCGTGACTACTGAGCGCCAGGACAGAAAACTCATCCGCGAGTCTCTGAAGGATCGCAAAAAAACTTCTTCTGAGCTCGCTGCCGCCCTATCCGAAGAAAGTGGATACCCTATTAGTGCTCGAACGGCAAGAAGAAGGCTTGGAGATGCGGGTTTAAAGGGGTGTAAAGCAAGAAAGAAGCCGTGGCTCTCGGAAAATAACAAAAAAAATCGCTTAGAATGGGCTCTACGATACCAACACTTCACGGAGGAGGATTGGTCAAATGTTGTGTGGTCCGATGAATCAAACTTTGAGGTAAGCTTTTATACCATTTCATAAAAACGATAACACTGATTACTATTATTTTAGTTGGCTTTCATAAAAATAATGAGCACACATTTAAGCTCTACTTTTTTCAATTGTTACAGGTATTCGGAACTGCGGGTGTAACCTTCGTGAGGCGGCGCGTCGGCGAGGAATATCATCCAGATTGCGTGGTTTCCACTGTTAAACACGGGGGAGGTAGCATTATGATCTGGGGATGCATGGCAGCTGATGGTGTCGGCAAAATGTTCGTTTGCGAAGGCCGTATGAACAGTGAAAAGTACATAAATGTACTCGAAACCGCTCTATTACCTTCGCTTACGCGCATTTTCGGCGACACGAACTTGGATGGCGTCAAATTCCAACAAGACAATGCTCCTTGTCATAAATCAGCGACCTCCATGCGCTGGTTTCGAAACAACAGTATTGTCTTGTTAGATTGGCCGGCGCAGTCCCCAGATCTGAACCCTATCGAGCATCTTTGGGGTATTATGAAGCGCAAAGTCAAACAGCATAGCATTACATCCAAAACAACGCTAAAAAATGCTTTATTTCAAGAGTGGGACGCCATAAGTGCAGCCGAATGTAAAAATCTTGTTAACAGCATGCCCCAAAGAATTGCTGCTGTGATCAATGCGAAGGGTGGGCCAACTAAATATTAGTGATTTATATAATTTTATGTTAATATAGTAATTTGGAAAACAAATTAGTTTTATTTTCCACCTTAAACACGAAAAAGTCATAAAATTTTAGGGTGCTTTATACTTTTGGCCAAGGCTGTATATGACCCCCCTCCCCCCACATTACCCTTCGGTATAAGTTCTACCGAACTAATGCTTACAACAGTTAGGAGACAAAGTAAATTTCAGGGTATTCAGAATGGCAGATTTTTTAAATGAACACTTATTCTGGTATGATTTTTATGTCCTTTTGACACATGTGTGGTTTTTGAATGACCAATGACCTAGAGACATTTTTAGTAAATAGGAAGATCAGTGACACGTCTAGTTTTTTTATTCAAATGTAAGTAAAACATTCATACCTAAGCCTAAATTTTTTTTTTATTTTCTTTTTTGGATTATATATTCTTTATTGACAAAGAAAATAACAATCAAATAATATAAAGAAATTAAACTAGTATTTACAATCGGAACAATTGAGCTAACTGCAGACTGTTGCAAACAATCTACAGATAGCTCAACTGGTCTAAAATATATTTAATATAGTCGAGAGGCTTTTCAGGGGTAAAAAAAGCCACCAAGCTATTCTGCCGTCCTTATCAAAAGTGCAATAACTCGGTTTTCGCACCAAAAATAGTTATATACATATTCGTGATCAGTAAAACGAGCTCTATATTTTCTTCTAAGACAGCTTTTACGTATCTATAGCCGATCCAGTTTTTTTATAAGCATAACCACAGAATTTAAGGGATTTGGGCGTGGCTTACATAACAAAAGTGAAATAACTTGAGTTGTGGTGAATTTTGATGTTTATGACGATTTTGCGATAAACAAACATTACTTACTTACTCTTTGGCACAAAAACCGAGTTATTGCACTATTGATAAGGACGGCGGTGCTACTTAAAACTGAAATTATATTGATTTCCTAACGATTACTGCAATAACTACACTACTTATTGCGGTTATGACTAGTAAATATTCTGTCTATTTATGAAACAGTACCAAACATAAGTACAATATCGTGATTTTTAAATAGCTTCATTAAAACATATACCAATTCTAGATACATATACAATATACGGTAATATTCTGTACATTTTTAACTATAATCCTGAGAAAGTTTCGAGTCGATACCTTGTTTGGGGATAGAATTACAAAGAAAACAAAAATAAAATCTTTATCTGCGCGTTTTTCTCGAAAGTAGGTCGGACCTAGTTATTGCACTTTTGATAAGGACGGCAGTATTGCACTTGGTTCCCCCAGTTTCCATATGAGGAATGTTGTGCCGAATATCTTGTATAAATTCAATTGTGTTTACCAGCTACCAACAATTTAAAAGAAAAGAATGAAGAGTTAAATCTAACCTCTTTAGTTATTTAAGTAAGACATTTTACAGCTTGAAGTTCGCAGTTGAGTTATTAAGTAAATGTAGAGTAGAGACGTGGTTGATACTCGCTGTCGAGCTTGTAAACGCATTATTTTCAATTCTTAGAACTTTGTCTTTATAATTATATATATATATATATAGCTTCACAATTATTATTATTGATTTTTTGCTCTTTTACTAAATTGTGTAAAATTTGTACGCCTAATGGCAGATCACAGTGCTCTAATTTTATGTGATATAATGAAGTTACACTTTATTTCATATTTATTGATAAAAAGTATGTTTAAAAATGAATCGGCTGAGCACAACAAATCAAAGACCGTGATACAGGGTTGGAAAAAAAACAGTTTTTTTTAAATTTTATAAAACAAACAGTTCAAATTGTTTTAAACAAGTGTTTGTTTTGTTTTTTTTGTCCTATTTAGTTTAGGGCATTATTTTAAATTAATTCGACCTATAATGTTCCATTTCCAGACTAGATCTTTTGACTTTTCAAATTTTCTATAGTAACATAAATATTGACAAAAAACGATCAATGGATAAACATTTATTTTATGTTGCGTATCTCTAATCACTACTAAACGATTTACATTCACCCTGAATGTTTCCTAGCAGGACTATACCGGCGGGGAAATACCTATAAATTCTATTCTATGAATAGGGGCACCCCCAATATTTATTAATTAGTGATGGGCCGAATGTGGTTTGAACCGAATACGAATGTCGGCCGAACATTCGGTAAAAATCAAAAATGCCGAAGTTCGGTTTTTATTCTGCACTTATATGGTAACAACTAACAAACAACAATAAAATATACCTATAAGTAATTAATATATTGAATTTTCAAAAAGTTTATTTGATTCAAATCATAAGACTTCCTAATTTAATAAGAACTTATTGAATTTGATTTTTTAATTCTAAAACTTAAGATTGAAATGTCGAAAAAGGAAACTGATAATGACAGTTAGTTACTTGATTAATAAATAAATTACCATGATTTTAAATTATGTAAAAGGCTTATTTATTTAATCAGGTATGAGTGAGTATGACAGATTTGATTTTTTTTTATGTTTTATTAATCTTAAAATCAAAATTGTGCAACTATTTCACTCTTTTCTTATACCGAATGTTCGGCATTTCAACCGAATTTCGGAAGAATGCCGAAGTTAGGCCCATCCCTAATATTTATATTTAAATGAGGGGAATAAAATAACCACTAATCCATTCGACAGCCATCCTTTGGGGACTTTCCTAACGGGACTTTACCGGCGGGGAATTACTTAATATGAATTCTATAAATACGAGTGCCTTTCTTTCTCACATTTCATTTCATTATTAATTCTGCGACTGATAACACCTCATAAAAATGTCAACTCCAGGACGCAAAAAGCATGCAATTTGGGAACAATTCACATCGATCCCCCAAGAAAATACCACACTGAAGACCAATAGGGTGCGTTGCAGAAAATGTAAGAAAGAACTAGTTGGACTTGTGAAAAGAATGGAGGCACCCTTCCAGCAATGTAGCACCACCACCGGTTCTAACACTGACGCAAATCTTGACGCGGACAGGGACGTGGAGGAGGAGTTGTTGAGTGATGCTGGTTCTTCCCGAGCGTGAACATTTCAATGAAAAGATTTATTATTGCTACAAGTCAAGAAGATAAGAAGAAAATTGATTTACAATTATCTCGTTATATGTTTGCTACTAACACGCCTTTTAACCACGTAGAACACCCAGAGTTACTGAAATTAATGGAAATTTTACGCCCAAGATATAAACCTCCAAACCGCAAACAAATTGCTAGCAAGCTACTCGACGAAGTCTACAACTCGACTCAAGAAGCCGTAAAAAATGAATTGAAAAACAAAGTTGTTAATCTGGCAATTGATGGGTGGAGTAATGTCAAGCAGGACTCGATAGTTTGTGTCTGTGTTACCGATGTGTTGACAGACTCATCTCATTTAATTGATACAATAGACACAGGAGCCGAAAGCCATACAGCTGACTACTTGGTTAAAGTTACTACTGCGGCAATAAAACAATGTGAAACTTACAAATGTACGGTGCGAAGTGTAGTGACAGACAACGCAGCAAATATGAGCCGTATGAGACGAGATTTAGCCCAACAGGAAGAACTAGCTTCTCACGAGGATATACTTACATACGGCTGTTCATCACACATATTAAACCTTCTAGCAAAGGATTTGAATGCAGAAGATATTACTGATAAAGTTAAGTCGATAATGCGGTACTTCAAATACACTCACTTTGCATCTGCCAAATATAAAGAAGCTGGTGGAAAAGCAATTGTTATACCACAACAGGTACGGTGGAACACAATGGCTGACTGCTTAAAAGTGTTATTAGAAAATTGGCATATAATGTCAGATATATGCTTAAATCATTCAACTGCTATAGATCTGTCAATTTCATTGAAAGTAAATGACATGGCGCTGAAGCAACAAGTCCAGGCTCTCTACAAAAAACTGGAAAACATCGCAGTTACACTTGACATCTCCCAAAAGACATCCTGCTGTATTGGCGAAGTGACTGAAGCATGGATAGAGCTTAAAAATATGTTTGAGGGAGAGAGAATGTACGACTGCGTGAGACCGAGTATTCATTGGATGATTTAAGGAAGTTCAAAGCTCGTTATGAAATGGCAATCACTCCAGCTCATTTTGCAGCAAACTTACTACATCCTAAGTACAGGGGTGAAAAACTCACGAGTGAAGATATTTCTGAGGCTTTATTATTTATAGAAGCTTATCACAAAGAGGCGATGCCCTATGTTGTTAAATACAGGGCAATGACAGATCCCTTTCATAACTTTCTATTTGAAGATCATGTAGTAAATCAGGTCGGACCTCTCGAATGGTGGCAGTCATTAAAAAAACAAATTAATGGTCAAACAATGAACTTAGTGGCTCAGCTTCACACTGCTGTAGCTTCAAGTGCTGGAATTGAAAGACTGTTTTCAACATTTGGATTTATTCATTCTGACGTACGAAATAAACTGGGTACAGAGAAAGCTGCAAAACTTGTTACAGTTTTTAAATACCTTAATAAGGAAAAGAAAAAATAATTGTTATCTTGATCTTGTCATATTGTCTTACTCTCCTGACTGACAAACAATTTTGATTTTATAATGTTTATTAAATATAGGTAATTTTGTTTGTTATAATTTTGTTTTTGATTGATTTTAAATTGAAATTTTTAATATTCTATACTATCTAATGCATGTTTCAAAAATACGTGTTATCTTATCCCATTACCCATATAAATCCTGGTACTTGGTAGGTACTTAGATCTTTGTTTGACTGAATAAATAACTTATCAAAAAAATATTACTTTCATTTTATATCATTCATTCGCAATGAAAAGTAGTTTTAAAGCTTGTTTTTTTCTCATCGTTTTATACAATGTTTAAAACTTGTTTTAATCTGTGTTTTTAAACGTGTGATAAAAAACACGGTTTAAAATCAAACTGTTTTAAACATTGTTTTAAACATGTGTTTTAAAACCATTTGTTTTAATCATGCCAACCCTGCCGTGATAGGATAATCTTTTCTGGCGAAGCTTCTTTTTGTGAAACTAGTATCACAACTCGTTCTTAACTCGTTTGTTGAAGGAACTGTTAAACGCCCGGTATAAAAGTGCATGTTTGAGGATGCTTCACAAAAATTTGGTTTTGGTTTGTTTGAACTACACACATCAAAAAAGTCTAAGCAACACAAGTCTTCGCTAGTATAATATTATTTATTAGCTTTAAACTTTCATGGTATATCTAACCTTCTTTGAATAGTCAACCTCGTCATTAAACAGATTAATAATGGCAGTTTTTTATTTGTAAATTATGTTTTTAAGCAATAATAACAATAGCAATAATAATAAGAGATGCAGAGAGCTGTAGGGATGTTAGAAATTTAAAACAGTCAAGCCTATGTTATACGGCATTTCAGAAAGAATTTATCATTTAACAGTCGTTTGAGCTTACTTGGAGACGTGTTAAAAATATCTATATCAATATCTGCACCTACCACGGTGTTAAAAGAGGCACTTGCTCTAATGAAAAACACGTTCTTTCTGTAGTTCGTTTTAACAACGGGGATATTCAATAGATTGGGTTTTCTCAATCCAGCCCGGTGGGTACGTAGTCCTATGAGCTCTAACAACTCCGAACAGTCAATTGTGCCATTTGCTATATTCAGGAGATAAACTAAGTCAGCGATATTGCGCCGTTCATAGAGCGGAAGAAAATGAAACCTATGACATCTAGCTATGTAATCCGGAAGAAAGAGTTAAGATTTATATTGTAAGTATCTCATGAACCTCTTCTGAATACGTTCCAATCGTGTCGTGTATACATCATAGCGGGGATTCCACACTTGGGATGCATATTCCAAATGGCTACGGACATAAGAACAGTACAAAATCTTTTTATACTTTTAAATTCAGAACACATTCGCAAAACAAACCCTAGTGCTTTTGATGCCTTGTTTACTATTTTAGTTAATGCTGCAAAGATCAACCAAATATACCAGAAAGCGTTCTCAAGTCCAAGTGAATCATGGTTATTACAAGAAGACTATGACATCAAACACCGAATTCCATATGCAACTCCTGGAAAGAAGAAAAAGGCAACGAGGTCTTGGATTGGCCCTCATAATTCTGGCGCTTAAAACATTTAGGCGATAAAGCTTAAAGTTCGAGGAAAATAATAACACTGACAGCCACCGAGCTTACTCGTAATTTTAAGGCCATATGGATTCATCATTCCGAGACGCAGAAAAATTATTTGAAAATATGTCTCAAAGATGATGGCTATTGTGGGCAACGGGGGAGACTGGACACCTTATTGAAAATAAAGCATTTTAGTGCGTATGATTAACTACGTGATTTATTATATATTTTGCAGGCTTTTTTTTATAACTTTTGCCGGTCAACCCTGGACCTGTGCTTTATATAGACTGGGAAGCTATCCCGATGTGAAGTACAGCCGAACCTTAGCTGGACTGCCCAGCTTCATGGCAGCAAATTTGTCCTTCGACACGATAGAGGGGGGGGGGGCGGCAAAGCTACAATTCGAGGTAAGCTCTACGCCCAATAGGTTCAGACTGTCAGTGATCAGAAGCACAGTAACACAATAGCTGGGCACAGGATTAAATTGTGTCTTCTTTGTCTAGAACACACTCGCCTGGGTTTTGTATGCATCGAACCGCACATGGTATGCGTCACTCCATTCAGATGCCAACTTTGCTGTTCAAAATAATAGTAAAATTCTTTACGAAAAGCCTTGAATCACAGATTTCACAAAAGATTTAACAATTCTACGCAGTTTCAAGCACGTATGTCCATCCTCAGCATACCGTTTACCTCCCTGCTAAATATCATTCATATCCATTAAGTCGTTTCGGCGTGAAAAAGTAACAGACATTATTACTTTTGTTTTATTTTAATAAATCATTTGATTGTTTTGAAAAAACTAAATCTACATCAAATTGTTTTATATGTACACTGTTTTTAGGGTTCCGTAGTCAAAGGGCAAAATGTGATAGTGGGACCCTATTACTAGCCTCAGCTGACTGTCTTTCATTTAACCCATCAGCGGGCTGTATGCGCCGTCAATCACGTGTGTACGGCAAAAATGATATAAATAAATAAATATTAAAATTAAAAGTTCCCTTACAAAACATTGCAGATAATATCTTTTGAACCGTAATAGGTAAACAGTTAAAATTATGACAGGGTGTGCATTACTATTGCCGCTATAACAATAATAATAAAATAATAAAAAATTAAGGGACCAACGTCCATATCTCGTTAAGTACGATCACCGAAGAAAAAAAGCGACGAGCGCGGTCAGTGCTTGGATGGGTTACCGCGTCGTGTTGGCTTCTTGCTTTCTTTTTGATCCATCAAAAAATCCGTTTCTTTTGAGAAAGTTTTATACGACGTTACGGAGCTTTCAACGTGCAAGGCGACTTGCACTTGCTGGTTTTATTTATAAGTTTTTTTTAAAGTTTTGAGTTGGAGAATTATATATTTTTATAAAATTATATAAAATACTATATATATATATATGTAATGACACAGATTAGCATATAGTACGCGGCGCATTTGCGTTTCTTCAATTAAGCATTTTCATTAGCAAGCCGCTGTCACGCCAGTCACTTCTAAAGCCTCTGGTCGATCTACACGTATCCCAATATATGGATATAGAATATCAGTCTACAGACTCTTTTATTACCAACCGCACACTCACAGTAATAAATAATCTATAGACTAAAATAACAAAAGTGGTAACCCCAACGTGACTCAAGACCCGACGTGATATTAAATATTATTGTGGGTTGTGCGTGTAGAGTGAAGTGACTCCCTCCCGATGAAGTCCACGCCTCGGGAGGTTAAAGAAATAGACAAGCAGCCAACTAACTGGATGACGCAATATTGAGGCAGCGTCGCCACGCGGTACGGAATGCGCAACAGGTGACGTCAGCAGATCCCTTTCCTGCCATCTTTAAAAGCCCTATTGAGGAGCCGGTCATCAGCGTACGAGGAATTGGCAGTGCATGGCCGGGGAGTGGTTAACCCGCGGTCCAGCCAATTTACGCATTTATGGTCTAGCGGCAGATGTGTGTAATGTAAAGAAAATTTTTGAAGCCAGCAATATCTGAGGTATATTCTATCCTAATGAGAATGGTGTTTAGACCTGCAGATTCACTCAAGATTATTGCCCGGTTGGAGTAGGTACGCTCATCGGAGGATCAGTGTTGGAATTTGGAGATTTGGCTTATTCCCACTGCTACGAGTGACTGGCGTCTTATGTTCCTGCGCTACATGGGGACCAAGACAGAAAATACGGCGATTTGGCGCTGATGTGTAGGACTGGACGAGGCGTATCCTTAGTGTGCGTGAGATATTTCTTTTCAAAATTAAATTCAGTGAGCATATATTTTTTAAAGTCAGTGTTAGTTCTCAGAATGTATAGCATAAGTAGAGTAGCTAAACGGTAACGTAAAGTGAGAGCTTCACTCACACATTGTAATGTAGCGAGCTATTTGCAGCGTTAGCGAATTTACAATTGGTGTTTCGAGATTATGTATGTCGGGGTCACCACTTTTGTTATATTAGTCTATTTATTAATAATAAACACAAATACATTAAATGACAATTACGATATTCTATTATCCAATATTGGGATACGTGTACAATGATCAGAGGCTGTAGAAGTGACTGGCGTGACAGCGGCTAGCTAAGGAAAATGCTTAATTGCATAAACGCAAATGCGCCGCGTACTATATGCTAATCTGTGTCACTACATATATATCTTAAACTATAATAACAAAATGATAAAAATATGGGCTCATCTCGAGATAATTTTCTATACAATAGTAAAAGAATCATCCCAATAGGTCAACTGACGGTTCTATTGGAAAACATACCAGGCTAAGTGCGAGTAGTCTAGCACACGGATAGAACATTGTACAAAACTATTTCACTAATGAAACATGCTTCGAGAAGACTAATTACTCGATTAACTTGAAATAAGGATTCTCCCACGGCTTATTATAATCATAATAATATAATGTGTCTGCAGGAGCAAATTGAATTTCACGGCAAGGCACACCGACGACGTCTTTTCATCATTTTGAGTATATGTACATATGTATATGAAAGAGTTTTACTGCTGATTGATCTCTGGAGGAGAAAAAAATATCACTTTTTTACTATTCGCCTCTGCTAATAAATTTATGTCTAAGCTAGACATAAATTTATTAGCAGAGGCTGCCGGCGGCTTCGCACTTTGCTTTTTTGGGATTTAATAAGCTTTTATGTTATTTATTAACCATCGAGGTTGAGCTGTTATGCGTGCCAAATGTCAGCCCGAAGCGTTTAGTAGTTATGGCGTTGTCTTCTGGAAACAGAAGACAACGCCATAACCTGAGCCATAGATTACAAAACACGTATTATATGTTATGTTTTAAACGAGATTAATTATTATTTTGATACAATAAAACTACAAAATACAGCAATCCGCCATGACACGTTGAACACCAATCAGAGAATACCAAACTGTGACGTCATGCCGTCACATTATGTAATGTAAAAGGCACAGAATAGCTGGTAAAGCTTCTCTTGAATATATTATGATTATTCTGTATCATCAGAATGATGTTCGTGCATCTATGACGTCATAGACAGACGCCACGAGTATTGTAGCGAATTTGAGCGAAATTGAAAACGCATTTTTGCTGCAAAAGCTGTATTTTTCATTCAGACTTTTTTTGCAGAAATATTATTTATTTTCCGTTATCAAATATCAAAGTGCTTTATTTCCTTTAGACCTTACAGGACTCTTGGACACGTCACAAAATTAATATTACATAAGTAAAATAGGGAAATAAAGTGATCACTTTGATTTTTTGTTCACTTCAATCTTTTTAAGGTAAAGTAAAGAAGCGAACAAGAAACCTTTACCTTGTTAGGTTGTTAGTTTTCGAGTTGGAGCAAAAGTCGTCCCATGCTTTTTTATCCTCTAGATAATCTGATATTTTGTAATAAGCCTTTTTACAAAGGATATGTTTGATAGTTTGTTTGAATTTATTTATTGATAATTTTTGCAACTCACTCGGAGTATTGTTGTAGAAGCGTATACATTGCCCTTTAAAAGATACACTAATCTTGTGCAGCCGAGTTTTGGGCAAAGCGAGTTTGTTCTTATTTCTAGTATTTACATTATGTATGTCGCAATTTTTAGGGAATCGATCGATATTTCTATGAGTGTACAATAAGTTTTCATAAATATATTGACATGGTACAGACATTATATTTATTTCTTTGAATTTATCTTAAGCTTTTACTTAAGCTATTAGTGGAAAAACTTCTTAAGTTCACAATTCTCTCCATCCAAAGGTTGCCTGGAAGAGATCGCTTCTAAGCGATAAGGCCGCCCATTGTACTTGTCCGTCCATGTAATATCTCTCTGTAATGTTGTTTTTCTGGTGTACAATAAAGAATTTTTGTATTGTATTGTAACTTTTCTACACCATTGATGAATTCTTACATATAACAGATTTTAAACTTAAACATCGAATAACTACACATATATTTTGTAATCTTTATTATTGTATGTGGCATGCATTCCTATACTTAACTAGTATAATTTTATTATTCTTTTTTACTGACTCTATACGACATTTTTTTTACTAAATAAGAAAATAATATATTTTTTGTATGTGACTTATTAACTATTTAATTTCTCCAAATTAATGTTGTAAGCTTGACCATGGCAAACTAGAGATTCAAATTAAATATTATATAAAACCAATGTAACGTTTACCACCTAGTAATACAACAATAAATTCATTAACATTAACAAGATAGTGGTAACATTACGACAGTGCGTTATATGGATTTCTCAACACGTTGATAAGATAAAGTTTTTCTTTTTAGAGTTTTCGGGATGGTAGTATAAAGCCCATTTCATCCAAACAAACTTAGAAACTTAAACTATAATAATAAATAAATAAATAAATAACTATAATTAATATTGTACAATTTGTTGTGTTGTATGGATTCGGATGTTAAGTAAACCTAAAGGAAAGACTAAAAGAGCAGATACCAGAGATAAGCCATTTTAGTGTGCTACAAAAAAGTTTGCATTGACAGCAGCAGCGGCGCGTTATTGCAACATCAAAGAGTCTAAATTCATACGATTAATCCCTCAAATAAAACAGGGCAGCAAGAAGGGTCTCCGAACGTTATTTGTGTGTCTTTAAAATGTCTCATACATATGTGATATTTCGTGATGAGAAAATGGCCAATGTTCTAAGAATTTCCTCATGTTGTAGCTGATTTTCTTATGATACGGGACACTGATAAGCTACTCGTATCAATTGAGCTAACCTTAAGAAACATTGCCTAGTAGAGAAAATTGTTAAAATTCTCTATTCTGGACAGCAAGGGCTCCTTTTGTAGCGATCCCCTAAGATTTTTGAAGAAAATGTCAAAGGGAGAACAGCCCTTTATGACTTAAATGCAGTTAGGGTGTAAGAAAGAGGTGTTAAATTATTATTAAATTTTAGTAAGATACTAACAAGGACTGAAAAATAAAAACAATTTACAATTTGTCGTGAATGAAAGCAAGATATATATTTTCGTCGAAAAAATATTACTTAGCTACTGTAAGTGATCAAAACGGTACTAAAATTTAATTATTTAGTTCCTTAGTTGCTTTGTATTGGATTTTATGTATCTTGTGACTATTTATGACATTAAACAAAATATATTTGACTTTCAAATCCGTGACTTTTTCTTATGGTTATGGTTTTTTCCGAAAATTTCGATATTTTACAGTCGTTGAGCACCCTCTTCTAATAATTATAGGAAGCTGAATTTTTCACTAGATGATCACAGTAATATGTATTATAAATCGAGGGGGGTGGCCGAATGTCTACGCCATATTTTTTTTTCCATACTAACGCGGACCACCCCAATACGCATTTTGTCAACTATAGAGGAGAATGCGCTTCTGATTTAATTATTAATTAATTAATATTCCAGAATCTGATTCAATAAATCCAGGTATGTCATCTCTATCTTGAAGCCAATAATGCTTCATCCATTTTTTATCTATACACATCTTTTTAACAGACTTCAAAAAAGGACCCCACCTTTTTTGTTCCTCCTTTCTTTCACTATTGTATAGAACATGATTCCGAGGTGGTCCCATAAAAAACCTAACTTTGACAGATATCAAATTTTATCCCCAGAGGTATTAATCCTGAAAAACACAAAAAAACAGTGTAATAGTAAGGGATTCGAAGTGGATTAGTAAGTTTTTGAAAACAATCAAATTATCACAAACTAGTCTTGGGTTAAACTAAGCAAAATCCAATACCTGTGACTTACGTTACTGTGACTTCAAAATATCTGTGACAAAACACTAGCTAGTATTTCTACCAATCACGTACAAATTCATTGTTTTACTGATTGAATAATATATATATTGTAGCGATGACTAAGTAGCATTAGCATTTTGATTAACCGAATAAATTTAAACGGTATTTTCTTCAACAACTTTCTTACATTGCGGTATTTATTTCAAATTTCCAAGTATAAAATACTAGGTGTGTCTCATTCTGACTTAGTGATATTATCAAAGAGAAAATAATATAGAAGCTATATTATCTAGCTGAAGCGATTTATTGCGTAGCGTATTAGTATTGTATTTAGTTTCTGTCACTGTGACATACCGCCAATTTTCTATATCTGTGACTTTTATCAGTGACCGGAATACGCCTTAAACCTACTTCAATTCGCGTCGCGCCGCTTCGCGTTCGCATCCAGATTACTCACGTAGGCCACTTCAATAGTTATCGACTGTTTATTGTTTCCGTGCCGCAAAGCGCCGCTTCGATCACTTTTAAGGATAAAGACTACCCTAGCAAAACCACTAAATTCCAAGGGTTAGATGGGTTAACCTGCTTGTAGTTTGGTACTGGTGGTATTTAGGGGTAAGGTGGGTTATAAGTTGGATGGTTTGTGGTGGTTTAGCCTACTGGAAGTGTGGAATCAATTATTTTAGTAAAAAATGAGCCAATAAACTCGCGGTACCCAGAGTTAGGTCAATAAGCCTGATTGTGAATTGGTAGGAGGGATTTACAGGGGTTAGAGGGGTTAGGGGTAGGGTGGTTACATGATGAGTTAAGGACTGTGGTGTGAAGTTAAATCATTTTAAGAAAAAAAAAGCGACTAAATTTTTGTTCCCAGGGTTAGGCGGGTTAGCTTGTGGTTGGGTAGGTGGTTTTGCAGGGGTAGTTTTTATTCTCAAAAGTGAACTAGGGCAGCTAAAAAAAACACGTGTCTAATATTTTTCAATGTTCTACTGGAATACCAAGATTCATCCTATTCGGGCGGTCACACTTGGGTAGGTTTACTTGTTAGAGCACCCTTTAGTGCTCAGGAGCAGGTATGTAGGTAGATAAGTTGCCGGGCAGATAGCTATCTAAGTACAAGTTCCTAATTAACTTTTCAACTTAGTTGAACAGAACTTACATGTTAATTTTACAAATGAGAAAGGTCGGAATTGGTTGAAGTACGGATGGGCTCCCACATCGATATTGCGGAAAGCTAGGTCTAGTATAGAACGTAAGCTACTGCTAAAGATGGTTGGTTCTTGGCAGAACGATATTTTAGACAAAAAAAATCCGTTTATCCATATTCATCTACCTACAATTGGTAAATAGAACAGTACCTATTAGAAAAATAGTTAAATGGGGGGAGCGGAATAGTATTTTCAAAAAGGGCTAATATTAATTGTCGGAGGTAGTGGTAACAATTGGTGTAAGCGCTTAATTATGAACAGACGTCTGAGTAAACAAACTTTTTATTTATTGTTTTATTTTAATACTTACACCGAGTGGGGCATCAGGCATGTTCCACGCTAACTCGTATTTGTATAATTGACAAAAGTTTGATACCCTTGCCGTTGCACTTGACGGATCTTGTTTTGATCTATCTATCAACAGAAGACATTTCATCATCATCTTTGGGAATATTTTTAAAAACGAATATATCTAAAACAGAGTCGTAGATAAAGTTAAGATGAGATGCATTTATTTATTTAAAAAAAACACGCACGTCTGGCCAACAACCAAACCAGTGATAAGGATAACGCTACCGTAACCACATGGGACTGATAGAAAAGTTTTTATACCTAAGGCTCAACCGTGCAATGCAGCATTACCTGTGTATTTTAGGACTCTAAAATAGAAGGCAAAATCAAAGACTTAACTTTAAAAAAAAAATAAGATCTTACTTTCTTAAGATTATAGATTGTAAGAAGACAATCTTAGAAGGCAAAGAGTTCGTCAACAGCCCGCCTGCTAAATTACAATCATTATTCAAGTCAAACAGCTGGAAACAGCCTCCGGCCACCTGTAGAATTAACCACAGCGAGCGACTTCGTGAAACGAATCCAGAATTTACAGTCCTTCCTCCTTATCCCGAGATTTCTTCTATATGTCCGTCCCGCTCGCACGCCGCCACCCAACTCGATTGGAAGGAGGCTCCTTGAAATAACAGCTGAAACCCAAATACCACGCACAGGGTAAGGCGTAATCCACGGGCAAAGTCAGATAATCCCACACCAGCGACGGGAGGAGCATCCGATCGATCAGAAAGCCTTTCATGAAAACTAAAAGTATAACCAATTTTGCCGTATAAACAGGTAGTTTTTAAATTTTTAGTACCTATGTGTTACCCTAGGCGGCTCAGGACCGCTATTTGTGGCTTCGTACGGGGGAGGCCTAAGTCCAGCAGTGGACGTGTATGGGCTGATGATGATGATGATGATGATGTGTTACCCTTGGGTAGTTAGTAGTTACGTACTGAAGATGTTGATGATGATTTAGTGCAAGAATTAATGTCAGTAAGACGATATCTTTATGAGCACCAGGTACCTATTTTAGATGATAAAATCAGATAATAAATCTTTCCCTAATAGTAAGACAGCCCACGACTAACATTTTTGTTTCATAGAAATATAGCCAAAATACCTCATCAAATTGATAAATGGGAAAAGAGATGAAACTTAGAGCCATTAGACCCTCTTGCCCTGAATTTGTAGACACAAAAGCAAAGGTCACTCTCAATATGTCAAAAACTTAACATAACGATCTGTAACGATCGGTGGCGTTATCCAAGTTTCCAACCCTATCCAACGACTTATAGATTTCTATAAGTGCGACGCTATTTGACGCTGGATGACACGACTATATCATTATCGATGAAATACGACGTCAGATATTGTAGGCCAGGAAAAATGCTAAAAATATGCAATATTGTAAATTTTCATGCTAAATCACTTGAAAATATGTCGAATATAGCCATAAAAATGCTAAAATGGCAACACTGACAGATAATAACGTTCATATTGTTTTAACTGTAATTCTGCACATAAACTTTCAAAGTTGCAGCGCCTATAATGGCCATTAGTCCAAAGTGCCGAATCGTCGACCCATTCCTTGAAAATGTGAGTGGTAATACTTTTGAAACTTAGCAGTAAAAAAATATTTTATGTTTGACATAACTATAAAACATATTTCGAAAAATATTTCAAATAAAATACAAAATACTTTTTTAAAAAAGGTATTTAAATACAAGTATTTCAAAAAATTCACAGCTTTTGTTATGTGTACTAGATGACCGATATACTTAATGTTAAACACACATTTATTAACAAAGAAAATTACAATTAAATAGTGGAAGCGAATTAAAATTAGTATTTACAATTGAAACAATTGAGCCAACTGTTGCAAACAATCTACAGTTGCGCAACTAGTCCATAATGTACATATACTTAATACAATGCATTACATAGATTGATTTTAAACACATAAAATACCCAGAACCAATATTTGCAGGTCGTACTGTTTGTACGATCGTTACGTGGAGTACGTCCCAAAGCGGGAATCGAACCCAAAACCTCCGACGTCGCAGGCTGACCTTCGCCCGCCGCGTTACATTGCTCGTTATTATAGTATATTCATTATGACGGAATCGCTGGAAGACCTTAGCAAGATGATGTTCAGAGACTTTAACACTGTCGACACGACAGGTGGCGTGGGTCTAAAAATGAACATAGGTAAGACAAATATAATGATGAAATCGAATACTTGGTAAATCCAATTTCGATAAAGAGGTCTGCCGACGAATCCGACTCCGATTCGTCGGTAGACCTAAAAATGCAAAATTTTAAGTTGTACTCTTTTTTCATTCGTGAAGGAGATAGGTCAACGACCTGTATTTCCAAGCTATGTGGCACATAGTATATAGTCACGTACCTACTGGTATAAGGGTTGATGATGATGACCTATGCTTTATAGTTTTCATGTAGCATGTCTAAACAGGCGGCCATGAATTCAAATAAAAACGTCAAGTGCGAGTCGGACTCGTGCACCGAGGGTTCCGTAATTATAAGACATTGTTTCTTGCAAAATTTCATGATTCTAGGTCACCGGGATGAGTAGGTACCCTATAGGGTACCAAAACCTATAGGTTTTGGACTCTTTCAAAAACATTCTTTTTTTGTGAATAAGCTACATATTTATTATTTTCGGATTTTCCATTCATTTGTGCTAAAAGACTGTCTTCTTGCCAAATTTCGTGATTCTAGTTTAGATCAATGGGTACCCTATAGGTTTTCGGTCCATGGTGAGAATCAAATAGTTATAATTTTTTGTGTGAATAAACTACAAATTCACGGTTTTCGGATTTTTCCCTTTACATGTGCTATAAGGCATTCTTGAAAAAATTTTATGATTCTAGGTTAACGGAAAGTATAGGTTTTGTGTGCATATGATACCCTTGGAAATTTTGAAAAACATGGGCATGAACGGCTGTAACTTTTGATTGCATTCACTTAGAAGTTTAATTTATATTATGGCTCCAAGACGTTTCGGAACTGAGTATTTGAAGTTAATTTCAACTCTATAGGTTCACGCATTCCTGAGAAAAGAGGGTGGACCGACGACGGACGGACGGACAGACGGATAACAAAGTGATCCTATAAGGGTTCTGTTTTTCCTTTTTAAGTACGGGACCCTAAAAATAGGCACATTTTCATGTTTACGAAAAACCACCATTCGAAACCAAACATTTAATTTTTTGTAAGCTATGCGTATTTATCCCTGGTACCTTTCGTGTCAGGACTTTATGACGCTGCCGAGCTGGTCTTATTTCTGCGATCATTTGAAGTTATGCTTTCTGTTGCGCAGAGTAGCTACGAATACAGTGGTCATTGGGCGGCTCTGCAGCATATCTGTCAGCTGTTCTTCAACGCAAACTTCGGCATCAACTTCTTCCTGTACTGCCTGAGCGGGCAAAACTTCCGACGTGCGTTGCTGCACACGTTTCCTTGTGTGGGGCGTACCGGCCGTATGCTGCGGAAATTATGCTGTTGTTCTGGGAACCCGCCGCCGTCGCCACCGCCACCACCGCTGCCCAGACCCAGTATCACAAGTAAGCTACAAATCCCTTTGATGGTTCTAGCATGCTCGCCTCTAAACATCACGTAGGTACCTACGTATCAATAACAAATTAATATCCTACATAACTTAACATGGACTTCGTTACCCAGACGCGTTAACAATAAGTATAATTTTTGTATTACCGATCTATCTGTATAAAACACAGTCGTGTTAGTTCACCACTTATAACTCAAGAACGGCTGGACCGATTTTAATGGTCTTAATTTGTTGGATTCGTCTCCGTTTAGAATAGGAGAATAACTAATAAAACGTGTCCACGTCCACGTGGCGAAGCCGCGGGCACAGTTAGTTTATTATAAAAAACAATAATAAAAGTCTCCATAATAAACGGAACAGTAAAGTTGTCTCACCCGAAAGCGAATAACATTGGTGTGCGAGTTGAAAGGAAATATTAGAAGGAAATTCAAATTGTATTTTCTAGTTTGATTAAGTAAACTTTCCACAGATTCAGTGTCGATCAACACGGAGGGCAAGAGCAGCGCAGCGGTGAGCTGCGTGAGCATGAGCGAGGCGGCCGCGGGAGTGACCTGCTGGACGCGCGAGCGCACGCCGCTAGGCCGGCCATACATGCAGCTTTGGCACTTCGACAACTCGCGCCAGATGCGCCACTTCCAGGAGTTCCACATGCAACTCTACAACGTCTCAGGTATTCCTTCATTTCCCTACCGCGCGCGACGGCCGCTCATCGATCGGCCGCAAATTATAAACGATGTCGACGTCACCACTTCCGAAATCGAAAATAGTGAATTAGCAATGTTTCGCCCGATCCCCTTCAACATTATTCCTGGTGAAATCGCTCCCCTCGGCACGGACTCCATGCCACCCTCGCCTGGGTTGGCTCCGTCGCCATCTCCCCCTATAGTCCTGGAGAGAAACAACCCCTCCGCTGATGATGAAAACGTGAACGCTGCATCGAACGGGACCGCGGCCGCGCCGGAACATTCTTATTTTGCGCCCGTGATCATCCAAGACGAGAGGGAGTTCCCTTTCGCACCCCCGGTTTTTAACGAAGAGGGCGTAATGGCACACGCGCTCCACAAGTATGCTTTCGGAGTTCCGGTTGAATCGCCGAGGTTGCTGCAGCGGGCCGGTGCCGTGCGCCGGCCGATGTGCCCGCGCTTGGAGGACGGGGCGCCGGCCGGCCACCACCGCCGCACGATATGACACTCGGACCGCAAGGCCGCCTCCGCGCCGGGACTCCGACCGACGCCGACCCGGCTCGACCTGCCCATTCCATCGCTGGAACCGTATAAATCTGCATTTGTCAGGTACACTAAGTAAAATAATTCACGCACGAATTCCTACATAGTAAAACTTTTTAACGATTGGCGATTCCTAATCATGTCTTCTTTCGACACGTCAATGAACATGTGGGTGGAAGAAGACATGATTAGGAAACATACGAGTACGAAGGTAACTGTGTTTTTATTCCAAATTAAACGAAATAAGGCACAAGTAGGTACTTAACTAAATGGAAAATGTAAAACTAATACATCTTGCTTTAATAACACTAGCTGCTGCCCGCGCCTGTGTCGCGTTTTATCGGGATAAAAAATTGCCTATATGTTATTCCAGGTCCCAAACTAACTTAACTAAACCCACCAAATTTCAGCCTAATCAGTTCAGTAGTTTTCTTGCAAGAGTAACAAATATCCATTCATACATCCATCCTTATAAACGACACTTAAAATATTAGTAGGAAGTAGGATTATTAAAACATTGCTTCAGTTGCGTTGTTTGGGGTGGATATAAATGAGTTATACATTTCGTGTAAATAGTACGAAACAGCGTGTTTTGTTCCGTCGTGACATACAGTTTACGTGGTTGGGGGCTACTGCGCAGACCTCGGCCGTCAGTGTCACAACAGCCGACAACCTGAAGAGCTCACATAAAATCTAATTCTATGCAACACCTAAATTAATCGAGATCTATGTTCGCTCATAAGTGTACAACTGAAGATAAACTTAACATTGTCCTAAGATATTTTTTCGTGCTCGACTTTCATTAGAGATAATACAAAAACAATATTTATTGCGCCTCATCAATGCCAGAGCGGTACTGTTGTCGAACACAACTTTTTATTTTTTTTTGGTCCCAGATGTATCCTTCGTCTATTGAAGGCATTATTCATTTAAAAGAACGAGTAAATAAAAACACCTTGTATATTAGGTATAAATGGGAAGGATTGCATCGATGGATAGATTTATACATTTTTGATTATTTTATTGTTCTAAGTTACATTATTTTTATTTAATTTCCTTTATCGTTATATTTCCATAAATATCTGATCTCATGAGGTTAACTTACTCTTAAGATCACAGCTGTTGTCGCTGTGTTCTTATTTCGAAAAATATTATATTATTATTGTTTATTACATTTTAATAATAAAAAAAATAGATAACATAGTTATGGTTAAAAGTAAGAAACCGTATGGAACACGTAAGAATAATTAGCCAAGAAAATCTATTTATTTTGCGATAGATAATTCCTAAAGTAATAACAATTATTGTATAACTATAGGTTTACATCAATAATATACATATTATATACTCGAATTTACGATACGATAACATATTATACATGTAGTAGACTTCATTTAAAGTATTATTAGATGTTGGTAGGTTTATATTGTAGTCGTTAAGTCATCATAGGTCTAACCACATACCCACCTCTATATATTCAATAGGTAGATAGTTTTACTTTATAATATCATAAATAATAGATTCAGCCGTTACTTTGCGGAAATCCATTGCACAATATTAGAATGAAGAAATATTTAGTAACAATTCCGCGTATAACCTTCTCTGATAGTATTCATCAAAGTAAGTTGTCTACTAGTTTCGTCTCTCCACGAGACATCTTCAGGACACCACAATACTCGACCTTGACATTGAGATTGGTAAGCACAGCAACACCGACAGAGTCCCGCCAGTGATGTTGCCTCTCCGAGCTCCGCGCGCCAGAGAAGGTTATACGCGGAATTGTTACTAAATATTTCTTCATTCTAATATTGTTTATAATATTACAAAATGTTAAAAATAAATAAACATTGGGAGAGAGACCACTAAAAACGGAGAACAACATAATTATTGTTGTACGATTTAGTTTGGCATGTTTTGTAACCTTTTTACCTGCTCTTTCATAGATATTTTATTCAGTTAACGGATTGATCAGTCCAATTCATTTATATTTATAAAAGAGAGAAAACTCAGTGACTCATTTAGCTATTGTAAGATGCTGGAATTTTGCATGAGGGTTCCTGTTAGGACGTAGGCAAACACTAAGAAGGAATTTTAGAAATTCGTTTCTTAAACGACTAACAAAGATTTTTGATTCTAATCCCTATGAAGAAATAAATACATAATGTAATAAATATGATAGTAGACCAAACGGTCTGTTCTGTACCTACCGGTTAACTCACGTCAACGATACACTACTGATTTATATATTAATTCAAATATGAGATATATTTTAATTCCACGAGAAAATGCTAGTCGATATAACTTCTGTTTGTAATGATCATTTATAAATATTTTATGGGAATTTCAAGAAACATAACTTTTAGAAAGTGAAGTAAGTCATTTCGCATTGACGGGCGATATGTGTCTCCCCTAAGTTTTACATGACACCTTTACTTTCGTATCAAGATAAAGTTAATATAGAAATTTTACACTATTAACTAATTTAAGTCAATGTATTTTTATAAGTACATATGTATGTAATAGCAGCTTTGATATTGTTTATTTTTCTGTTAGAAATGTGCGTAGGTACATGTTAACGTCCCTATTTCCGGCGCCACCATGGAAAACGTTGATTGCGTGATATGGTGATGTATTTAGGATTTAATAGGACGAAATAGCAATCCCTTAGATATTAATTATTTCATTAAAGTATTATGTGACCACCTCCTCAGGATAATACTGAATATAACAGTGATAGACCAAAATTGGTTCAACATTGGTGAAAATATCAAGTTACAAACACACTAAAATTGTGAAATTGATTGTCTGCAACAGTCTGCAGTTAGCTCAATTGTTTCAAATGTAAATACTTGTTTAATTTGTTTATATTATTTGATTGTTATTTTCTTGTCAAAAAGTATATACCCAATTTTAAAGTTACAAACATACTCGTACATATCCTAATTACTTTATCAACGTGAACTTATCATTTATATAATTTAATTATGATAAGCATAGTCTAAGATTCTAAAACTGTTTATTTTAATACTATGTACAAACATATATGTACATGTGTATGTACAGTCAGCTGCTCAGATATGGATACACTCCCAGGTTCATGTATACTTAAATGTGAAATTTTGGGAGTGTATACATATCTGTGCAGCTGACTGTACGTAATGTACCTCGTGATGTAATGCGAATGGAACATTTCACCAGTGTGGACGCACCACGAGCACGAACCAAACTGGTACCTACACGCTTCTATTTCCGGGACTTGCTCGCCAACGTAGAGTCAGCCAGTGTTGCTAGATCTACTGATTAGCAGTAGATCTACTTGATTTTTGAACTGTCTAGTGAGATCTACTGATTTATTTCTTAATATTCGAAAAAGCTTTCTCTAAGCTTCTAAAGCTTCTTAAAAATAAACTTTATTTTTTCTAAATAATAAGCTCTATAATTTAAGTAGCCTTATATAATAACTACTAGCCGAACTTACAGCCGGTTTCTCGAACGCTAATCAAATCGCAAATCAGTTGACAAGGCAATTAACTTGACACACTGGTCAAATCAAATCGGATTGCACGAACGATGATTAAACAAAAATTAACTAATCACTGATCATCTTACGATTGTCAAATCAGTGTATATTTTCATATGGTCACACATAATTTAATCATTCCTTCAGTTCAATCCTTCACTCCTAAACTTCAAAAATGTCACATGTTTGCGCTGCGAATCCTTGTTTCTACTTCAACTTCTTTAATGGCACCGCTTGCTTTTTGCTACGATTTGCCAGTGTCTGTGTCAGAGATGGAAATATTATTTATAAGTAGGTATTATGGTGAAGCGAAAGGAGGCCTATACCCAGCAGTGGGTGATCCCAGGCTGATATAACGACTAGTTTGGTGGCATTATGCCTCCGTGCTGAGGGGGTCTCGATTAGGGGAGGTTTGCATTCAAGTTGTGCCAGACTCGGACCCTGTTCCACTTCTCCCTGAGAAAAAGCCTACTCCAGCCCTGAATCTCCTTGAGGGTCCAGGTGTATTTTCCTCATCAGATTCACTGCTGCTGCTCACAGTTATATCCAAAAGCGACATCCTACAATTTAAAAGGTTATTTTAATTTAGGTACAATAATTTTTTATTGATAAAACGAGCCATAAGTATTGTGAAATTTAATTAAACCACTTTTGGAGTTATTTTTTTATATTAACAAGGTTTAGAACTTAGCAAACGCAGTAAATTGTAGTAATTATTTCAGCTAATTAGAGCAAAATCACCGATTAGTTGATCATTGATTTAACAAGCGCTTGACTAGAGAAAAATGCCTAATTAGCGTTCCAGAAACCCATTTTGATGTTTGACAAGAGATTTGCTTCAATGATTTGACAGACTGGTCAACTAATATCTGTTCAAAATCATAGTACGTAATCAACGTTCGAGCAACCCAAATGATACTTGATCAGAGATTTGATCATTGATTAGTTAATTATGAAGATGATCTGCGTTCGAGAAACCGGCTGTTAATGTACGTTCCAAATTCTATTGTTTGCGGCAGAGCGAGATTCCCCTAACACAGGTAAATACTTTACTTAAAAGGGGGTCTCAAACACTGTTATATAATGTATTTTAAGTTTCTGAATAAATATTTTGTATTTGTATCTACTGATTTATTTCTTAATATTCGAAAAAGCTTTCTCTGAGAGGGACCCGTAAGGCGTTTCATATATCTATAAAAAATAAAAAAATAAATTTTACTTGAGTGTTCAATTGTTCATTCGATTTTGAATCAGCTTTGTGTATATTCTTGCTGAATTTTAATCAGGAACTACACTGGCACTAGCAAACGTACAGATTAACACTTTAACAGACGGAAAAAATATTTTTTTCAAAACTTCAGTAGGTACCTGGTTCGGTCGTGACTCAACACAACCCGTCCACACTGGCGTACCGAGCACACTGCCAGCAGCCCCCGTGGTCCGTTCGAAAAACCGACGCAACAGGGTTCGCGCCGAGCGAGACTTGAATTGCTCGTAGCTTTGCTCGGAAAATGCTCTGTTCGCGGTCGCAAGGCATGTACACTAATAGAATTGGCATCCATTGCATGATACCCTTCGTGATTCAAATGTTTTAAATTCATGTTACCTTGCGTAAGTTTGTACGCGGCATGAGAAAGTAAACGAAGACGTGATTAAGATTTCTAAAATTGTAATATTTAATTTGATATCGATTTAGCATTGCTAGCAGATTCCGGTCGTAAGATAGAGTTAAGAACCGTCCGAGAAGTGATATTTTGTTATTGAAGGTGTGCGAGTAGAAGTCGAATGTGCTCGCAGTGCTGGCTCGGCCACGTGCCAATTAATTATGTAGGTACCTTAGGAAAAAATATTATACATGTAAAATAAACTTTGTATAATCACTAATCCTATTTACTACGGCAGTTTAAAAATTGTATTTTTATGTAGTTCTATCATCAAGCATTTATTTATGTTTAATCTAAAAATATTTAATCTTCCGATTATTCATAACTGTCTGTGATTTATAGTATAATTTGTTAAAATTGTATTTGTTAAAATTTTATTATAAAATATGTCAGTCATATGTTTTACTTGTCTGTGATTTGGAAGTATTCTTGTGATTATTAGAACGTATTTAATCAGAACTTCTTACTGTTTCTACTTTTAATTTGCTGCATATATTTTTAGAATCATAATACATAATAACATTCAGGCTGTGCGGCACAACGTTTGTCATATGTAATCCAGGAGTACAATAATAGCTTGGCTGTATTTTGAAACCTCGTCAATTTCATAGTTTTTTATAAGCTTTTACATTTTTATTCCAAATAACTGTTTAGTGCTGTAACTTTATTTGTACTACGAGTAAATAACATGACTTCCGAGATATTTCAATTACTTCTGGCGTGTTAGTCCTTAGTAATAAAATTAATATTTACGTCAGATCCAGGTAAATAAATCAGCTTTGGGCATGGAAAGTATTCTTAAAAATAGCCGGGTGGCTTTTCAGTGTTAAAAAAACCGCCAAGCTATTGCACTTGGTTTCACCTACCGGTATCCATATCACAAACGTTGTGGAACATCCTGTTTATACCTTTATTACATAGTTAATATGCCTGGAACAGGTTTTTACTGATTATAAGAATTATACTTATAACAGACATTGTATCGGCGTTATATTGAAACTTTTTAAAATCACGTATAATTAATAAAAATAATGTTAATGAATATGCATGCTAGTTTAGTCTTTTTAAGTCGAATATACGACGACATAAGTATCTAATGTCCTAAGACAGAAAAAAAAACTATTTTTGAGCGTTCTTTGTATTAGTAGTAGTACTCTTTTCTCAAATAAAAGTAGCCTTTGAATACACGTTTGTTTTATTTGTTAAATGACCTGTATTAAATGACCGTCCGGTAGGTAATATGTATTATACAAATCACTGGTCCAAATTATATTAAGCAGCGTCTTATTATCCTAGTATTACGTTAACAAAGGAATTTAAAATAAATCAATTGGCAATTGTGATACCCATAATAAGTTTCTTTAACGCCTCTGTAATTTGTATAGTTTAGTAGGAGATGCGAAAACCGCGTTTGGTGGGCAAAAAGTGCAACTTCACATCTCTTCCATCCAGATATTAGGTACCTACCAAATAAAAATATTACAGAGGCATTAAAAAAAACTTATCATAGGTATAACAAACGGGCCCAGGGATTTATGAAAATTCCTTTATTTAGCATCGAGATATTATGCAGACACGTTACCGATTATGCTATACAGCGTTTAGTGCAGCGAAAAAGCTACGAGTAGTATATAAGCTGCGACTAAAATTTTAACCTTTTTCGACCTTAACCTTTTCGAGAACAAATATCACAAATAGTTAAAAAGACGGTTGAGTATTTGATATAAATTCATCTCATTTATTTTTGCTTGCATATACAATTATTTCCTTGTGTAGGTACGAATGGCTAGGTTTACACATGCACACTGTAAGTACATTGCAAAATTAGTTCTACTTTCTATTATTCTAATAAGATCCTACTAATATTATAAATATCAAAGTTTGTATGGATGGATGTATGGATATTTGTTACTCTTTCACACAAAAACTACTGAACCGATTGGGCTGAAATTTGGTATTGGTATAGTTTGGGACCTGTAATAACCTATAGGCTAATTTTTATCTCGATAAAACGCGAGCGAAGGCGCGGGCAGCAGCTAGTATTATATAAAAAATACTAGCTGCTGACCTCGCCTTCGCCCGTTCATCCATACAAACTTTAACATTTATAATAGGAATAATATCGGACCTCCAGTCGTAGACTGACTCAATACAAAATTCATGTTTTTTGGGAAATGAAGAAAACGAGTTTCGGCCCTCGACAGTTTTTAGTTAATCATAATATAACTTTATAAAATAATGAGGTATTTAAAAAATTCAAGGTCTCGCAGGTTATTTGGTCTAACCTGCGTTACGTATACGTATTACAACTTCTTTAAAAATATTTAGAACTATAGGAGTAAATCAACGCTGAAAAAAAGTTAAACTTAGTCTAGTACCATGCAATACTAAAAAACCTAAGATTTTTCGATATATTTATTTAGAAACAGACCTAAGCACAGTAAGGCTAAAAAAATTAAATCTCAATAAATCAAATACAGACGTGAACTATAAAAAAGCCGTAGTTCCAATAAAGTATTCAGTACAAAACTGACACAAATTGGTTTAAGTCACAAAAAAATAGGTCAGTTTACAGTTGTAAAGTGACCGAAAAAAGACTTCAGTCGCTTTACGATTTAAATTTACGTAGTAAACTTACCCCAAGTTTAGTACTATAATGAATAATGAATGATGCATTCACGACTGGAGGTGCGATATACAGAATGGATTTATGAGACAGGACAGTAAAGGCACCGGTAACCGTTATGGTTACAGGAAAACGTTCCTAGGAGACCATGCATAACTTTTGGAGATATATATGACCTGCATTCAGATTTAGGAAAAAATGTACAGTCAGCAAAAAAATGTCAATTTTACACAAAAACTTTTTGATGCCCATCAAAAACTTTTTGATCCTGTTTCTTATAAGGATATTAATCATCTAGCTCTATGAGACATAGTAAAAATAGTGAAAGACACCAGATAAATTGGCATCCTTAAATAAATATTACCTTTATGACAGATATAATATAAAAGTAAATTTTCATGATAATCAATCACCCAGCACTTCAAGTGTTCACCTGTGAGTCGTTGGCTACCTGTGTGTGTATGAGAGATGGGGCTTGGAGGTGGCATCTTAGTTGGACCATGAGTACCTATCCACTGTTTCCCAAATTGCCTATTCAAACTGGAACGCGTAAAGCGGCTGTTGTGTGATGGACCACACAACAGCCGCCATCTTACTGAAAATAAACATTCACAATTCTGACGCAGACATTTTTTAACAAGAAGTTTATAAATTTTAACTATCCATCTAGAATTTTCTCAGCGCAAACATAAGAATAACCTGAAGATATCCGAATCGAATTCAAAGTTTGAAAGTTTTTTAACTACCTACTTTTTTCACCTACAATACAAATACTCTTTATTGCACACGTTACAAAAAACAAAACAGGAAAACACAAACACAGAAAAAGTTACACAATGGGCGGTCTGATAAGAGCGGTTTCTTCCAGGCTACCTTTGGATGGACAATTAACTATACACCTATCTACATTTTCAGCCAGTGCCGGATCTACTCAAAACAAAAAGTTTGACTCTCTTACGAAAAGTATGTAAAAAGTTTTTCGCGATTTCTGACATTTCTAGTAATCAAACCTCAGTCGGTCCAGTCCACTTCTGATTTTTATAAAAGAAAGGATCGATTGGCATCAAAAAAGTTTATGTGTAAAATTAAAATTTTCTTATTGATTATATTTTTTTCCAAAAACCGTAAATTCAGTTCAAAATATCTCAAAAAGTTATGGATATTCTCCTAGGAACATTTTCCTGTTACTATACCGGTTAAGGTACCTGTCCTTACTGTCCCGTCTCAAAAATCCAACCTGTATATTAAAAACCCAGTAAGGCGTAGATGTATTATTTTCTCAAATATTATAGAAGTCTATTTACTTCGTCACATTTTGTCATATTTTCGAAGAGCTGTTATGCTCAGGCTTTGGTGCATGTGCGGAAATTAAAAAAGTATGGATCTGCATCTCATACGAACAATGGATAATGAGCTTCAGATACATCCAGATAACCGACGTGTACCAGTCTGCTTTCCTACCTCCCCGCATGCAGGAACAGTAGGTACACTGCACCTGCGTCGGGCATAAGAATAAATAAACTAGAAAGGAATCTTCTTTGACAGAGTCCCGAACACCGGCAATTGAAATGAAATGAAATTTATTTATTGCATGGAAAACACAGACAAAACAATTCCAAAAACAATCAATTTTCTATATTTAACTAATAATTAGGTAATTTAAATCGATGTATGCGTTGATTGAATTGGTTAGCCTGAGATATCTACCCTTTGTAAAGCCTTTGTTATAGACTTCTATGCCAGCCCTCAATACAAGGACCCTGATTTCATGTAGAATTATTAAAAAATTTAGAATTCTAGTTACGTACACGGTTATATAGCTTCTTATTATATAGTTTCTTATTATTATTATATACCTACTTCCCCCTTCATATCTTACGTCGTTATGTCTGTCGTCCTGGCGTGTTGCCAGGGTTGCTTACTGTTACTTATTATTACTAACGTCTAAAGATAATATCGCTCAAATATTAGGTTATCTTAACTTTGAAATCATTATTTCGTTCTAATTTAAAAAATATGAATTTTATAAACATTATTTCATTCTAAGCTTACAAAATATGATATATAATTTTATAAATACGTATACTTACCTACCTACATTATTTATGTTACGTACCACATTAGGTATAGAATTTATAGATATTCATTAGGTACGAAAACGTAATAATAATTAGGAAATATCCTCTCATCATCTTTGGGCAACTAAAAAATCTTGAGTATGGCCTAAACATAAACATACATAACATAAAAATATATTTATTTGCAGCAAAGAATGTTACAGTTTAAGAGGCACTTAGTAGTTAGGTATAGTTACAGATTATATAGTATGGTATAGTTAACATTATGAGTATGTCTATTTTAGTATAGGTACATAAATTTTACTGTGGCAATATAAACTAACAAAATATCATTGCTGAGGGCTTTCAGACTATGATTTTATCTATGGATCTCACACTAGGCCGAGCCTGTGTCGTGAGGTCCAGGCTGATGCTTAATACAAATATGCAATTTGACTCGGTGTGACATAAAGAGTGAGTAATTTATGGAGACAAAGATAAAAAAGAAAAACTAAAACTTAACTTATGATTTTGAGAATATCTTCAGTGTCATTGTAATTTAGAGTTATAAGGCAGTTGAATAGAGTTTGTTTAGGTTCACGGACTGACATATTATTAATATTACATGTTTTCACTACCTTGTTATACACATACTCGTGTGACCGTATATGCGGACCAAAGCGGTGAGCAAAGGATGAGTTTACTGGTGGTGTAGGTATTCTTAAGACTCTTTTTGTAACTAGTGTTGAGTAATTTTCCGAGTTTATTAGAGTTCTATGTGCAGCTAGTGTAGTGCGGAGAATAAATAGTTGTCGTACACTAAGGACTCCGTATTCGTTATATAATTTTATTGTTGGGTGCCTAAACGGTTTTCTATACATGACTTTTAGTACAGAGCGTTGTGCTCTTTCAACTTTTATAAGATAGGTTTTTGCTGCACTTCCCCAGCAAGTTATACAGTAAAGGATTAGTGATTGACACATCGCTAGGTAAATATAATTAAGTAGCTCTTTACTTGCAATGCCCCGGAGGCAACGCATAATATGTATCACTTTTCTAATCCGGCCTGAGAGTCCTTCAAAATGCCTTCTATAGTTCAAGTTCTCATCTATAGTAATTCCCAAGTAATTTATAAATTCAGCTCTAGCGATAGATTCACAGTTACAGTGATGCATACTTTTTGTATTGTTTTTTGCCACTTGACAGCATGGTAATTTTTCCCAGAACGCACAAACCGGCGGCCGTAACAGCCCGACTGAGTCGTCCGGAGTAAACCGTTTAACGTGTAGGCTAATATCGTGACACAGTCGCTCCGGAGCGGGAGTTTCCGCTCTACTATGTTCTTGTTTACTCTATGGTCGGAGCTCCTTCCGCCCCACATGTTAAATATCGCTATTGTTGCTTTTGACATTTTGACTGCTGAACAAAGCTCCAAGAATAAAACACAACGAAGCTTATCTAAGGCTCCGTCAAGGGGTGCCGCGGAACTTATTTACCAAGCCTCAGCCTGTCTGTCCGACAACAGTTTCTATTTTCACTCTGGCTCCGGCTGTAATTTAAATGACTTATTGAATATATTATTCACAGAATCGCTTCCTGCGAGCAACAAATAATAAAACTTTGATTTTCTCGACTTATCAACTGGCTAACACGCCGCGTCGCATAAATGTATTAACAATAAAAGGTGCAAATGGTCGTGCTAATTACACTAACCGAATATTAAATTAAAATATATAATCTGGCTAATGGAATGGATTGTACAGGGTAAATACAATCTTTAATAATAATAAACTAACGAGGAAACAATCAAACTCTACTTTGTTTGCATTATTGTAAAATTACCTCGTGTGTTCATAAGTCTTGAGACACAGTAAAACTAAAATATTTTTGGAGCTAAGTTGAGTATTCATTTATTGGATATTAAAATTAAAACTACTGACATCTAGATCTGTATTTAAAAATAAATCATTCAAAATGGCCGCCTTTGCATTCAATGCAGGCCTTCAAACGCGTGCGCCATTCATCTATGGCGGCACGAATCTTTTCAATGGGAATCCGTTTCGATTCTTTAATAAGGGCTCGCTTGAGAGAATCCAGGTTTGGGTGAGACTTTCTGCATGCCCTCAGCTCCAATTCCATCCATAAAGAATAATCCAAAGGATTCAAGTCAGGGCTTGACGAGGGCCAATCTTCGCTCCGAATGAAGCCTGGCAAATTGGCCTCCAGCCAACGTTGGGTAGTCTTAGCTTTATGGGAGGGAGCAGAGTCCTGTTGGAAAACCCAGTATTTTCCAGCGAATAGCGTATCATTTAATGGTTTAACCACCGCTTCCAATATGTCGGTTTGGTAATTTTGTGCCTTCGCCTTGACGCCTTGCTGGCAAAAATGAAGCGAAGTGACCCCCTCGTAGGAAACACCCCACCAAACCATCACACTTGCTGGATGATGAGTGCGCTGGACATTGCGTACAGATGGCTGGACGTCCTTTGAACTTCTGGCGTAAACCTTATTGTTCTGCCGGTTAAACTTTTCTTCCACCGTGAAGATCTTTTCATCGGTAAACAGGATATTTTCTGGATCGTGTCTCTTCAATAGGTTCCGACATCGTTCCAGTCGCAATTTACGAAGACGCTCGTTTAAATAATGCACTTTCCTTCGACTGTAGGCCTTTAGTTTAAGATCATATTTAAGTATCCTGTTCACCGATATTCGCGAAATGCTGGTCTGCAGAGCTAATTTCTTTTGAGTCCGGCAAGGGTTGCGACGAATTCGCTCTCTGATTACTTTGATGTTGGCGGGCGTCCTTACAGACCGCGGGCGGCCACATCTTCCACGGTCTTCTAAAGAGCCGGTCTCCTTGTACCTCTTTATGGTATAATACACAAAGTTCCGACTACATCCCAAACTTTGGATTTCACTAAAAACTTGCATTGGTTTTTTTCCTGCTTGAAACAGTGAAATTACAGTCGCACGCAAATCTTTTGTTGGCGCCGTTTTCACGGAGAATGAAACAAATATTCAAATGTATATATTTTCTGATTCAAAACATTCGAAATTTAAAATTTTAAATGTTTTAAAAAGGTTGCATGAATTACTTTCTTTTTAAATTAATTAAATAAGTTCGTCTCAAAACTTATGAACACACGAGGTATACTACTTATATTTTAATACTTCATTAAATATTACTCAATATCGTAAAGAGTAACAGTTTATCCATGTTTAATAATAAAATATTTATCTACTAGCTGTTGTTATTACCCGCGACTTTGTCCAAATGAGTTATCATCAAACTTACCAACCAGTCTGTCACCTCATTAAATATCTCCAGTCGGCTTGGTGAACACTATTTGAAACCTTTATGACTCTGGCCCGAAGCCATAACCCTAAGCCTTAAGGTGTGATTTTTTTAATTTATTTCTTAGCGTTCACTTTCATACCAACTTTAAAAAGACTTAATTGCTTTTCTTTGTATATTAGTCAGTAAGGACTTTGCATACCGAAACCACAAAGTTTATATTATATATAAATTTGGAGACCTCTTTTGACTGCTCTTTCAAATCAATTGCTACTTGTTAAACTTTGAAAGCTGGCTGAAAGTAACTTTTTGGCAAAAAGGATGAATCATGTGTTTGTTCTATTTGTAAGGGGAAACTATATGTAAAATTTTGTAGGTCTATTGCCATTGTTGAAATACTAAGTATTCTCTTCAACTCCTATTTTAAACCCCTTAAGGTATGATTATACAAAATGTCTTTCTTAAGGTGCAAACACAGCGCACTCAGTGCGCGGCAGCTATGCACAGCATTCGCGGGACACAAACTTAACTCGCACGTCACTAGTTTAGACCTTCTGCGCGGCATGTCGGAGACTCGCCACGCTATTTATTTCGCATTCAAATTAGTCAATTACAATAAATGTGTTTGAAGATCAGTGAAATTGATGTTTATTGGGGTCAAAATAATGATAAGGGCTTTGTTAAAGACCAGTCTCTTGCCATCGGTATCGTATCGGCAAAATCATGTATCGTTACATACCTAATAATATCGATCTATGTTGTGTACATATATCAGTTATCAAGTATCCATAACATAAGCTCTGCTTTGCTTGGGGCCAGATGATACTGTGTGAATGGTCCAGCAATATTTATTTATTTATTATCTCTTAAGTCTACTTAACAACCAACCATCGACAGGAATAACTAATCTTGTCAACTGTTTTCTGATGATTTACTATTTGGCAATTCAACACTAAAGGCAAGGAAGTGACTAGTCTGAAGCTAAAAGTGGTGTTATTTTGAGTGGACTAGCTAGAATGATTGAACTACGATGCTCACCTCTCCCTAGCTGGCTGGTCTCTGGCACGAACGTCGGTGCGAGATCGATGGAGCGAGACGTTCACGTTGTAAGCTGCGTTGCGACCCAGGGCCCGTACTTTTAAAAACGAAATCGAAGTTTCTGATTCTTTTTCGTGCAAACGCTAATCTTATGCCATGGAAATAAGAGTTGCTTTTGCAGGAACACGAAAAAGAAACTTCGATTTTCCTTTTCCGAGGAGGCCCCCTGGCTAGTAGGCGCCGCGCATATACGACACGTGTCTGTGGTACGCGCTCCGTAGCCTGGTGCTACGCAACGTCTACGAGATTCGTAGACGTGCTACGTGCCTACGACGTAGCTAACTTTTACATCACACAGAGAGACATTAGTTTATGCTTGTTGATTCCGGGTATTCTGGGTATTATCTATCTATGTATAATAAAAATATCTATCTATTTAATATATTGTATTGAGTATATACCCATAACACAAGCTCTGCTTAGCTGAGGGCTAGAAAAGCTGCTCAAAAAATGCTGGACTATCGACATCGGCATCGTGTGGATTGTCCTGCATTATTTACTTATATTAAAAAAATCTTGATTTTTGTTTATATTCTCGCCACACCATTTATTGATTAAATTCTTTTCGGTTCCCGTTGCACCAAAATAAGAATTTTAGTGTCCATAAGTTTTAACTTTTCGATGATTATCTGTAATATTTTTGATGTTTTTATTAAATAGTCGGATGTTTGTACTATTGATTTTCTTATGGCTCCTCTTCACAATCTACCATACATACAATACCATACAATTTACATAGGGAATAATAAGCATTGTTTTTTTATCAATTATATAATATGTACTTAAACAGAAGTTGTTTTATTGGTTTACAAAACTCGAATGTCGACGTCATTGTTTGCAGAAATCAGGAAATTAGATTAATAACATGAAGCAATAGTCCTTAAAAACCCCTCATGACATATAACTGTATCCAGGGGGAATATACACATCATTTGAGGCAGCAGAAAGAGCTCCACAATTTGGCTCCAAGGGAATTTCAAACCGTCAATAACTCTAGGACCACTCGAGACATATCTCTCTATCTAGTCTAAGAAATACATATATAGATATTGCTCTATTCAGAAAAACGTACTCGTACCTAAAAGTTTGGTAAAAGGTAAAGGAATTGGCGGCCTTATTGCTCAAAGCCATTTCTTCCAGGCAGCCAACCAGAAATCAGTAGAATTAAACTGAAACGGTCACGAAAATTATTGTCTAAGTTCTAGTAATATTTACTAATTACATCAGTCATTTCAAACAGTCATAATAGCAAGAGTACGTAGATGCAGCCTTGCAGGTATCAGCACGTGAGCGAAGTAACCGCATTAGGGCCAAACTCCTCCATAGCTGAGCTGAGATGAGCGGAGAAGACATGTTTTAAACAACCAATAGAACGTCATTATTGACACATCTCGTCTCCGCTCAGCTTCATTGGTGACCATCGAGCGGAGATGTATCATATTTGTGTGCGAACAAACAAAGAAAGATCGAAGGAGAGATGCGAGCTGTGCCTTGCAAGCTGGCGACTTCACGCAGCGGATACGATACGGAGATTAGCGGAGAAATGAGTGTGCCTTGCTAGTGCATTCATCTCAACAAACATCCGATGCCCGCCGCACGCAGCTCTGCCGCTCTAACCAGCACACATCCCACTCCCGTCTAGACAGTACGCATCACCGCATAGCTTCGGCGGAGACACCCTAGCTGAAAAACGTCTCTTTTTGTCTTCGCTACGGTCATATCCGGACATCTCCGCATCGGTGAAGTCTAGGCCTTAACCTAGTTCGTTTCACGCTTGACAAATTGATAGTTGCAGATTAGATGAAAGACTACGCCTCCTTGTTACCATGCAGGCAAAAACAAACATGGTCGTGTAAGCTAGCTAGCTACATTTATGTAGTATATGTACATACATACATAACACGACTTGCGTTTCAACACTGTAACATCGTTGCATAGGTCGCTTCCGACGCATAGCAAACACTACGCTTGGTCGATCGCAGAAATATCGGAACTAATATTGCTGCTATTTGTGGCTTTGACATGTGATGCATACCTACTCCGGGATACATCTGGGAAACTTTTACGATAACTACATGTTATTTTAATCTATATCAATACCGTGCTAGTATAGCAAGGTGGAAGCTAGTTTCAAGTACAGTTATCCCTCATGGCGCTTGCCTTTACCTTCCTAAGTTCTATGCAACAACGCCTGGAAGGTAATGTCAAATCATAATATAACAAAATACGAGATTTGTAATAGGAGTTGTTGAGCTGTATCGTTCACAAATGTTACTAATGTACGTGACGCAGTACTACGTTAGAGAACCTTCTAGGAGACACCTACAGGGCCCAGGGACGAAAAGGCTCACACAAACTATAATAAATAAATAATAATACAGACAGCAATGCAAAATACAGTGTGGGAAGACCTATCACTCGATGAACCGACGACATTGTAGCGGCCGCAGGGAGTCGTTGGATGGATGCGGCTCAGGAAAGCTGTTGGTGGAGTCATTTGAGGGAAGCCGTATACGGGCTGATGATGATAATGAATACAGACAGAAGCTAAGCGGCAAAGACGAGAGATCTCTATTCGAGTAGGTAGAATGTTGTATCGGTGGAAGTCACTCATGCAATTAATCAGCAGATTGTTCCCGTCTGCTCGGTGCCAGTACCACCCACTCACGCCGGCACTTTATCTTTTATTTTCAAAGAGCATATTCACTAAACAAGCAAGGGAAAAATAAAAACAAGCCATGTATCGATTGACGATAGGGAAGGCCTGGTTTCAGGACACAGGATGCAGTTTACAAAATACATTTCTGTGGCGTTTGGAATAAACATGTTAAGTCCAAAAATCGTTATTTAGAATGCGCGCATTTGAAATTTAATATTTTCGTTACTGAAAGGAAAAGACACTTACTATTTCTTTTTATTGTATGATATATTATATCATGTGTTTTTTTGTCGTAATGATTGCGTCTTTTCCTTTCAGTGACGAAATTTTTAAACTTCATATGCGGGCATTGTAGATAACGGTTTTTGGACTTATCATGTTTATACCAAACGCCACAGATTTATATAATAATTTAGATTCAGGCAGACTCGTAAGCGTCTACACTACACAATGTGGGTGGTTTGCCATTACGGATTAACTATAGACACTATAATTTTATATTCATTATAATATCGCATGAAAGATAATATGGAAATCTTGTTATTGTTCCTCGTGAGAGAGCTAGTCACCTCCTGCGGTGTGCTGTCACCACTTGTATGCATTTTACGCACAGAGGGTGATTAGTCGCTTCCTAGTAAAACGATAATATACCAAGCTTCAAAACAATCAGCTACTCTACAGCTCTAGAGATGAATAATCCGTTCGTGTAAACAGCAAGTTATCTCCCATCTTGCGCAAACATGCTCCAAAGCAAGCAAGGAAAATATCCCGGTACTTAGCTATTCAATTTGTGGGAGTTATAATTCAATCTGCGAACTGTAAAGCCACCTGCAGACCGCGCGGTTTATAACAAATATTATATTTTGACTTCTATGTGATTTTTGATTAGGATTATAAGAAGATACTTTGCTCTGAATAAATATTGGACATCGAATAAGCGTGCTAAAAAAACGCGTGGTCGGAGAAAACCTCTAACAGCTATTAGAATCACATAAAGCTCAAGGGCCTGAATAAATTAAATCATTTCATATTTCAACTAAATTAACTACATAAAACTCATCTTGTTAACGTACTCATGACGTCAATCATCTATTTAAAATAAATTCCATCAAATCAATTGGTGCTTCATTTTATACGAAGGTCACGCTTTCGCTTGGCAACAAGGATGTACATATATACATAGGTCTACAGGGTACAAAGAAATGTTTGTTAGGAATCATATCTGTCAAATAAATATAGCAATTTTTTTATTAATATTTTTACAAAATTGTTTGTTACTCTGAACAGAAAACTAGGATTTACTTAAACATTTACCTACAATTAGTGTAAAACCGTGGATGACGTAAGAGCCGGCTAAGGGAACCTACCGGAGGAAGGGCAGCAGCTTCCTTCTGAGTACCAAAATTGCGATCACCAGTCCGCCTGCCAAGCGTGGTGATTATGGCAAATCCCCCCTACATGGGAGACCATCCACTCGATGGACCAACGACATCGTAGTGGTCACAGGGAGTCGCTGGATGGAGGCGGCTCAGGACCGCTATTTGTGGCGTCGTATGGGGGAGGCCTATGTCCAACAGTGGACGTGTATCGGTTCATATGATGAAGTGTACCTACGCAGTGTGAACACAGCTTGCTTAGAGTTTAATTAATTGTAGGTATGTATCAAATATGAATAAAGAAAAAACCGTGTGCCGAGTGCAAATGTGGGGTTAACAAAACAAAATATAATATGTAAAAGAGAGTAAGAGGAGCTTACGCTAGCTACAATGGAGGCTGATACATACAAGATGAATCTACATTTTGACAAATTATGTTGTAGGAAGAACACATTCGATTGTTTGTAGTATATTGGCTACATGTACATGGGAGTTGCACTGGGGAATCGTAAACGTTTTTCGATTACAGAGACGACTAGAATTACGGGGAATAGCTTACAGAAGTTTATTTACTTCTTGGTGGTTGTCAATCTTACCGCTGCTGTCACGGCTGTCACGGCTGAGGATGATGAATCTTAACGATTACAATTAACGGTAAAATAATAATTTAAGATGGTACAGCGTGTTATTAGTCATAAGTTACTTTGTTCCTTACGTATTTTACCTCAAAATGATGTTATTACATTTATAACGTGCCATAAAGGTGATTCTAAACCATTTATGTTTATTTTAATCTTGAGATGACATTAATAAGCATAATTATTATACAGCTGATTAAAAGTTTAGTAAACTATTAGCTGATTAATATGAAAACTGTTATTAATTAAAGAGATAAGAGGTTAGATGCTACAGAGCCTTATTAGTTTGATGCAAATGTTGCTTTATTATCTACGTATTTTACCGCAAAATTATTGTATTTCATTTATTACGCATTCAAGTTGATTGTAGTGTATTTTTGAGCGTGCCACTTTCGAGCCGAAATACTGTCACAACTGTCCTTGAGGTGGCGAGATTATGTCTTATTTTTTCAATAGTTCTTATGAGTTAGCCATTGCACTTATGGACAAACTTGTAGTATTTATACGTAGACAAATTTCCATTTCACAATAAAACTCACCATGGTTCCAGCTAACTGCTACAAACTATACTAATACAAACATAATTATGGCGATCAAATGAAAACCGTAATGGCACAACCGTACCCAGTCTACCCTACAGTCTACAATACAGATTATTGCAGATCAATAAAACATATAGAGCCGTACAGGCATGCTAGCACTCACCGGGGTCCTCGTCAGCGACTGGTAGCGGGCGTTCGGTCCCGAAGAACCTCTTGTCCAGGAGTTGGAGTAGCTGCAGCGCGCTCTCGTGCACCGGCGCGCGAGGGCACCCAGTGCACATGAGGGTCACGTTGATGATGGCTGTGTAGTGGTCGCATGGGTACTCCCTGACAACAACAAACATACATATGTACCTTACCTAACACGAAAAGAAAACTCATTATAGGATTATGTCGAATATCAGCCTTCTGTTTTTATCTCGTCATTAATTTAAGGCAATTTTAATTTCAACTAGTTTAGGTTTTCGCGATATTTTTATTTAGTAAAAGATTGAACGTTGAGAAGGAAGTTGAGAGATTTTCCTTCAATTCAATCAAACTCGACTAATAACCAAAGAACACACACATTGTTTTATTATAAAGTGAACTCACATTTATATTACAAATCGACATCATACTCGTATATAACGAGGAATTATCATTTTGAAGTTGGTTCTCAAAATCGCTTAATTTTCCTATGATGATCTTTTATCCTACGGACTATGATGACTTATTCCAGATTGTATTATCATCTCTCTTTAATGGGAACGGTCCGTAACCCTATAAGGCTGGAGTTAAATTAAAAGTGCAGACTGAGTATGCAAACATCCAGGGCCGGCGAGGGCCGCTAATAAAGTCAATGTATGCCAGGAAGCTGCTCCGCTTCAGATATTGGACGCAATCGACCTCGTGTTTACTTTACATCCTATCTGCGATCGCTTTGCAGGGCAGTATTACGAGTAGGTACATTAGGTAATCTTGGTACCTATACAAGCTGCGCGAGAACGGAAAACTTGAAAAAATAATAATGTAAATACATATATAGGAAATCGAATTCGTTTAAATAACAAGTACAATAGGTTGTCCTTTATCTACCCTTTGTTGTTCTCTACAGAGTGTTTGGTATTGGGACCGACATAATATAATAGGTAAAAAATTGTCTACTCAATCATGACCCTAGTAGTAGGTAAATATCTCTTAGTTTAACCACCTCATAAATGATTTCTTTTTATGTTATGTAGCATATCCTTAGAAAGAGAATAACTGAAAAACTTTTTATACGTAAACTAAATTCAAAACGACTTTTTGTTTTTTTAATTGAATTTAGGAGAAGTCTCGATTTATAACTTTTATGCGTATTTTTTACTTTGAATGCTCATAACTTTTTTATTTCAAGTGAATTGTATGATGTAATTTAATTATAAAAATAATTAAAGTTAATTTGTGGCATTACAACCACATACAAAAAAGATATTATGATGATTTAAAGGCAAGATCTAGGGTGATTAAAAATAATACTAAAATATACATATCTCAGCAATCATGACAATTAGGAGATTGATTTTACCGAAGAAATATAACACATGATCCCTATCTCCCCAAAAAATGATGTCGGTCCCAATACCAAACGTCCTGTATTATGGGCTTCTACAAATACATGTACTACTATTACCGCCTGCAGTTTATTCTTATTCGATATACCTATCTATAGTAATCAAGATTGTTTTATTGTTTTGGTCCCCCTTTTAGTCGGTATCTTTTTAATTAGAATGATGGCGACGTATCGCTTTACAAGTTCCTTTGTGGAACCGATCCGGTGGTGCCGCCGGCCAGGCTTAACGAGACAAATCTCTGCGAAACGATAGCAGACAAATAAGGATCTGTGGGGGATAGGGTAAAGAAAGGTTTATTGTGTTATTCAAAAAATGAAATTGTGCCCGAGGCTTCAGACAACAAAGGTTAATAAATCATTAGTAGCATTTTCTGCGCTATTATCATTATTTGTTAGCAATAACTGAGAATTTTAGGCCTATTTATAATTGATATTATTAACACGTAGTCTGCCGGTAGTATAAAACCAAAAAATCAATAAAACTTTTTGGCGGATATACATATAAGCGTGAGGTCAGAATATAAATTCTGATATGGGAAGTGTTTTGATTAGCAACAGGGTTCGGGAGATATTTAAAAAAAATGTGTGGTTATTATTGACCTACGCGGCGCTGTAATACTTAAAAATGACTATTCGTTATGGAGGCGTCGGATAGGTGATGCCTCCGGTCACCCGCACACCTCAGAATGATTTAAAAAGAGGAGAATTACGCATCAGCAATCTTTAACAAAAGGTACATCTCTTCGTATAATATTGTGAGCGAATCTCAACACATACCATAAAATATTTTTAGATAACTAGAAGGTTACGAATACACCTCCTTATATATTCTACTAGAATTACGCATCAGCAAGCTTTAACAAAGGGAACATCTCTTCCTATAATATTGAGAGCCAATCTCAACACATACCATAAAATATTTTTAGATTACTAGAAGGTTACGAATACACCTTCTTATATATTCTACTAGAATTACGCATCAGCAAGCTTTAACAAAAGGTACATCTCTTCCTATAATATTGTGAGCGAATCTCAACACATACCATAAAATATTTTTAGATTACTAGAAGGTTACGAATACACCTTCTTATATATTCTACTAGAATTACGCATCAGCAAGTTTTAACAAAAGGTACATCTCTTCGTATAATATCGTGACCCAATCTCAACACATACCATAAAATATTTTTAGATTACTAGAAGGTTACGTTACGAATACACAGCCTTATATATTCTACTAGAATTACGCATCAGCAAGCTTTAACAAAGGGAACATCTCTTCCTATAATATTGAGAGCCAATCTCAACACATACCATAAAATATTTTTAGATTACTAGAAGGTTACGAATACACCTTCTTATATATTCTACTAGAATTACGCATCAGCAAGCTTTAAGAAAAGGAACATCTCTTCCTATAATACTGAGAGCCAATCTCAACACATACCATAAAATATTTTTACATTACTAGAAGGTTACGAATACACCTCGTTAAATATTTTACTAGCTTACCCGCTCGCGATTTCATTCGCGTGAACTCTAAAGTAAAAAAGCTTCTAAAATTGGCTGAAACTCCTAGAAAATTTCTTAAAATCGTTTACAGTAAAAACTTGCCAAACTAATGCCACCCCAAGAATTTGAAAGTCTCCCAACTACTACTTTACAACTTTTTGTTTACAGTAGCCCATTTTAAGAGCAGTTTTGATATTTTCTGTAATTCATATTTCATTATTTTGTATTTTTTAATAAATATGTAGATTAAAAAATACAAATTAATGAAATATACAAAGTTCCATATAAACACAGTTTCGAACCAATCAGAGTCACATGAAACATCAGGAACTTTGACACCTCTTTTACCCTTATTTAGAGAATTTTATAAAAATACTCAAACACATATTTTAATTCATTGAATATTGAATACGTATTGAAATTTTAGGTCAACAGCATCTTACATTAAATAGTTATAAAGTAGACATTTCAGTACGGAGCCAAATTACGAATCACAAATATTAATAAATCATTTTACCCCATTTTCAGGATTATTCTGAAAAATCCTGAAACATGCGTCTAATAGTTTGTTTTGTAACTATTCTCTTTAAGTTCTACGCAAATTGTGTTGCTGATTAAAAAGTTAAAAGAAACACCAAAAAAAATCACACCCCCTTTTCACCTCTTTAGGAGTAGTATTTCTAAAAATCCCTTCTTAGCGAGAGGTTAATGAAGTAAAAGGTTCCTGCCCACCAAATTTCACTTTTCCAGCTCCAGTGGTTTGGGCTGGGCGTTGTCTCCAGGTAGGCTTATTCTTGTATATATTAAGATTGAAGATAAACGCCGAAAACAACTTGGAATATAAATTTTACTAATATTATAAATGTCGAAAGTTTGTGAGAATAGATGCATGGATTTTTGTTCCTCTTTCACGCAAAAACTACTGAACTGATTGGGCAGATTTGGTATGAGTATACATAGTTTGAGACCTGGAATAACAACCTGAAATATAGATCATCCCGATAAAACGCGGGGAAGTCGCGGGCAGTAGCTAGTATTGAAGATAAACGCCTGCAGGCAATTTGTCCCTATGACGCGCGGGTCGGCGATTAACGCGATATGCAATAGGTCACGAAGATGCACCCAATTGGATTTGGTAATCCAATTGGGTGTATCTTACCTCTAGGTCGATCCTCGAGGTGTGATCGTACCTCTTGGGAAAATTTGCGTATACTTGCAGAGACAGGTCTTGCCTTCGTAACATCGTGGCTAGAAGTCAACCTTTTAACGCTAAATACTCTGAAGACTAAGTATCTTCTACAATGCTTCATAAAAACCAATGTTAGTAAACCTTCGAGTAAATACAAAATCGTAGCGCACACATTTCCTTGCAACAGATCACTGACGTCTAACTCTATGTGTAACTGTAAAAATCTAGTCCATGAGGAGTCAATCAATTATCTCGGCGTTATAATTGACACAAAACTCTCCTGGGGCCCACATTGAAATGGTTTCCAAACGAATACGAAGTTTAATTTATGTTTTCAAACAGCTTCGCTCTGTTGCGGATCACAAACGTATAATTCAAACGTATAAAGCGCTAGCTGAATGCGTTATAGGATACTGCATATGTTCTTGGGGTGGAGCAGCTAAGACATATGTACATGATTAAGCTAGAGCGTGCACAGCGTGCTCTATTAAAAGTCTCCATGTCACTTCCATTTAGACACTCTACCTTTGATCTGTATACTCACTGCTGTGTATTGTCTGTAAGAAAACTATACATACTTGATTGCCTCCGTAGATACCACAAGGAAACAATACCAAAACTACCGAGTACAAATAAGAGGATCAAAAAATGCCCAGTTCCCTGTATCAAAAGCACCCTTGCACGGAGGCTCTACCATTTCACGGCGCCTACATTATACAATCATTTTGATAAAAAAAATGGTGACACGAGAGAACTAACGTCGTACAAAATAAAGCAAATAATTGTAAAATGGTTAAATACGCTCGATTATGATCAAACAGAAAAACTTTTTGTGAGATATAATTAAACTGTTGAACGAGTTCTTTATTATTTAGTATTAGTATTAAAGAAATAAAATATATATATACTTTAAGCTTATAATTTAAGTAATATATTAGTGTAGTTGTAAGGCCAACACTGCTTATTTCATAATTTAATCTAGAAAACATGTGTAGGAGGGAAGACTGGTTATCTGTAATACAGTTTAAACTAAACTAAAACAGAAACCAGGGTTTCATTAGACTTGTTTTGTATATTTTTAAGTGAAATAAATGATTTTGTATTTGTCTTTTGTTGTCGAGGACAGGATATGCTCATCATGTTATCACTGTATGGCAATTACGTAGAATAGAATAGAATTATTTATTTCACATAAAAAATCAACAATACATTTTTGTTACAAGTGCCTGACAGCCTATGTTGGGTTTAACTAGACACAGAGCTCTCATCGGTAAGTAGGTACCTATTAATTTTATAAAATATACATTTTGACAGGCTTTTCATGAGCCGGCAATGCTTTAAATTAAACAAATTTATAGACTAAAGTTCTTCAATATCAAAACATACGCATGACAATGCTAACGACGTAGTTGCTGGGGATTCGTAACTGGCGTCCTTTTGAGTAGGTCAGGGGAGCATCCTGCTATGCCGATATCAGGACAAACAGCGATCAGTCAAATCTGTCAGCGCCGCATTAGTCGATTAGAACCGCACCTAGGTAATATCTGGGCCAGGCGCATTATTACTTATAACCCAGTGGATGCTTTGGACCGCTCTAAATATTCACTGCATGGATCTTAATTTACTTTTGAAAATAGTATTGTCCCTTTAAGTGGATAAAAGCGCGGCCATTTAAATACAGGCTGACTTCATTATACGTGGTTGTGAGAGCAGGGAGAACCAGATTATTTTGAGTGACTACAAAATTTAATCAAAACCAGATATTTTAAAGGCGAGTTATTAAAAATCAATATTGCGCAAGGGATAATTGAATGTTGGGGGGTTCAGCGGCGGGAGGTCAATTATTACTTCACCCCGAGAAGGGGAGCGGACTCAAAGTGCGAGGACGCGATTGCGTGAGTGCACGAGTACAGTTGCACCGAGGTAAATGCACCGCCATGTCTCTAAATTGACTTTTGGAATGACTGCGTTCATCTGCTAACACGCGCTATCGTATGACATGCCTGCTACATGCGTATACCTTAGTTCACCCGACTGTACAACCCTGCGGCCGTTTGTTTAACAAATATTTGGACATACTGCAACGTTTCATTTCAAAGGACATAAACTAACACACACGTATCACAAAGTAGTGAAAATTTCGTATTTATTTAATTTTATTAAAGCTTAAGTTTAAAAAAAAATCATAAATACATTATACAATAGATTCTAATGCACTATCTATTTGGCATTAAATATTAGATTAAACGGTCAACTTACCTAATGTATACATCTTTAGCACATAAACATCTTTTTACTGGGGACAGCTACGACAAGGCAAATGCGAAATCGTAGTAGCGCGTGCGGCGGCGGCTGAAGGATGTAGGAAGCTAACACACGCATTCCAATTTTCCCTTCGTACGTACGGGTTTAACCGTCAAAATACAAATCCAGGTCGCCCCCGTCCATGGAACCCCCGTGGAGCACGGAACTGCACAAAATCGCGCCAGTTTTGCACTGCTCTTAAAATCTTAGGTGTTGTGCGAGTATGCTCGGATTAATGACACCTCGTAATTGTAAACTACTCACTTCGTAAATGCGCACTGTTTCCCGCAAATTGATTTGTCCTTCCCCATAGTACACTCCCATCATCTCGTGGTATTCAATATCTGAATAACTAGGCATTCGAGCCATTTATACGAACACATTACTTACGTACAAAAACCGGTAGATACGTAGGTACGTGCATTGCCTAATGAAGTGAACATTGCGTATTTATTTAATTTTTCAAAAACTAAAAGGCGTTTTTTTTTTAATATTTTTCCTGGATTCATTGTTTGAACCTGAATCACGTCTGAAAGTTTAGTCCTTCATTTTCATTGCACCCTGTATATATTAAAAATAATACATATCCCAAATACGCTACCTTGGGGTATACATAGAATATTTGCAAATCTGAATTTATTGTAATAAATTTTTGAGTGGTTTCATTAAAGTTTTATATTTGAACAAGCTTGTAATTATTGTTTTTGTTTGAGTGTATCAGCGCCAATTAACAGAAACGAACACATATTATTTCTTTCTTCAGTCTGTCTGTTCGTCATAGCAACGCGTTTTCAACGTTCGATGTTCTATGCAGGATGCATGGACCGATCGCGGTTTTTCTATTGAATATTCTGATAATAACAATAAGTTCATTTAGACGCCTGAGTATGGCTGTTATAGAAACAAAATGTTGAGCAAAAATAACTATTACGATTTGAATTTTTCGTAAACAACATGGAGTCGATAAAGCACTCATCGTCATCAGATGATGATGAACTCATCGACACACACTCACCGACAAACTATCCTTCATGGATGTTATAGGCTAATGCCATGAATAATGGCTTATAGTGTTCACTATTTACATTAATATACATATTTATTTATTATTTTACTTTGCCATGAACAGGAGGCCGTGGGGTCGCGGCGTACGAATATCGACCCAACTCAACCCGTGGATGTCGTAAGAGCCGACTAAGGGAACCTACCAGAGGAAGGGCAACAGCTTCCTTCCGAGTATTTCTAAACACCAACACTGCGGTCACCAATCCGCCTGCCAAGCGTGGTGATTATGGCAAATCCTCCCTACATGGTAGACCATCCACTCGATGGATCGACGACATCGTAGCGGTCGCAAGGAGTCGATGGATGGAGGCGGCTTAGGACCGCAATTTGTGGCGTCGTACGGGGGAGGCCTATGTCCAGCAGTGGACGTGTATGGGCTGATGATGATGATGATGAACAGGAGCATCCTATAGCTAAGCTCAAGCGCAGCATAGTCTCATTGGTGGCTGGCCTGATGTGCGTGATCACTTGTGTACAATTTCACACCGCGCCTCGCCTTACAGCTACACGACTCGAGAACATGACTGTGGCACCGCTGTGTTTGTGCCTTTGTGGGCCTATCTGCCTACCGTGTTTACAACCAATATTTATTTAATTATTGCTATTTTAAGAGAACCCTAGTGTCTAGTTAAACCTAACTTAGGATTTAAGACACTATGTAATATTTTTATCAATAAACGAAAATTACAATTAAATTTAAAAAAAAAAAATGTTTGTCAGTTCTTTAGGCTCCGCGCAAACGAGCCACCGACCACAGCCACTGGTGGCCAGCGACAGCCACTTAACATACTTTTTCATATATTTTGTATAGACGCGCCGCATACGTGTAGCCGGTGGCGGCCACTCGCTACAGCAGTGTCCGCGACGCGCCACTAGTGGCGACAGCGACCGGTGGCTGTGGTCGGTGGCCCATTTGCGCGGAGCATTTCTGTTGTAAAAGCATTCGGACATGACTAATTGGTTATCTTATCACTCAAGCTGTCAAACGTTAAATAAACCAGTGGACAGTGGACGGAGTACAGCTAAAATTGTATAGTAAAATATAATATAACAGTTCAGTCCTACCTGGCACTGAAGATAGTGGCGAGCGCCATAAAGCAGCCGTCGGCGACCCGCGGCGCGCCCGTGAAGCACTTGTCCACGCACCAGTCCAGCAGAGGCCCGATGTCTGGGTTGCACTCCAGTAGAAGGACTATCGTCTCTCGCGCCACTTCGTATATCTGGCGAACGATGCAACTATTATACTCAGATAAACATTCAACAGAATAGTTCAACCGGGGCTCGCAAAGTTGTTGCTGCAAGAGCGTTACCGAACATTTTCTACATTTTGATGCGATGGATCGCGTAAGTTTAAATAGCTTTGCTGTTTGTTTTGCATCAAATATACAATATCATTTTACATAGCACAGTTACTTGTAGAAGTTAGCACTGTAAGTTGGATTGCGTACCTACACAGTGAGAACAGCTAGGGTAGTAGTAACCACGCAATAGATTACGTACGAAATAATGAAATGTAATCGAGCAAAAATAGGCATTGCTTGTACTAATAATATCTTTATTATCATTTAATTGAGTGTATTTTGTGATGACTTTATGTTGACGTTTATATCAAGAGCTCCGTCGTCGTCGGTCGGCTCCATCCAGAACATTTGTATACGATGAGTGATTCGTACTGCACAACGGGAAAGGTTATAAGTAACTAGCTGACCCGACAGACGTTGTCCTGTCATTCTAATCAAACAACTAACATTTATTTCAAACGTGCTTGCAAAAAAGTTTATAACAAAGGTATTCGTTAAGTTTTCTTATATTTTCCAATTTTTGTGAAATTTTCTAAATTTTTTTACCTTCTACAAGTCATAAAAAACATTTGAAAAAAATGAACGAAATCGGTAAAGCCGTTCTCAAGTTATAGCCGTCCCAGGAGAAATAGGGGTTACCTCTGACAAAGTAAACAAGAACATACGTAGAGCGGAAACTTCCGCCCCGGAGCGGCTCAAGGTCACGATATTAGCCTACACGTTAAACGGCCTACCACCGACGACTCAATAAGGGCTGTCACGGCGGCACCCGCGTTTTAGTGTTTGTGCGTTCCGTATCTGGGAAAAATTACAATGCCGTCCAGGTATTGTGGACGGCATTGTAATTTGATACAATTAGTAAGAGAGTAAAGGCGCACTTTTTTACTCGGGATTTTCCAGTATAAACTTACATCACTCACTCATTATCTACCTACATTGCAATCATTTCAACTGCCTAACCCTTCCAAAAAGACCAATGGAGTCGTTCAAACCTATGTGTTCTCTTTAGCGCGATCTAGACCTCGTAAATTTTTACTACAGACATCTATATCCCGATTCAAAAACCTGGATATTTTTTATATACAAATGTTTTACAAAACTCAAGGAATATTGGTGGGAAATATTTAACGACATTGGTATCATCGAAGCAAAGCAAGCTCGAAACAATTTTTTTTTTTATTATGCTTTCATTCATCCTTTAATTGATTTCTCATTCGTTTTCGAACAAATGTAAATTTTTTTGCTACACATTATGCATTGTTGAAGTTTGTGTTTTAGTTTTTATTGATAAAATATCTAGGATTCTGAATTGGAGTATATGTAGTTATAAATTTATGAAATTCCTAGATTCCCCTCGTACGTTGTCTAGAAGTAGTTTAGGTTTTAGATGAGTCACTTGTTACAAATGGCACTTTTCGGACCTCAATAACTGAACGACCGGTATATTATATACGGTATATTATTTGTCTATAAAATGTAGTATTCCTACTCGACTCCCGACTCAACTTCTTCTCTAGAGATACAAAATTGGAGAGAAAGAAATGTCTGAAATATAGACGAGAACAAAAGTGTGCCCAATGGTTTGTGTAAGGAAACTCACTGGTATTACGTCGGTCGTTTCTTTCGGAACATGTCTGAAGCTCTGGCGGGTGCTTGTTTTAACATATCTGACCTTATCATCGTTGGAGCTGAGCATCTCGTTGAGCCAGGGGTAGAGCGAGCCGTCCTCTGCGAGCGCGGCCGGCGCGAAACAAGGTCCGCACGTCACCAGCGCGCTCATCGCCTGTTCAACATTAACCTTTTATTAACAAACACACCAACCTTTAACTACTTACCTATTTATTGTTACTTCTTTATACAAATATATAATCCGCGTGCTATGAGAAGCGGCTTGGAAACATTTCAAAATAAATCCGTTTTGTTTTTAGTTAGTTGTCGGTAAACTACCTGTTCCCGCGGCTTCGCCCGCGTATAATCTATTAATATATGAGAAGCAAGGCGTTTGAATCACAACAGACCGGTAGGATATAAAAGGCGCGCAGGCAAAAGCGCGCACTCACTTTGCTTACGTACTTTGCCCTGTGAGGACATAATATTGTGGCATATCTATCTAGTTGTTTGTTGTTCTTGTAAATGGTTAATAAATCGTTTAAGTTGCTTTTTAATTTCTAAGTTCTCCTAAAACTATAATATCGTGCGTTTTAACTATTTCGCGTGGAATCTTAAGTTACCGCTATGCTATGAGATAAAGATAAAAGATAAATGAAATTTATTTCGAATAGAATCATTTCAAATACATGGGTGAATCAACTTTTTTACCGACCCTTTTGTGTCCCTGTCATGGAAAAAACGATTAAATCAGTATTTCAGTTTAAAATATGATTGTTTTAATGATAACGTAAACTTAGATTCTATGCTAACATGCCAGTTTCATAGTTTTTATAGTTCATAGCAAAATTTTTGATTTTCCTTTGGTGACTCATAGGAAAATGTGAAAGTTACGGTATATAGGCAATCTCCATACAACGGTGAAGAAGCCTGCAACGATAGCATCTGTATTATGGTTTAAAATATGATTGTATTGATGTTAACGTAAATTTAGATTTACTGCTAACACGTAACTTTCATATATTTTTTTAGTTTATAGCTGGATTTTTGATTTTCCTATGGTGAGCCAGCGGAGACCTACATAGGTGAAGAATCCTGGGGACACATGTTTTTTGCCTATGTTCGGCTAAGTTAACATAGAAAATCATTTTTGCTATAAACTATGAAAAACTGTGAAACTAACATGTCAGCAGAGAATCTGTGTTTGCGTTAGTTTTAAAACAATCATATTTAAACTGAAATACAGATTTTATAGTTTTCCGTGACAGGAGCACGGATGGGTCGGTAAAAAACGTGATTCACCCACATAACATAACATTCATTTGTCTGACAATTATGAAATAAGTTAACTAGGTAAATTTTGGTTCAAAATATTATGTATCCTTAGCTTAAACAAGACTAATAGCTCTGTAATATGGACAGCTGTGCTCCCCCTACAATTTTACACAAGCCCAAAACTTCAATAACTATTTATTTAAAATCAAACTATTTAAATGGCTAAATAATAGGAATCTTTATATTCAATTAGAATTGTATTGAGTTTTTTTAGACCATAGCCAGACTGAGCACATCATTTGTATTAATACCAACTGTATACCATGTTTGACGCAAATAAATATTTTAATGTTTGAAAAATAACTTAGTACAAGATCAATGTATTTTTTAAAGCTTCTAGAACATAAACTTTCTGTTCAAAATCAGTACATTACCCACACCACGCGCCGAACAGAGAGAACAGCGATCGGTGGGGCTCCTTCAGTAGACAGTTCACAACTCACTCTGAGGGCAGACAGCGTTAGCCGCTCATCAGTGTCCGGCTGCGGCGGCTGCGGCGTGAGCACACCGAGCTGCGGCACCAGACCCCCGCACCACGCGCCGAACAGAGAGAACAAAGATCGGAGGAGTTCTTTCTTTAGTAGACAGCTGTACATCTCCACTGCAAACAAACAACAATGTTAACATCTCCAAGTACCTCAAAACTATGAATTACCAACAAACTGAGGACCTACTGAAATCACAAAACTAATCTTTGAAACGATAATCCCACACCCACTTACATTCCCTATCCTAATCTCAAACAGAATCGCAATTACAGATAGATATTCACATTCTCATCAATCAAAATTAGATACATGCAAGTGACCATGCACAAGACGGTAGATCCTATACCATAGGTACAGTCAGCTGCATAGAAACATATGTATATATCCCAAAATTTCACATTTATGTTTACGTGACCTTACCGTTACCTTTCAAATTAAAGTATATGCCACAATTTTTTCAAATTGATGTAGTAATGGTACTTGTCAAAACGTGGTATACGGTTTATCATAATAATGTATACACTATTTAGTCAAATAATTGTATACCAGCGAATAACAAATTAATGTAGTCAAGAATAAGCCTTAATAATATATGCAAAAAAAATGTCACAAAAATGTATACAGTATTTGGTCTTATACGTAAATACCTATGTTATTAAAATGACTTTTTTACTTAAAACTCTACAAGTCGTCATAAATATGACCTTAATTAAGTATCCAAAATGAAGTGCCAGAAAAAGGTATACAGCAATTTGTACGATGTTTTTCATTGACATGTATACAAAATGTCCCATGTTATAAAAAACGCTTTAAACTAAAATTCCTCCAAATTATCATAAATATGTATCCACGGCAAGGCCAAAATAATGTATACATAACTGATAGTCATAAAAATGTATGTAAATGTGCATTTTAGGTAGTATAACTAACTCTTCAATAGTGACGAAGTGAGTGAACTCAAGCATGGGGATCAATTACATAAATCAACTTTTCTACTATTATATTCCCTCTTTTCACAGTAATCACATTTAATGATATTTTATGAAGCTTGTTTAATTAGTATTTTGTGTAGCCCCCTCCAGCATCAATCACTGCCTGTAGCCGGTCGCGCATGGAAGAAACAATGTTTATGCACACTTGGGTGCCGCGAAAGCTTTCCCAAATGTCATAAACATTGTTGATAAGGGCTTCGTTTGTCCTACACTCATTTGTGTCCCATTGCTGGAACATCAACCCCCAAAGGTTTTCAATGGTCCAGACTTTTTGGAAGCCAGGGCAACTTGTTAACCAGTCTGTGGTTCCGTTCAAACCATGCTCGACACACTCGGGCGTTATGAATGGCCGAGTTGTCTTGCACGAACGGAACAGGCCCGGCACCGGGAAAGTAAACACTACTATGACTTCATTCAAAAAGTTTATTATGCTAGCCATGCTCCGCTAGTACACACTCCGCATGCGTTGTCAGCTCCGCTTGCTCTGGGGGATACTGGCAGAGACACCAGGTGGTCGTGCAGGAGGAGCCCACTTCGACCTCGTCAAGCTCTAAGGAGCTTCAATTTTCTAAGAATTTCTCAAAGGTAAAGTTTACGGAATATTTAAATTAAATAACGTATTGTCTATCAGTATTTTATTTTTCATGCCTAAATAACTTAACAAACCTTAACATTCATTTATACAATAATATACAATTCATAATAATTTTCTGGCCCTTTTTCCACTCAGATCTGAGGGCTGGCACAACAAGTTTTTTCTTCCATTCACTTGTATCAGTCATCATTTATTCATAAAATAGATCTTTCTATTTTCTATTCTAGTTCTATCACAAAGTTGGCTAATGTACTATCGTGTTTCAAGTTTGTGTTATTGCAACTTGCTTAATCTTGTTTGATAGGCACCACGCCCCAGCAAAATGGTTTTCAGTATCTCATCTAAGTTTAGGCAGGCAGTGTTATCTTGTCTTGACATTTTAGTACAGTCAGCTCGCCGCGCCCTATAAAAATACTTGTACCTACTTAACGACACTTTCGCATACCGCCCCAATCTGAGACATAACCTCAAAAATTATATTAGATATTCTTTCACGAAGCTGAAGTAAAGATATATAATCTTTATTAACAAAAAAAAATCATAATCAAATAATAGAAACAAATGCGAATTTATATTTACAATTGAGACGATTGTAGACTGTTACAAACAATCTACAGGTAACTGAACTGAAGAAGAGAAACTGAAGAAACTCTTTTTATATGAAATATCTCAATGCATACATACTACTCTAAAGAAAATAAGGTCCAACTAGTGTTCCACTAGTAATATTTTGATTATTTAGGTACCTATTTTTTGGTCGGGGCACAAACCAAGCAGAAGTCCCAAGACACCGTCATTGAGACGCTCTTGGCCCTTTATCCAGCGATCAGAAACTATTAGTATACCTCCTAGAAAGCTATAGTTTAGCATGGGAATGACAATGTTACTATTAAAGAAGTGAATTCTCTATTATACAATATAACAAATAAGTGATTGAAAAAATGCTGGTTTTGTTGAAGTACGAATATTTTACTACGCTGACGGTAACTGGTTCTAGCAAGAGGAAATGTGATTAAGCTCAAGTTTGATGATACATTGTCAGGCACATAGCAGCGGCAGCAGATAGTATAGCTCTGATAGTCTGGGGGATACCGGCAGAGACACCAGGTGGTCGCGCCGACGGTGCAGTGTACTCACAAGGGAAGCTCTTGATGAGCTGCGTGAGGAAGTCCGCGAAAGTGAGCCGCTGCTCGCGCGCGGCCGGCGCGTCCTTCTCCGCGTCCACCTCCAGCCCGAGGCGCACTCCCTCCAGGTACTCCGTGAGCCAAGGGTGCAGGCCGCCGCCTTCCAGCGCGAACGCACTGCTAACAGGGAGACATACCTTTACCAACAGGTAAAACTGGGTATCGAAGGTGTGAGGCTGGAACGCGGAGCTCTGTGGCTCGCGTAACCTGGATGTATTTTACACGGATAGTATGGGTACGTATGCACGAGGGCATACGTAGACGGTGGCTCGCTTAGCGCCTAGAGCCTAGCGAGTAGTACAACGAACGTTCTAGAAGTTACGTTAAGTCCCGAGGCTCTAAAGCGTTTGGATTCATGGTACAACATAATGGCGATGCCTCGCAGACTCGGCGATGGCGAAGCTGCCTGATGCTGATGCTCAGAGGGCAGTCTCGGAAAGTCGATATCCAACTTTAGCCGCTCGCGTACTAACTGAGAGTTCCCACGCGAGGCAAATTTTCAGTCGATTTTCAGAAAGACTACCCGAGGCAATCAGGTTGGCAAGCGCACACTTCACCCCGCCGGGAATTATTACTTAACAAAAAGTTACTTCTATGTTGTTTGTACACCAGTACTGTCACACTTGACAGATATCTTGTCTAAGCCCTCGAAGCTACTTTACCTGTTAGCGAACGTCTTCTTCTGCGCAATAAGCAGCAGCATCTTGTTCAGGTTGAGCCGCAGCGCATCGCGTCGCCTGCGCCGGCGCATGTTCTCCTGTTTACGATCCACCGCCTCGCGCAGTAGCGGAACCAGCTCTTCCATCAGGTCTCTGCAGAGATACACGAGAAATCAAGCTTGTTTTAAATAAATAATTAATAACAAAATAATCGTGAAAGTTTACAAAGATGTATGATATCGTAATCTCAGGCGGTTCTGTGCCGACTGCGTTGGAAAACAGTACAAAAGTTATTTGGTTTCCACACTCACATATGTCCCACCGCAATCGGATCACAATAGTATTGTTTAACACAGTTTACCTACTAAGTATGATGTAAATACTAGGCACGGCCAGATTGTGTAGCGCGCCGGGAGAGCGCACCCCCTGGGATCCACTGGCGGGGTGCGGTGCGGTGTGCATTAGGTAGATACTCACTTGAGTGCGTCCGGGTTGATGTTCCCGCAGGCGATGATTGCCGCGTCCCGCACCTCGGGTACTTCGCACCTCGCCAACGGCACGGCCAGCTTGTGGAGAGAGCCCGGAGATGCCACGGCGCCGCGCGCTTCGCCGCCGCTGCGCTCGCTCAGCGAGTCGGGCGATGAACTGTGTTATACAATAGCATCTTTAAATCTGACCTTTGATCACTAACAATTCTACATTCTCACCGAACACTCAGAAAAAACGGTCAAATTAATCGAGCTCAAGATTGTAATAGGTGGTTTTCAAGCAGAGCTAAGCTACGTTGCTAAGCGGTGGAATGTGTCAATCCTAACCAACAGGCTCGCTCGATCGTGCGATCTTTTGGCTGTGTTTGACACATTTCGCTGCCTAACTCTGGTGGAAATGGCCCGTTCCCAAAGTGATCGATTTTACGAGCTCATTTTATCTTATAGGTACATAAGATTCGGTAATAGCATTATGTGTAACGCATGATAGTATCGCTGATCCAATACAAAACCGATCGTAAGACATCAATTATAGAGCTCTATCCGATAAAATGGGCTCATAAATTGGACCGCTGGCTGTTTAAACGAACGGGCTGTCACAAGACCGAGATCATGTGAATGGTTTCACTGTTTAGTTCTTGCTACAAGAGCGTAATGATCAGCACGTCAGATTCATAGTCCAGACACATCAACGCATTGTGCTTGTGTTTGGTATAGGAAGACAACATTAAAACGTTTTAGCGAAATGGGACACACTTTAACGTGGGCAAACAGTGGCAGAGCCATATTCAACAAATTCTTTTATTTAAATAGGGTCATCTAAATAATCAAATATATTTATTTTGTTGATTCTAATGTTTTTCTTCATATTTTGGGTCCAGCTGGTTCTGGAGCGAGATGCGTGAACGGCTTAGGGGCCGCCTTTGCCCAGTCGTCGGATAAACAGGCTAATTGTTATTAAAATTATATAAAAAAACAGAGTTCAGTATTATGCAAGATAACTCGGAATAAACCAGCCTTAAAACTCCTAACACTGATCATTCATCTAAATGTCTAGTCTAATTTATAATAGCTAAGGGAGACAGACATCTAATTTCGAAGCTCCTTTAAAACATATAAAATGTCAACAAAGATAGCTACAGAATATGTACGAATCAGTTTCTCTATAAACCAAAGCTGTACTATATTGCACTGGATTTCTAGCTAAATTTATTTTTATCTTTTCATTTATTTCTGCAATTGCCTTTGAGACATAAATAAACAAATAATGGTGGACAATCCACACAACATCATCTAGCCCCAAGCTAAGCAGAACTCATGTTATGGGTACTAGGTGACTGATACCGATATAATAAGTATATCAGTATACAATACATAGATAGATATGCTATAACACCGACATTTGAATGCAACACCAACAAGCTGTTATACTTAAGGTTAAAACATTCACAAGCTTCGTATGGAACATATGTAAATGTAATACAAAACAACAAATGGTTCTGATGAGATACATACGCCCAAAATGCATGGATTGTCTTATGTCTTATATTAGGTAGGATAACCATGATAATGAGATGCTGAGGTTAAGAAGTACGTAAGTATTTTGAGAAGGTAAGGTCATTTAGTATATTTTATAAGTAGATGACTGGCTTCTGATAGTCTTTTTGATCAGAAATGGTCTGTTAACAATTAAACACTCCTTTTTGGTTTTATAGATGTGATTCGATATTGTGATCTATCCAGGGGCTTTGAACGACGTAACAGATAATTCTGAATACTATTAGAATGTTATTTTCAGCAGCAGATAACACTTAAAATAATTTATGAACTAATAAAATAACATCAGCATGATCAAATTAACAAAACATAAATCTGTATTTACTGAAATTAAAGAGTGCGAGTGCATAGCGGTACAACTTCTAGAAATACAACATAACTTAGCTCTACAGTATCAAATTTATAGCATCGAGGATATAATAAGTAATTAAAAACATGCGTAGTTAGCTTACATATTGATGAACTGAATTAATACTTTAATTGTCAAGATTAGAGAGTCAACAACATCGAGCATTACAAAGAGTATAAAAGACAATATTTATAGAATTTTCTACACAAATTCATGTACATAACAACAACCAAACTTGCGACGTACACAAATGTATAAAGAGACAGAATGTCTACCTAAGAACGAAGGACATAAGTGGAAGTGCTGTAGTCATCAATAAATCAATCGAGCCCGGGAAACAGGTTAACAGCAAGAAACAGCCAACCCCCTACAATTACCCTCCTCGATGTACATCTCATTTATCACAATTGCCGAGTTGATAACACACTGTCTTCTATTATGTTAAAATATGTATATTTGTACTTCGTAAACAAAATGAACTGCTTCACCAAGATCATAGTAGCTTTCCATGGGCTCTTAAATTCTGACGGAAGGCGGTGGTCGAGTAGGACCACTTTAAAGCGATACCGTATAAAGTGCATAAATGAACCAGCCACATCCACTTGTTCCTCTATAATGTATACTGTTCATACCCCCATAAGGTCTCCGGGCACGCTGATAGGAAGAGCGCACTATCCGGGCAAAACAAAACGTATGTACACTCGGAAACACACCACGCGCGTTAGCAAACGAATCAAGCACTTTTATTATGGACGATATAAACCAATTTTTAAAACAAGTCATGTAAATATTTTGGAACGTTTGGATAATCTGAATACTCTCTGTTCTTTTTAATTAGAAAGAACAGCAAGGCCTCTATAATGTATAAATGTATGAAATAAAGCTTGATCAGTTTGGGATTTATATTGTTTTTTAAACATTCAAACATTCGTGGTTTTTTCTATATATTAAGTAAAATTAGTTTGTATGATCACCTTTTAAACAACTATGACCAGCAGTTTTCAAGTCATGTTTAAACATGAAATAATTATTTTTTACATTTTATCATGCAACGTTTGAGCAACTGTGGTGTATAAAAGAATATATAAACCATACCATGGACGTTAAAAACATGCCCATTTCAAGAAGATTCTAAAATGGTAATAATCTATGATATTTAATAAATAACGTGTTGAAATAATACAAGCACATTATATACATATTTTTTCACCATCCTCGCTCAAAAACGGTGTCTTTGCTACTCAAAAACATGATCAAAATATATTTTTTACCCCAGATTATTCATTAAGTATTCGTAATTTTATAAAGTATGGAGTGATCACTTTCCGTGCACAAATTGCAAACACAATGCAGCGCATCGGTAGTCCTCGTCTAGATTGATCAGAAGGCGACTGCCATGCATTACAGCAACGAAGGCGTAAACTAATCAATCCATGGTCCAAATGTTTGTTCGTAACAATAAAACCGACATAGTGTATAGATCTACCTCGTATGGTTCTGACGGTTCTACGGTTCGGACGTACGGACGGACGGACACACAGCACTGGCTTTGTAATAGGGTCCAGTTTTCACTCATCTGGTACGAAACCGGAACCATAAATATCGCGTTTTGAGTATGGGAGCCCCCTTCAATTTTAATATTTACTATATTTTTATTATTTCTTGTTGTAGCGTCAAGAGAGACACTGTGAAAATTTTATGTTTTCATTAGCTGTAAGTAATGAGATACAGCTCGCTGACAGACGGACAAACAGCGGAGGCTTAGTTATAGAGTCCCGTAGGCACCCTTTGTGCACAACACCCTAAAAACACAAAATGTTAAAGTAAGGCTGACCGCACTTTGGCTACCTACTATCACTTGACCTGGTAGTATGTATACTGGTAGATACCCAGTCAAGGTACCGATCGGTCGCTCAAGCACAAATTATGCTATAGTGGCAAGGCACTGCTCGGTAGGTTGCGCGACAGAGCGGTTGCTTCATTGTTCATGCCGCATAATACTACATAATGGACAAAACCAGGGCCTTGATCCCAATAATGCTGGCACACAATCTAAGCGGAACCAAAACCAAACGCGAACCATTTCATATCGCCACTAAGGCGGGAAGCAAGGTCTTATAGCACAAGTAAAGGGAAATATCCGAAAACCGTGAATTTATATGTAGTTGATTCACATAAAAAAACATGTTTGTTTCTCACCATGGACCGAAAACGTATAGGGTACTTCCCGTTGACCTAGAATCATGAAATTCGGCAATAAGCAAGGCCTTATGTGCTATATGGCCTTGCTTATTGCCGAATTTCATAAGTAAAGGCAATAATTCGAATACCGTAATTTTTTTTTTGTTTATTCGTATAATAAACCGAAATGAATTTTCTCACATTTTTTCGATTAATATGCTGAATAATTAATTAAATAAAAAATAATTTTGAGGGAAATAAAAATAATTTCGGAATTGCTGTTTTAATTGAATAATTTCTAGATGTAAAATTGTAAAATATGTGACGTCACACTAGGGAGGGGGTCTCACAAATGTGATCACCAGTGATAAGGACGGGAGGGGTCAAAAAATCACGAAATCAGTGTGACGTATAGATAAATTTAAAATAATGAATATTTATAGCGTTTTAAAAAAGTCAATGTTGACTTCAGAATTATTTTTTACAAAAATAGGATATATTTTGTGTTCTGCAAATTTCTAAAACATTTCGGAGCTGTTTATCAAAATCAGTGATTATTATGATTATCGTGTGCCCGAACATGATTTGCCAATAGAGAGCACCTGGCACCGCAGAGTCTAGGAAATGAATACGTAAAGCAAGTATCGCTCACGCGCAGTAGCCAGCCTGCGATCACCCCAAAAGGCGCTGTAAACAATACAATGTGGTATGGTATGAGTGTGACGTCAAAGGTACATATGTGTCGGGTCGATGCGGGTGTATGCGCGTGCGGCTCTGCCCGGACGGTCACGGTGGCAGTGAGTGAATGGAGCGAGCGAGCGAGCGAGCGAGCTACGTGTGTGGGCACCTCGTGCGCTTGTGGTGTCTGTGGGCGCGCGCGTACGACAGCGGCAGCGTGAAGAACGTGCTGGCCGCGCTGAGGCTCTCGCTGGACGAGCTGAGCGCCGCGCCGCCGCCCGCGACCCCGCCGCCGCTTGCCGCCTCCGCGCCGCCGCCTTCCCCGCTCGCGCTACACAGGACACGTCAACTACCCGCGACAACAACGCCACCACAACACTCCATATCCGCATACAATAATCATTCATCAATATAGAACTTCATTATCTAACGCTCGGCAGTAAACGAGCGCCCCTTACAGACCGTCGACGAACAAAATACCATCACAATTGAAATATTTCCATTTATTAACAAGCTAATATCTTATGAATATACTATGAAATCGAATATAAATTATCGAATGGCGAACAACGTTCGCATGGTTTGCTCGTCGACGGCATGCATCGGGAGACTCGACTCAGAATCACTTTATTTTATTAACTAATAATGTATTATTATTATTATGGTACCGTAGGTGTAGGTGTCTATTTCAACTCAAAGATCTAACGTGTACGCATGTTATGTTTGTATTGTTCAAGTATATTGCCAGTATCAATGAAATTTATCAGAGTACTCTTGCACAAAAGGTGACATAGTCTATGGAGTAAGTATAGTTGGATAATGGACAGAATTATGCATGCCGATAGAAGTCTCTTTTTACATAGAAATGCGACTGCGCTAGAGTTTCCTGAACGCTCCGCGGTAAACAAATGTGCAGGAGAAATGTTCAAGAAACACCAGCTCGCACCATGGCTTGTAGTGATCATTCATATCAAACAGTACGACAACACATCACTACCTGTCCTCAACGTTGCTCACCTATGTATGTTGGTATATAGTCTATATTATTTATACATATGTATACATATTATGAAAATACTCCTGAAAGAGAGAGTCCAACTGAGATGATGGAAGGCACCTTTTCTAAATTATATGGCCTCGTATAACGGCAGCTTTTTAAATGAGCAACGTTCACAGACCCGATGTTGAACACTTAGCAAATCAAGTATTATATTCGTAGCGTCTCATCATACTAGACGTTACAATTTACACAGATAATTTAAGGCCAATCAATGGATAAAATATAAATTTAGAATAAAGCCTCTACTTCTCTAGTAATATAAAATCGGTATTGTTTTGCATCCAACCGGCGAAGTGGAGATAATATGTTCAGGAACCTTTCGCAGTATAAACATGACTTGGTGCAGTCATTTGACTGTCTTCAGGATGTCGAGTGAACCTGCCTGCGGTCCGGTCGTCCGTTTACATTATTAATGTCCACGTAGCCGTGCGCGTGCAGGTGCGCAGATGGCGGGCGCGTGCGTACCTGAGACTGAGATCGGGGCTGGCACAGCGGATGACGGGGCTCGGTATGGCCGGGACCACGAGGTATGCCATCATCATGTAGTACTTCCAAACCTGGAATAAACATACATTTGACTCAATAAAGTGTCTATATATTCACCTTCAGCCAAACTGATGCCCCCTGATTCATGGATGGTAATGTGCCAAAAATGATGATGTTTCAGAAAATAGCTCAAGGCTCTATGTTTAACTGAATGTATATTGTTTTACTCTATTGTGTTTTTAATTTAAATAAATAAGTCAAGTGCGAAATGGACTCGCGCACCGAGGTTTCCGTAATTATAAGACCTTGCTTCTTGCCAAATTTCATTATTCTAGGTCAACGGGAAGTACCCTATTGGTTTTGGGTGCACTTGATTCGCTTGGAAATTTCAATAAAATTGGGCATAAACGGCTGTAGCGTTTGATTGCGTTAACTTAAAAGTTTGATTCACGTCTTGGAACCGTGATATATGTAAATCAAACTTCTGAGTGAGGCGACGGACCTGAGTATTTGTTATTAATTTCGACTCGATAGGTTCACGCTTTCCTAAGAAAAGAGGGTTGACGGACAGACGGACGCCGTCCGTCCGACAGACGGTCAACAAGTTGAGGTACGGAACCCTAAAAATAATAATAAACCCTGTAAATATGAAAAAGTTTATACTTGGTTTTGAGTTTTTGCGGTTCCATACACAAAGGATGAAAACCGTCCCGTCTAAGCCTCCGCTGTCTGTCCGTCTATCCGTCCGGCTTTCGGCTGTATCTCATGAACCGTAAAAGGTAGAAAGTTGAAATTTGCACAGAATGTCTATTTCTTTTGCAGCTACTACCACAAATAATAATAATAATATGGCGTGTGTACAAAAAAAAATAAACCTGAATAAATAAATGGGTTTGGAAGTTGTTTTACACCCGGAACACCTGGATAGCGCGATAATTGTGCAAGTGGCGACATCTTGTTAAAGTTCGCGTCTAATTTAGGTTGATGTGATGGTTAAGGACGACACATGGATGGAACGACGAATGAAAGGAAGCCTACATTGAACCACGAAATAAAAAGTTTCGGATGACGGGTCGCACGAAACGAACACGCACCAACCTTACTGCTGAACGGGAAAAGTGCGTTGCTTCGGACGCATCACTAAATGACACATTTTGTTTCGGATCTCTAACAAATTACTACTAGTTCTAATTTGTTTTTATTGTTTTTGGAATTTTATTTAATGTTAGAGCAGTGATTTTTTTTTGCGTAATATACATATAGTTAAAATATCATAAATTTTGTAAACTTTAATGAATAAGTCCTCTAAAAAACAGCATGTGATTTTTGGTTTGTCATATATTGAGGCGTCCTTTCACGACTTCTCTTTAACTCTCGTCGTATCGGATCTGACCAGCATCTCCCATCTCAAAAAAGCACCCTGTATAGTTATACTGTGGCAATACGCGAAAATTAAATCGTAAGTACTCTTTTCTAATGAAGTAAAATAAATAAAAAATAATTACACATACTTGCATGTATCCGTCCCTCTCTTTCTCGGGTTTCCTGGGCAGAGCGGGCGAGCGAGACAGAAGAGAAGCGCGGTTGTCATTCGGCGGTCTGAAAATTTAAGAATTTAATATTATGATAAGATAAGCAATATTTTGAGCATATAATAAAGTATTTTACTATAAAAACTTTCGTCGTTTGATATTCATTATGAATGTAAGCGGGTTATCTACTAGCGGAACTAGGTTCGTAGTTAACCAGCTTACATTCATAATGAGTATAATAAAGTAAATAGATTTTTCAATTCTACGTAAGACTGAGCATTTTAGCTAAATGATTAAATCGGCGGAGGGTCAAAAAGCATATAATAAAATGGAGCGAGTGTCATGTATGTAGTATTGAGTAGGTATACAGATATTATTGAGATAGTTACGCCGGTTCGATGATAGTGTAGAGGGCGTGTATCCTTGCGTGCAGGATGGGCCAGGCCTGCGCCACGGCAGCGGGGCAGCGCGCCGGTACGCGTCCGCGCTCCAGCAGACCGAACACCACCACCTGGAGTGTCCACAACAAACATTACATTACCAGGCCACATACATTATACCTACCCTCCCTACCCTGACAGGCGCCTCACATGGCTCCTATCGAAATACGTTTATTCAGAAAATCAATTAAATAAATAATCATTTTGTTTACGAAGTACAAACATTTGCTCTCGAGTTAAACATACAACTTAACACCTCGACTAGAGATTTTCTAATTTATAAAATAGGTCAAATGTCAGAAATTCATTTTGGTCAAAAATCATGGAGGTTACGATTGCTATAAACCTTGAACGAACGAAATTATTCGTTTCTATGAAGGTTGTCTTATCTCCTTCCCTTCGATAAGCTAAAATAACTTTAGCATATACAAGCTAAGTTGTCAAGGTACACATAACAGATGGCACTGCCTTCAGTGAGAAAGCTGATCTCCCCTGGTGCAGACCGCGTAGTGTTTTCTTCCCTTTAGCGCCGACCACAGAGTACACGTCTCGTCACGGTTTTATAGCGCTCGACGAGAGTAGAGGGGGGTTCTGCGCAGGTTTAAAACGATGTAAAAATCTAAAAATCGATTTCTGCAATTCAAGGTCTGCGCTATTAAACCATGACGCGACCTGTATAAATAACTATAACTTATTTTTTTATCACATATATTACACTTATTTATTTATCACATTGACATGTTAACTAACGCTGTTTAACAGATCTAACAAACATAACTGACGATTTATTTTTTATTGATTTTTCAATTGATTCTTATCACATAATCTCTTTCCTAACTTCTACGTTTTGTTGATATATGTGGCAACTGGACAGTGACGTGAGCAAGGGACACTCTCGGAGGAGCAGACCTTGTTTTCTTGTATCATGTATGTTTAATTTCTGCCTGGTCTGTTAGGTAACAAACATCCAAACAATATTTATAAAAAAAACTACATGTCTATGTAATTTATCACATAAGTATATTAATTTATATCACACAAGCTCTGCTTGGCTTGGGGCTAGTATATGCTGTGTGGATTGTCCAACATTATTTATTAGTGTGATTGTTCAAATCCTACTATACCCATTACACCAACTTATTTTATTTTTGGTAATTCGACTGATAGTCAAATGGTCATCTCCTTATGGTTTACCGGTTCGATTTTTTATGGAAATCAATTTGTTTATGAAGAAGTATCTTACTTCCAAATGAACTCTATTTATCTGAAAAAGTATCAGTGAGATATTGGACAGTTGTTTTTCAAATAATAACTGTTCAAAATGAATGCCTCAGATTTACAAAAACGAGCATTTATTTATTAATTATTATTTACTATGAAATATTTATTCTACTAACATTAATTTGACAGCCTCAAAAAAACGCACCCTCTTTTCAGTGTGCTATTTAACTATTAATTACTAGCTGCTGCCCGCGGCTTCGCACGCACTTTTAATCTACCCTATGTCCGTCCCCGGGTTATCATCTACCTGCCTGCCAAATTAAATTAAGATCCGTTCAGCCATTTAGGCGTGAAAAGGTAAAAGACAGACAGAGTTACTTTCAAATTTATAATATCAGTAGGATTAAGAAAAGTCTCGATTGGAGTAAAATAATCAATTATTTAGGGAAAGAAGCCGGTAGGTACGTACCTCCCACGGGTCAGCCCCGTTAGAAGCGCTGCCACTCCAACTGTTCTTAGACGAGGTATCATCGTGCTGGATGCCTGCAGACAAACGTTGCGTTAAACATCTACATAATATGTGCATCTACTTATCATTTTAGTAATATTTTGGTCTACCTTACTGTATTACTGATCCTGTAATAAATACAATCATCGTTCGTATGTATTCTTTTAAAGCCAATCATTATTGGTGTACAATAACCCAATTTGCGAGCATTGGATATCCGTCCCCTTGGGCGGAAACAAGAAATGACGGCCCGGTAGCGTTATGCGCTCGGCACAGACTTTAAATATCGGGTTTTAAATTTTATTCTGTGTATTTTTAAGAATATTGTTCGTATTTTAGTTCATTATTATGGGTCCTTAATTTTTTTTTTTTGAGTTTTTGCCTAATATAAACGTTTTTATTATTTTTATTTTGTTTATTATTATCATTAAATAAGGGAATATAGCGTATGAATATGTAAGGCGACAGTACGATAACGTGTGTACAACCTTTCAAAACTGTCGATACAATACAGCTTTAGGGGTAGGTATAACAAGTTTAAACCCCAAAGGGAAATTAAATGCATCGCAGTGTGGCAGGAGCGTGGTCGGTCCGAACCCGAAACGCTTCGTTAGCGCGATCTAGACGTCGTCAATCGCATTTAGCAGCGACGTCTAGTTATAAACACGAGAACTAATGCAGGCTGTTAGCGCTATACAGGGTATTTTTGATTCATCTTCTTCTAGCTACTGCCCGCGCCTTCGCCCGCGTTTTTTCAATAGAGGCCTTATTTCAGTATACATAGAACAGAACCATTCGTTATAAACCGTTTTATGTTTTATTTATTTTAAAAATTTTACGAAAAACTTACAGCTGAGTCTTAAAAATATTAATTTACATAATTCATGGCGGTATATACCAGCTCATGTGTGCTGAGGCCAATTAAAAAGTTTCCGCAGATATATACTTAAATAGAATAATAAACGACGCACAGGGAGAGTAGATGACTTAAAGAATAATAAAAGGAAGTACATTACACAAACTGAAAATATTAAATGAACTAGTAATCTTAATAAGAATTGATTGCTAAGCAACCATTTAAGGCTACTTGCAGATGTGTTAAATAAATCAACATCTGTGTTTTTGTTCCCTTTTGATCGAATGATCTTAAACGCAAGATGCCAATGAGGGCATTATACCTAAACATGAGATTCTAAAAAGCTGTTTACCCTAAACGAAAGATGCAAATGAATGCAACAGTAAACATAAAAAAAACATAAACAGTGTGCCTAAAATGTTTACCAATGAGTTGAACGATTTGCTAGCTCGTATTGTGAATGCTTTTTATTTACATAAATAACGTGTTTATAATCAATCATCCCTCCGTTTCTACTATTGCGTAGGCATCTGACTTGCAGCTTCATCTCTTCGGAGCAGATGATTTTTTGCACAACATTTTACTTATATTGTATGTTTACAGGTCTCATCAATGCTAATTTTTAGGTCTCGGAGCCGCTGCGTCAGATCTTTTTTCCTTCAGAGCTTGTGTTTCGAAGTTCATTGTGACAGCCCGTGCTTAAACCGATTGCTAAAGCACTGCCATCTGCGATGTACCATGTCCTATTTTGCGGCACAATTGATTGATTATGAACTTTTATTCCGAGTTCAACTTGCCATTTTATGCGATTGAGCATTCTTCCAGGACTTTGTATTTCCGGGACGGAGGTGCTGGGCGAGGTTTGAGCTCCGGAGCAGCCGAGTGCGTGACGAACGTCCGATGCGGGCTGCATTCATAGCTTATAGATATGTAGGGAGTGAATGCGTCCATATTGTAAACTTTAAATTACACTTTAAAGTTAAAAAACCGTTTTCAAGATTTCACTATACACACACGTATGTATGTACGAATGTTACAGCTAATGTCGCTGCTAGTAATCGAGGTCACGAATCAGGTGATTATTGAAGGTAAAATATTATTATGAGTACGTTTGTTCTAACCAACGACCGAATTATATTCGGCCGAGAGATGGTCGAGAGATTGTGCCGATTCAAAGCGCCCCGCTTTAAATCGGCACAATTAGCAAATGTCATTGTGCTTGCCCATAAGTGTTTCTAGTTTAGGTTATAAGCCAGGCCAGGACATTGGTGTCACCTACCAGCCGTCCAAACAGGGTGCGTGCGCTCCACCAGCCACACGAGATCCGTGGCGGCGGCGGCCAGCACGGCCTGCTTCTCGGCCGGCGGCAGCAACGGCAGGCAGCGCTCCGTCAGCGCCGGCACGTGCGCGTCGATCGCGTCGATCAGGGCCGGCCCGTCGCGCGTCAGCTGTAGCTTCTCCAGAATCAACTTGCACTCTCTGCAATAGAAATTGTACTAAGGAAACACTTGATCGCGTTTAAAAAGGGCTCAAGCAATCATCCCAGTGTGACGGGCGAAACGAGCCGTGCTCTCTTACACGTGTGTGCGCTGCTCTCTAGCACGCACAAGACGCACTGCACACAGTCTCTCCGATGTTTTGTATAACATAGTGGTTATTACCTGAGCACGTGCTGGGCTAGGCGCCGCGGGTAGGCGCGACCCTGGCACAGCATCACGAGGGCCAGCGCCTCCGCGCCTCGGATCACGTGCGCTAGCGGCTCGCCCTTGGCCGGCTGCGCTCCGCTGGGCTCGCCGTTGCGCCAGCTTGTCAGCAATTGGAGCAACATCCTCAGACCATTCTCCACCAGCTGCGGTGAAGTATCCTAATAACAAAAAAGTTATGTTTTATTATTTCTGCTGCGGTTCATACCTTCAGGAGCAGGCTGGGTGTAGGCTACATACCTGCACTTCCCTTGCCAGGAATTGCGTGAAGCCGTGCATCACATCCTGCCTCCACTCCGGGAAGTCCACTATGAGCGTCTGCAGCGACTGGAAGGAGAGCCCGCGCAGCTCCTCGTCCATGTGGACCGTCAGCCGGCTGAGCAGCTCCACCAGCTCGCTGGGGCTCATGCCTTCGGGGATCAGTCTGGAAAATCAAATATCAATCAACTATAATAACACATGTGCTTAGGACTCGTATATCAAAATCCAAAACATGGTCAGTCGTTCGATAGTTATGGTGTTACGGCTTCGGGATCGGTAAATAGAAAGAGCCAAGATATATATCGCGATAGAAGTAAAAAGTGTATGTATGCGTGCTGAAAGTGGGGTCTCAAGACTCCAGTTTTTCCTCCGCGTCTTTCCGCGTGCGACGTCAGGTTAAAAAAACAAAATGCGTTGTTTTTCAATAATTAACTGTTCAAACACCACTAGAAAAGGGGGACCTGTTAATCGAGGTATTTCCTGTCACGGGTAAGTACCCTTTGTCCTAAAATATCTGGTATTATTTAATAATTCTTCATTAAATTCTTCCACGTAAGACCAGCGCTATGGTATGATCTGCTCTACCATAGCATATGCTGAGTGGCGTTCGATTATGTCAGGTTTTCTTTTTATTTAAGGTTTATTTACTGTATATTACTCATCTTTTACTTTTTTAGATGATTTTATTTTATTGCTTAGTATTATTTTCATCAAAACAGTAGCGCGCGATTGTGTTTTCAATGCTACTTTTCAATTCCGGCTTAAATTTGACGCGTCAGCAATGCAAAAATAAGCAATCCTAACTGTCGAGTCGCGTTCAAGGTCGTTTTCTAATTTTTCTGTCAAACTCAATAAGTTTATATAATAATTTGCGAAATAGTGATGTACATTGCTAAATTACCTTAGCAATGTACATCACTATTTCGCAAAATGTTACACGCATGTTTCAACACAAATCCATTAATTATTGGCTTCTATCTTTTTATATCTCTGTGAAAAGAGCACAACGATATCACTTTAGTTTAGAAGGATAAAATGATTCATGCTACTTGTTAGTTGAACTGAAAGTAGACACTAACCTTGGTATAGCAGCAACGCAGGTTCGAAACAGATCAATCCTCGGCTTCCGTTCTCCTGTGTTGATCTCCTGCTCCTTGGTGACATTCTGCGTGTTTGTCAGCATCAACGGGCGTCCATAGTGCGCGTCTAACGCTCGCAAGATTTCAACCAAGACGCGTCTTACGAAGGGAAAATACGCGCTCATACCGATCGACCGCGCCGTTTCCTCCGTCAACATTTTGTTTAGAAACGTCTTCTTGACGCGTAGAGTGTTCCCGGACGGAAGCGTCCCGGACGTTCTAGGCATCGGAGGTTCCCCCTCTTTTTGCTGCAAGCTATCAGCGACGACTAAAAACGCCCGTAGGCCGATCGACATCCTTTCAGGGGTCAGTATTATCTTTATAGGCCGCCCCACCATGAGGAGATCGAAGACGATTTCCCTCATAGCGAAGTCGAGTCTTTCCTGTGCGATGAATTGAATAATCTTAACGAAGATGTTGAGAGGTGTGTCTCGGGGGACGACGCCCTTGGACCCTTTAGGAAAGAGAGAGTTGACGATACTCTGTAGCCGGGACTGCGTGGCCGAGTTGGACTCGCATTTGATGCGGATCATGTAGACCCATAGGAGACGGTACAGCGATTCTAGAAACAGATTATTATGAAGCATCATTCACAAGTCGTGTAGCTTGAGCCAAGCATGAGTGTTGACTAGAGAGACATACCTAGCGCCACTCGACACATCTTCGGATCCCTGTTCTTGAGATGTGAGAGACACATCGCGAGGAAGCAGTGCCAGTTGGCGAGGAAGAACTGCTTCTGGGAGACGCACAGCAGGCAGGTGACCAGCGGGAACAGCGCCAGGCGGTGCTTGGACTTGGTGCTGGCATCCAGTGTGTGGCTGTACAGCATCTCCACGAAGTTCTTCAGGCAGGGGACGTTCACTTCGTTCTTTACCGTCTGCAAGTCACGGGATATAAGCGATCACTGAATCTGTTTTGTTGCTCCATTCTTTCTCTTATTATTTTTGTCTGCCTGTAACTACCTTATTACACTTAAAATTTTAACGTTCCCTGTTTGCTTTAAATTTGAAATATTTAATTGTGTTTATGCTAGGCCTTTGTCTAGCAGCGGACCGAAATAGGCTAAATAAAAAGAATACTTATATTATTATATATTGTGTAAATACTAGTTCTATTAGTTTTATTCTGTTATTATTATATTCATTGTACAAAAAATTATAAAAAATCTTTAACAGACTTCTTTGTTTGTTTTTATTAATTAATCCGGAGGGAGCGGGGCTTTTGCCCAGCTGTGGGGTAACCCAGGCTAATATTTAATAATATAAATGGATTTTATGTTTCCTTTTTATTGGAACTTCAACATTGTTCATTTCATCATCATCATCATTGTACAGAGTTTTGAGTGAATCGAACCAAGGAATAATAATTTAAGATACAAACTTTATCACCATTTTTAACCACCACAGACGAGGATTTTTCAAAATTAGCCTATGCGTTATTTTCGAACTTAAACTATCTACATACCAAATTTCATCTAAATAAGTTAAGTAGTTACGGAGATACGTGGTAACAAACATTCACACAGACTTTCACATTTATTATATTAGTAGGATTTCTAATTTGTCAATGTTTGTGCTTGACGTAATGTAAAAACAAGCAAAACCTTATTCCATAGTAAACGTAACATTTATACAAATGTTAGCAGCACTATTTCTTCCTAGTAGGAACGTCACTGGTAGCATGTTGTTATAGTACGCGCAAATCTTTATGAGCTCTGTGAAGTTGGCCTCAACGGCTGCGCACTGAACCGTAAATAGTTGAGGGGAAAGAACGGGGTGAGACGGGATCTGTCTTTCAAACCAGGGTTGCCAGCAAGATATTTGGCGTATTTTTATTGGTGTTGCATATTTTGTTATGCACAAATTTATTTTGCAATTCAATATTTATATAATATGTACCTACATAAAAACCACTTACACTCAATGACGGATTATTTTAAACCTAACATGTTAGAATAAATTAAACTTTTTATCTAACGCAATTATCCCAAGTTTGAAAATAAAATAATTACTATGAAGCAAATTTATTTATAATCTAGTTGGCAGTACTGTCGAATGAATGCTTTTGAGTACAATGACGCAGCAAAGTCTTTGACGGTTGTTCGGTGTTCGTTTCGTTAACTTTATAGTTTGTTCTTGCGATTTTGTGGAGTAGGTATTCCCTGATATTAGCTGTTTCTTTTAAATGTTAAATATGACTCTCTGGCGGTTTAACGTTCTGCTTCGTCAAACATAGAAAATGGTGTTCGATGTAGTTTCATGAGTAGGCGAATTAAGAACTTAATTCAACCTCAAATTGGTTATTACAAAGCACTTAATAAAGAATTTAAAAAAAACTCAAAATGTTTTGTTTTTTGTCCAACCACTTTACAGTTAATATTTATTCAAAAGAATTTTGGATGGATAACAAATGGACGCCATTTTAGCATCACAGAAACGATTTGTTAAAAAATATCCTATAGGATATTTGATAAATTTTAATTAAAAAATATATTTTCCACTTATTTCCTAATAGAATACAATAATTTGAGTGATAAATCTATAAAGTATTTGTACACTATATGAAATATTTTCGCGCTGATGACGCGTGAAATATTTGATGTAATCAACTATACACACTTACAGTAAAATGGTACTCGCAAGGACACTCAAAAGCAACGTGAAAACTATTCAAAATATAATAGAATGACATGGCCACGCACTTTAACAACCAGTACATGTCGTCACTCACATAAAATACACAAAACTTAGTTTTTTATTTGTACTTTTATAAAAGATGTTGCCAAGCCTCAGAACACCTAAAAGCTGTTGAAGGGAATTAAAGTAGCTGAATCTCAGGCTGCAATGACTGTTGTGTAGCTGCATTCTATACAAATATAATATGAATAAGTTATTAGCGTAGTTAACTACACAGGCCTTACGCAGGAAACTAAAATAGCCTTGAGTAGTCATAAATTCTATAATCAAGTAACTGTGCGGGTGTCATGTGCTACTTGGGGCAACGCTACCCTCTTCAATACCTGACCTCCATTTGATAATCTTCGGTCCGGTAACCAAGTAAGCGATTGTTTGTTTGATGGTTTAATAGAATAAATTACACCACTCTAATAACTATAAAAAATGCAAAAGTGTGGATGGATTTTTTTGCGTCTTCACGCCAAAATTATTGAGCAGATCGGGCTGAAATTTTGCATAGATACCTAGAATAACACATAGGCCTTTTAACATCGCTATGTATCCCATAAATCAGTCCCCATGGGAAAGAAATAACCATAAAACATTTCAATAGAAAAAAAATGCATTGAATAATAATGGTTCGTTTACCGCGGCTACCGGCACCAGTATCTCGACGAAGAGGCCGGCGAGCGCGTGCCGGATGTCCTTGTCCTTGGCCTCCAGGAAGTACTGCGCGCACTCCTGCAGGAACTGGAAGGAGGCCTCGAACTCCTCGATGGGAACCATCTTCACGCGGAAGAACTTCATGCCCATCAGCAGGGAGATGATGCTCTGCGTCGTGTGCGGGGACGGCTCGCGGCTTTTCAACTCCTGGAACACAGCAATATTTTTTCTACGAATTTAAAATAATTTAAATAATATCTCAAAAATATACGACCGAGACGGGATTGAAGCCGCAACCTGCCACCGCCACAAGGTCAAGTAACCGACTAGTCGAAAATCTTTGGGACTCTCTACGGACTCACCGTTTGCTCCATAATGAGGGGAAAAACATTAAATTTGTCCAATTTTAAATGATCAAATTTATAAACTTAACGAATAACAGTAATACAAATCTGATTGATCTGACCTGCACATGCATACCTTGAGTTCAGCCGTGAACCGCTTCTTGACGGAGGCGAACCGCGAGTGCGCGAGCACGCCAATCACCTCCGCGTACAGGTCCGCGATTATGTGCACGTTGGCGGCGTTCGGGTTCGACTGCAGCCTGAAAACAACTCACATATTTATAATTTATTTTATGCTAGCTGCTGGCCGCACCTTCGCCGGCGTTTTATCGGGATAATAAATAGCCTATATGTTATTCCAGGTTCCAAACTATACCCAAACCAAATTTCAGCCCAATCAGTTCAGTAGTTTTTGCGAGGAACAAATATCCATACATCCATCCATACAAACTTTGAGATTTATAATATTATATAGGATCGTTTATAATAGCAGCTGCCGCAGCACCTCTATGAGCGCCAGAGAGAACAGGAACTCCACGGCCAGTTCCAGTCTCTCGGCCTGCAGCTCCTCATATAAAGAGTAAAGTATCGCCAGCACTCACCCTTCCTTGTAGTTGAACCGTTTGAAGGCAACGTTCTCGATGTATCGCAGCAGGTCCTCGTGCCCCGGATGGAAGGGCAGCTGCCGCAGCACCTCTATGAGCGCCAGACAGAACAGGAACTCCACGGCCAGGTCCCGTCTCTCGGCCTGCAGCTCCTCGCTGCTGCGTTCCGCCGCCTCGCAGCCCGCGCCGCTGCCCGACACTATGTAGATGATGCTGAGAATACATTCATTAATTATACTACGTGTAGTGTATGTATATCACGTACTAGGTATATAAATACCATGGACATAATAATTACTTACGTACCGGAAGCCGTACCAACAAGTTCTTTGATAAATATTGCAGTTTCGATGTTGGCCATACGTTGGCTAGCAAATTGTCAGTTTCAATGAGAATGTCATGTTAGCCAGACGGCGGGAATTTGTTATCCATGAAGTCCACATAGTAACAAAGTAGTACAATAAAACGTAAGCTTCACTACATTATTATAAAACAAAGTCCTCCGCCCCGCGTCTGTCTATCTGTTCACGATAAACTCAAAAATTACTGAATTGATTTTTATGCGGTTTTCACCAATCGATAGAGTGATTAGATAGATATACATATAATTTGTCAAGGTTTTGTGTAAATTGCTTAAAATACATATAACGTTATATATTATTGTTGGAAGTGTCGCAAAAACTCAAGCCGCTTTCTTACGCTGAACTATAACAAAGTTCGCGATGGCATTTTGTTTTGTGTTTGTTGTCTTTAGGTACATAGAAAGCTACTTACATACAAAGTCGGAGGTTTTATTAATGGATATTTAGTCCACTGCGTTTGTATCTAGTTCGTTTGAGTAATGCACAGAGATATGAATGCGCCACTTTTGACTAAAATGTACCTTCTTAGGAGTCTTGTAACACCAAAATCGGTGTTTTACAAAACGTTCTATGGACTTTTATACGACTAGTTTTTGCAGCTTGGGTACTGACGAATAGAAAATAGAATGGTGCTAACTTTGGATCATTTATAAACCCTATATTACGGTAAGTTAGTGACATCAGGTCTAGTGTCCTAAACGGACCACAGACATTTTTCTAGTGACATAATGCGTACATTTTAATTTCCAAATACGCGACAGATATAATTTATATTTTCACGTCATTAAGCGACTTTGAGCTGGTGGACAGGCTACCGTGATTATCCACGTCTCAGCTCCGGATCATGAAGGATAGGATATACTGTAAGTGGGGTCACCTCTTGTTCCTGAGGTCCTGGTGCGGCTTCTTGGCCTGCTCGCTGAGCTGCGGTGAGCCTGCCATCTGCCGCTCCAGCCAGCCGAAGAGCGCACGCAGCAGCGAGGGCAGACAGTGCTCCGCCACCGTCCCGAAGGCGCACAGAATTTGGTCCAGCTGTGGGTCCTCGCCGCGCTGCAGTGTTTTATTCAGCGGCCTCTCCTGCAACGCAAATCGAACTAGCACTGTATTCACACCGACCACAGCTAACTGTCATCTGTAATGTTGCGTCCATCTATAAAAACACTCACAAATAGGAAGTGTTACTGTAGAGTTTGTTAGCGTGTGAAGTGATAATGATAACATTAACTGACCACTGACTCAGCGTAGCTTAAATTTATAGTGTAACTTAAGCTGTGTATGGAGTACCGCACTATTTAACTATTATATTAACTAAACTTATAACTGTACGAGCTCCTAAAAGCTGGTTAAAAAAGTGGACTAAAAATTTAAGTGAAAAGAAATCAATAACACCTTATTTCTTATTGGATAATAATAACTATATTTATAGTAAATATAGACTTGTGACTTATTTTGTAAGCCTAAAGAAATAAAGTTATTGAAAGCTATCTAATTTGAATTATATATGTATGTAAATTACTATGAATTATAAATTAACTTTTTACTTTTGTATGTATAACAATTCTGACGAGGTCTTCATTCATAAAATATTCTATTAAATGTATAGTATTATCGACATTCAATTAAATATCAAAGTGCAATTAACAACCAACCCATAACACAAGCTCTGCTTAGCTTGGGGCTAGACGATGTTGTGTGCATTGTCAAACATTATTTATTTATTATTATTATTACATAATATAATCTCTTGAAACGTATTTTTTTATGTACTCAACTGGTTTGTAAAAAAAAAATATAGCGAAGGTGCTCAAACGTTTCAATAAAAAATGAAAAAAAAAAAAACGTTCATCTTTGAAGATGTCTAGCAAATTACTGGGCTAAGTTTGAAAGCATTTTTATAAGCACTACTATTCTCTAATTCATTTCACAAAAAAAGTATATTTTATAAATTTTATAGTGGAATTGTAATGGTGAATATAGTGTATTTACTGAATTTGAATAGGCTAGCTAGCTTTGCTGAAGAAGAGGCAAGTGAGACTATCTCACCAAGGACTCACAAGACTGAGGGAGTTCAGAGAGTGAGAGGGGTAAAGTTAAGACAACCTAAACTTTACAGTGGTTCCATACCGGATAGCGCGTTAACTAGCGAACTGGGCTTAAGTCTTGCTCAATTTGCAAAGTGTAGAAAGAGATGCCATCTATTTCGACTCAGAAAGACAACTTTTATGTTACTCTGTTAGCTATCTGACGAAGAGTAATTAGTTTTAACGAACTTTTTTGCGTTGCAGCTGGAATCTAAAATTGATTTTGTCCAGACCCAGAAAGATAGGCGTTGCGAGTATTTTACCAGCGGCTCGGCCATGACCGCCTCCATCTTGCGCTCCGCCTGCACTGTGAACTCTGTGAAGAGCAGCCGCATCACGTACTCCCCGGGGCGCAGGTCGCAGTCGGGTGGCGCCACCGCCGAGCCCGCCCGCCCGCCCCACGGGAGCATCGACCCTGCAACAAACACGAATCATTACATGTTATTTAAAAATGTTTAAAGTACACTTTTAATTCCTGCATGTTTACAGTCAGTGTTTTATAGGTAACCTCACCTCTGGTAGAAAGGAAAGAAGAGGCACCGCTTGTCTTCCAATCGGCGAGCTGCGGGCTTCTGTCGGCGAGTGCGTGCGTGCTGGTGATTTCAGCTGCCTGGTCGGACGCCCCCTCGGCGCCGCAGCACGCGCCGCTCGCCTCCGACTCTGCCTCGCTCGACACCACCAAGGATCCAACCTCTTCTAGACCTCCTGCAAAATCTCAACACATTGTTGTTCCTCTATAATGTTCATAGTGCTTGTGCATTTAATTAAAGTGATTATGTTTCTCAGAACATCCATTATTTTCAATATTTATTACAGGCTGTTCCCCGCGGTTTCACCCGCGTTAAATTCGTTAGCTGTATAGGCCGTAAATCTTCCATGGGAACTTTATGTTTTACCAGGACAAAACTATGTTACTCTCCATCCTTTTAACTAACTTTATGCCAAAAATCAAGTCGTTTGGTTGCTTAGTTAGGGCGTGAAGAAAGGATAAACAAACAAACACACTTTCGCATTTATAGTTAGCATAGATAGGATTAGGATATTTTTTTAGAAAGTACTAAGTTAAGACAAGTATTAATAAAGTTGATTTATTTTCTCTTTACAGAAGGTTTTTATTTACTCTTGTGTTAGTCTATGTCTATGGGACTTTAAATAATTTTTTTCTTTTTTGATTGTTGAGTTATCTTAAAGTTTTCGAGTAGGTAGGGTTGAGTGGGCTTTGTATTTAGTCGGTACTATGCCCGTCAATTCCTAGAGGTAAATTGGAATGTGTTTGTTGTACGTAGGATCCATAAGGCACGCCGCCACAGATTAGGTAATGTTAATACGACGCCGCGCGCGATGTCGCGGGTCGATGACCGCGGCGGCCGCTATGTAGGGTACCTTTTAGGTGTTATAAAGCTTTTAAAAGAGATAGACGCAGGCCATTTTATTTTTAATGCTAAATAGACACGTGCATTAGACTCTATTGCCTAAAGTAGTGAAAATTTCGTATGTGTTAATTTGTCAAAAACTAAAGGGCGGATATTTTATAAAAAAAATCTGTATTCACGATTCAAGCCTGCACCGCATCTGAAAGTTTGGTCCTTCATTTTTGTTACACCCTGTATAGACTGTATTAGACATTCTGAGTTCTGATTTCATTATTCCTAATTCCCAAAATGTTAGATTGCATTGTAAGGTAGGGAATTCCATTATTCTATTTAAAAAGATAAAAGGTAGGTAAAGCACACAATTCTAACACGCCCTAGAGCGTCAGCCAAATTCGCAAAAAAAAAACGGGCAACGCAGTATCTTTACATGCACCATTGAGCACACTTTTGGTTCCTTCTACGAGTATATCTCAAATATTATCAAACAAAGGTTTTCGAATGCATGTCTAGTATCTATGAATAGAGCAGGAACACTAACTAACCTTTATAGATAAATAATAGAACATTATGAATTATTGAGGTCCGTAAAGTGCCATTTTTAACAACTGACTCATCAAAAACCTAACCCACTTCTAAGTAACATTGGAAGCTGAAATTTGGCATGTAGTTCATCAAAAATTATCGGACGGAAAAATTAGAAAATCACATATTTTCTATTTTTGTATCAATATCGGTCCCGATATTGATTTTCGTGAGGTTACTTGTAAATATCTCACTGAATTACAATTGTTTTAAATTTCACACACAGCAGTTTCTCATCAAAATTTTTTATGTTCTTTCATTATTTAGTCTCTTTGCAAATCCAACATTAAAACAAATGCGGTCGATATAAACTTGCTACGTCGACGTGCATTCTATTCCTTATCCGATTTCAAGGATATCCCCTTTATACATTTTAGAAATTGCCCTGTTTGTGAGGAAAAACCCAAACCTGTTTGAACACCAAGATAATACGAATAGGAGATTAGTAACACATAAGCCTCTAGTGATGCTAGGACCAAAATTGGACCTGTTTATGCGAAACTGCGCCTACATGTCATACAAAATATATAATCATCTACCGAAATCTATTTTAGAAAACAAAGGGATGTTATTTAATAAAATGTTAAAAGAATGGCTCGTAACACGTAGCTTTTATACAGTCCAAGAGGTTTTGGAATGTAAATTTTAAATTATGTATTTTTCATATTTTATGGACATTTTATTCATATTTAATTTAACTAAGTACCTACTGTTTATTTTTTTTTAATTTAGCATCACATTTATCGTTTATTTTAATTGAATTTTATAATTCTGTCCATGAGTGTATTTAGCAGATTTTATGTACCTACGAATATTCACATGCCAGTAACGCGGCGAGATATGAGGACAAATTTATTTATAATACTACCTATGTAATTTACCATATCTTATATGAATAAACAAATAAATAAAAAAAATTAAAAAAATAAGGAAAGCAAGTGTAAGAGCTCAACACTCACCGAGGGTGTCTTCCGCGTGCGAGTCTGGGGCCAGGGTGCTCACAGAGTCTGTCTCTTCCGAGGTCATCATTGTGTTCAGCTGCTTCACGGTGCGTATCACTGTAATGCGGTACACTCTTGAATATGCCTTACATTTTATTGAATTCGACATAGCATTCTCTTTGACAACATGGATTTTATATTCTGGTTAAGTGTTATTAATAACCATAGACTTAGGCACTAATTGTTACGGTTGTTTTCCTAAAGCTATTATAACTGTTTGGCTGGAGGAGGAAAAAAATATAACAATGGTATTGGCTGGACAGGAAATAAGCTATTATATGTTATTAAAAACTTACTTCAAATCGAAATGTTATGGTTGTTCCCATTATGCAGCTGGCCTGGAAGAACACATTTTATTCAGAAATTGATAAGGTGCTTTCTATTAAAATTGATAAAAATACAGTTATATAGTTAGAGCTTACAAGTTTTTTTTTTTGTGAATCTGGTGGGCATAATTTTACCTATTTTATAAGATTCTAATATAATTCAATTGAATAGCATCTTAGACAAAATGTTTTGATTCAAATTATAATGGAATAGAGCATTTAATAAATAAAATTTAGCATTTTCAATAAAATAATGACTGGTTTTTTATTATTAGCCTTTATACATTTATTTGTTAATTCACAGCCAAAGTGTTGTGGAATTCTTTACCAAATCCCTTAAATGAGAAACAGCTATTTTTAATAATGACTGTTGATAGATTGGTATACACAATATCACCCCAAGAGTAAGTGTCAGCACTGTACATATATCAGAGAAACATAAAGTTATTTAGCTTTTCTCTACTTGAAATTTTTAGCTACGGAATTTAGACATTTATTTATTAAAACTTAATAGAAACTCACAGTTGGTCACGGAATGCCCAAAGGCTGGCTATGGGACCATTTTAGCAAGCTTCTGCTGTCTTTCTGTCAACCAGTGGGTGTAAAATTTGCAATTTTGACGGACTAATATATTTCTTACAAATAATAAAAATAAAATGAATACTTAAACATAAAGAGCTTACTGAAATTACAGGGCACTCTTGCCCATACAAAAATCTATTTTGATGTTCTTAACGATTCCTCTATCTCTTGAACCTTAAGAGGTATATCATTGAAATTTCCACAGCATGTATTTATATTGCCACTTTATATTAAAAGATAGGGTATTTTTAACAAAATGTTTTAGAGTTCTTCCAAATTTAATAAAACACATACAATATTAACTAAAACAAATATAATTGAGATTAATTATATTGTTTGTAACAGTCTGCAGTTAGCTCAATAGATTCATTTTGTAAATACTACACTTGCGAGCTATAAACTGGAATCACTTCATCGCTGGTTTTTGCAGACCATATTTTACAGTTTCCATGCAATAAACTGTAGGTTGTGGTATATTATTTTAAAGATAATTTTATTAGCTTTCAAACTCTTTCGATATCATAGCGAAAAAAATGTTCATCATATTATGTCATGGAACGTGAAAACAAAAGACATAAATTTTTGGAACGAAACATCAATTTTTTCAAACTCCTGAATCCCTATAAAAACTGGGAATTTATGCAATTTTGTCATCAGTCCGTTTTGTCACGTCACTCAAAATACTGGAATTACAAGAAAATGGAAACCACACCAATAGAAGCCGCTCAAATCGTCACCCTAATCCAGCAAGGGTTCTCTCAGCGTACTATCGCTCGACAGCTTCATCTGAGCCAGTCCTGTGTCTCCAAAGTATACAAAAGGTTTAGAGAGACTGGAAACTTAGTCCGATGACCAGGATCTGGACGACAGCGATGCACTTCGGCGAGAGATGACCGATTTATCAGCACTTCTCTCCGAAATCGACATCTAACCGGCGTTGACGTCCAGCGCTCGGAGCTCGGAGAAGTTCGAGGGAGAACTGTCAGCGAGTGGACAGTGAGGCGAAGACTCGAAGAAGCTAACTTGACCCCAAAAAAGCCAGCAACGGGACCCAAATTGTCTACAGCCCACTGACAAGCCCGACTTCAGTTTGCTCGTGATCACTTAGATTGGGATATACAGCAATGGAGCCGAGTTTTGTTCGCGGACGAGACAAGGATGTGCCTGCATGGCAGCGACCGTCGACGGAGAGTCTACAGGAGACCGGGAGAGCGATACGCACAATGCTGTATAGCGGAAACAGTGGCATATGGGGATGGGTCTTGTATGATGTGGGCGGGGATTTCAATTGAAGCTAAAACGGAGCTGGTATTCGTACCTGGTGGAGGTCGGGGAGGAGGACTAACCGCAGAAAGGTATATCAACGACATTCTGCTGGGCCATGTACTCCCTTACGCCGGGTTTATTGGCGAAAATTTCCTGCTAATGCACGACAATGCCCGCGGCCACACCGCTCGTGCGACTAGACAGTACCTGGAAGAAGTCGGGATTCCCACAATAGACTGGCCAGCCGTCAGCCCTGACATGAACCCTATCGAACACCTGTGGGACGAGCTGAGAAGGCGGGTACGAGGAAGATCTCCAGCTCCGGCGTCAATAGAAGACCTAAAAACTGCTCTTATCGAAGAGTGGCAGGAAATTCCACAGGATTCCATCAGGAAACTCATTAGGTCAATGAAAAACCGTTTACAAGTCATTAGGGCCAGGGGGGGCAATACAAAATATTAAGGGGGAAATAACAAAGATTTTAAATAAAAATTTGATATTTTCATATTACTTCATATTAATTTAAACATCCACAACTTCGACCTATTGTAATAATTCACTAAATGAACTTAATTAAATTTAAATAATTTTTATACCATTCGAAAGCTAACAAAATTTCTTTTCAATTGGTATACACCAATCTGCAGTTTATTCCATGGAAACTGTAAAATATGGTCTGCAGAAATCAGCGATGAAGTGAATCCAGTTTATAGCTCGCAAGTGTAGTTCTAATTTGTAACTATAACTTTTTTAATTAAATTGTGTTAAGAATTGAATTGAACATTAATTTTATTAATTAACAGATTCCTTGGAAGATGGTTGGCCTTTATTTTAGGATGTCACATGTGATGAGCTCTACACCAACATCAGTAGTCCATCAAATAGCAAAAATATGCTAATTTTGGCAGAGGTTACCAATTTTAACCTTTCAGGGTAAAAACCCTTAGTTTTTGGAGGCTGAAGCCCACACTATATAAAGTTCTTATGAAACTTTTCATACAGTCAAATGCTAACTTGCTTATCGGAATGCTAACTTCTATTTTGGTCAACAAATTAGCATTGTCATTCAACATGGCAATGCTGCCAGCATTCAGAGCACACTGCCTTTTTGTGGTGGCTTAGATAGAAAATTGATGTAACTGTAAATACTATTTGTAACTTATCTCAATTCTATGCAATACTTGAGTAATACCTACTCCACATTACTAGATTCCTAGTGTCTTATAATTTTGTCAATTAAAAGCTTGTATAATTATTTCAGGTTATGTCTACTCACTGCAGGTCAAGGGCCTTCCATTGTCCATGCATTCTTCTCACTTTGGAGATCAGGTCATGGTAGTGAGTCAGTAACTATGGAATGTTAGGTGCTGGTGATGTTCTTCTATTTTTGATAGGATGATACGAGTTAAATATCATCGTCTCATTGGATTTATGAACAGTACAATGATGCACATTTTTTACCCCTTTACGTTAGGATATTTTGTCCTAAGCCCTTTACATGGAATTTTTTCACGCAAAAATTAAATGAGAGTACCTACCTCTTGCAAAGCCTGAATCAGCAACGGCCAAAGCTTAATTCAGCGACCGTGCTTGTAGTTAGGGCATATATGCATAGAATATTTGATCTAACCTAGAGCTTGAAAGTAAAATTATAATAACAAAGAGAATAAATACAGTATGAGCTATGCTTTGATAAAAATAACTGTAGGAATCAAAATAATGTTCCAATCAATCAAGCAGATGTCAAGCAAACTTTAATCATTTATGACTGCTAACAATCTTTGACACTGACATAAACGAGTCGCGAAACGGAACGGGTAGGGGCGCTCACAGACGCTCCGCGGTTTTTGTTTGCACCACAGAATTCCAATAGGGATCCAATCCGAATCAACATTTCAGAAACTATGCGTACCAATTACACCTTCATACAAATATCACGTACACATGGACAATCTATGGGCCGAACTCAGGGACAAAGGGGCGGGGGCATTACAACTGTGGCAGTATAATCTATTCCGATTGCCACATTTACAAATAAATAAACACAGGTTGTATGTTCTTTATTTTTAAACAAAATACTTGTTTTAATGATTTATTTCCGTTGAATTGCTTAGCTTAGCATTAAGTTTTATTCTTAAATCTACATAAAATTTAACAATAGCCTAAATCAATAAATGCAAATGATCAAAATCGTGTTCGTCACTGGTCTTAAAATCACAAAAATAAATAATTAGATTATTAAGAAATATATACATAATCACACTAATAAAGTGTATTTCCTTTAATCTGTTCTTCTTTTTCCAATTTATTCAGTTCATGTTTACCAACCAAGTATTCGTTTGGTTTTCATGCTGTGGAAACCTGAAAAATGTTAATATTGTTAAATAAATATATTATTCAGTCTATTTGATACCTATCAAAGGGTTTCTCAAGAATGGATACAAAACCATAAAACTGCAAATAAAACTTCGTCACACATACTTCTAAAACAGCTAGACCCAGGCTGGACCTAGATGCGGCCCTTGAAAATCATACAAGTATATGAAAAGTCAAAACAAAGCAACAAAGTTTAAAAAACTGATAAATGTTATTACAGGAGTATTTATAAGCGACCTTAGTACATGTTTTACGAGATCCTGGACATAGAAAAGTTAGTCACTGTATAAATAATGTCGAATTATCGCCAAATATCCACACAGTAATCAAACAACAATTTGAGATGTTGTAAAGCACAACAAAACTTACCGTTGAAAAGGAATTTCGGGTGTTTTTCAATACGATGCCTTGCCGCACAAAGGTGCACTACACTTCGCCATTTATTTCAGTCTTTTTCGAACATATTTCACAAGATTTATATAAAATAAAGAAGTAACAACACGCACAATACTTTCATAACATGACAATTGGCTGACATATGCAGACATTTGCCGTTTGTTGCTTAGCAACAAATCATGGAAATTTTCTATGTAATTGTGAAAATCACAGACATCGTAGAGCTACGCCTAAAGCAGACCGAACATATTTTCACAATTACATAGAAAAGAATCAAATAATGTTTTGGTCACTTTCTCTCTAACTAAAAATGAATAAGCCTATCTCACCTCTTTTTACTGTAACAACGCTAACTCAGCATAGACAAAAATTGAAGATGAGGCAAATTTCTATGATTTGTTGCTAAGCAACAAACGGCAAATGTCTGCAAATGTCAGCCAACTGTCATGTTATGAAAGTATTGTGAGTGTTGTCACTTCTTTATTCGAAAAAGACTGAAATAAAAGGCCCATAGATTGTCCATGTGTACGTGATAGTTGTATGTAGGTGTAATTGGTACGCTTAGTTTTTGAAATGTTGATTATGCTTCCCTATTGGAATTCTGTGGAAATCATTCACAGTCGTCGCACATCTTTAATCTGTGGTATTCTCTATTTATCACAGCGTTGCCGGTGCGGACCATTTCGGTCCGTTTCGGACTTTTTTCTGCCTCTGCGGACCTTTTGCGGACCATGAGTATTTGCGGACCTTTTCGGACCAAAACGCCGCCTATCTAAAGGGTCTCAGTACATCCCAGCGCATACCTTAAGATTTGAAAAAACATCAATAGAAATACAAGAAACAAGAACAAATTACACATCCCAGCATATAGATTACGAAAGGTAGGGAAATCATTTATGGGCAATTGCGTGCGCTTCTATAATAAGCTCCCATCTGAAGCAACTGAACTCCCTATTCGTAAATTTAAACAGTACATTAAACAAAATCTTATCAGGAAGGCCTTTTACTCCATAGATGATTACATCAATGATTTTAATGCTTGGCCAGATGTCGCTCCGTTCCGCACTGTCAGTAGTATGTAAGAAATTCAATGTTCTGTTTAGCTTTATAGAAATATTGACATCTAAATTGCATTAAATTTATATTTAAAAATAAACATGTATTAGACACATAAGTGATATTATAATGTGCTAGTGGTTTCTTTTTCACTTCTTCCACTAGTGGACAAAAAATTGAAGTGAAGAGAATATCAATAACACCTTATTTGTTATTTGATAATAATAACTATGTTTATAGTATACAACTTGACTTGTCTAAGTGCTTATTTTGTAAGCCTAAAGAAATAAAGTTATTGATTCTGATTCATCACCCAGTACTTATGAAAAAGGCCAGGAAGTATGGCCCAATAGGCTATAGTATGTCCAGTAGGACAAATCCTTAAAAAAAATAGAACTAAGCTTATTTTTCAGGCTATTTTTTTAAGTAGGAAGGACTACTAATTGTTTAAGGAGGTTACTTTTTCGATTCGTTGGTCACTTCATCTTTTTGTGGTGAATTAATGGAATGGTGGACTGTAAAATTTTGCAAATTCACGTTTCACTATCGTTTGAAATTTGAATAAATTTTATGAGTACTAGCTAGTAAGGAACATATACTTAGATGTATTAGTACTAAAGGCAAAACTGACTAAAGGCATTACATCATACGTGGTTGAATGTTATTGCGTGACATAGGGATATAATATCGTCCCTGTAAAAGGAAAATTAAATAACTGACAAAACCAAAATCCAGAGAAAAACGCGATATACTTTTTTTTTGCGACAAAAATAGCGATAACTTTTTTTTGCACACAATTTATGCCGTCGGTTTTTTGGTATGTTATAGGTTGTTACTCAATCTATTGCTAGATAAAATGATAATAAATTAGGATCGTTTGTTTGAGTGAAAATAAAACAAAAATGTAATTATACATTTCTCCCTCGCCGAATTTTTAAGGTTTAGAACAATTATTTAGTTATTCAGTTTTGCCTCACCAATTAAAATCACTGGCGCCCAAAAAGCTAACGATAACTGCGCTTATTTAATTTTCGTACATCAGTAAAATTATAAATCCATCATTTATTTACTTATTTATGTAAAGACCATCCTATGCATTAGTATGGATTTTAGTAAAAATAAGATGTTTTTCACACAAAACCAAAAAAGTCATCATTCTTCTTCATCGAGTGTGTGAATATCATAAGAGTTAACCACTAGAAAGCCAAAATTATTTTGGTAGACGTTTTATTTTCATAAAATAAAATAAGACAATTATTAAATGACAGGTGACGCTATGGCTCGAATAGTCGAAACTGAATCTAAATAGTTTAAAAAAACCCATCTCTTCAATATTGTACATATGCCAAAGTTTGAGAATCCTTCGAGATGTTTAGATCCGCGATGGAAAAGGGACTACTACCCAAACATAACTGTAAATCTGCCGATGGAACATCTACGCATATTATGCGTAAAATTCTTCGAGTTTTATACGTGTTTGTCAGCTGGAAATAAACCAATTAACTACTACTATAGGGTAAAACGTACATCCTAAAAAGCTACTTATACTTTACATATTGGTCTTAGAAGTGGGAAGATCTCTGCGCAGATCATTCAGACGTACTTGTAATCACGATATTGGTAGATCGCGTTATAAAGTTACAAAGTTCAAGAAAGTAGTACCTAGATTTTCAAACTTCACGTGGAAAAGAGTCCACACTAAGCTTACAGGAAAACTAGCATGTTCTCCAAAAGTTGGGGTTTTAATCCAACTGAAGAATCCCTTTGCTAACCGAGTAAAGAAGAGCTTCCGAATAAATAGTTTGAAGAATAAAAAAATCTCTTTTAAACTCGTAAAATAGGTCAGATCTTAAACAACAGTTGACGGCAACCTGTCAAGATAATTCAGGACTGAATCGATAGAGCCCTACGTTTCAATGCATTTTCAACCAATCGAAGCAATGCCAAATCAGCGCCAGAAAACTGGAAAATGGCACCAAAACATTCCTTCTAATCACACTACAGAGATACAGAGATGTTTCAGTTCTAAAAAAATATATCTGAATTTCATCGACCTCCACCCACAGAAAGGATAATGATGATTTGACTTCGCAAGAGCTGAAACAGCACAGACCAATTTCTCGCCGTTACTAATAAACGAGGTTTAAAGCTATGCTTTGTTGAAAGATCCTTGTTCTTAGCTACCGAGAAGTGCTCGCTTCGGTTGCTTTGGAATAAAGCACAGATCTTAACTTAAGTATAGCCGCTTTTTTTTTTATTTAAACGCACAAGCAATCATTAAACACTTCCCTGAAATTCATATAGGTCTTGATACTTTCAATTCTTTTTTAACCAAACGTGTTTGTCACAAAACATGTGTTGTGTTCAAAAACTGAAAAAATCTGAAAATAATTTATTCAATGAATATTTACTTTATAAATTCAGAATCTTAATTCGTGTTTTTAAGCTGCTTGATACTGTATAAACAACTTTATTTTATTCCACTTATCCTGAACACGTTAACTCTCAGGTTGCCTGGAACAAATCGTTTCTGTTGCGATAAGGCCGCTCATTGTAAGTTTTTGGTTTTATTAACAAATAAAATACAGCATAGATATTAAAGTCTATGCTGTATTTTATATGTTTTATACATTATCACATATTATTTATAAGTTAGATTATGTCCTGACCTGATATGCATGTTTCTTATAAGTAAAGATGTAATTTTTAGGAATTACCTTCAGTAGACAATTAAATAATTTACCGATTCAATTTTATTTGACACAGGAAAATTCAATAATTCACTTTATTTAATTATTCTAACTGCAATTTGGTCCTAGTCGAGCATAAATGAGTTCAGGGAAAACTGAATAAACGGCGTTATTGATTTTTCTTGCTTTCATAATGACAACATGATGTCACTTATTTATTTTTTGCCGAGTTATTTACTTTTCCTTCGCTACTTTTATCTAAATTCACCTTTATCTATTTTTCCGTATTTGACGACTTGCGCGATTCATTAACGTATAACTTTTTGATAAATTATGATACCGAAACTTTAGTAACACAGAAAGATGCAGCTTGAATTGGACTTTATGAAAATGCAATAAAGTAGATTTCGCAAAATGTGTTAGTTATTTAGTTTTCCTTCTACAGGGACAATATAGATAAGTGGATAGATCCAGTTTATATAGAATATCATTGGATAGATCCTAGTGTTTTATTTATTATTGCTTTCAGTATTTATTAAACTAGTTTTAACAGCATGTGCACATACGAACCAACCTCAACTTACCGTCATACATTATACTGGGTACTTACTAAGGCATTTAAATACCGGGTTGTTTAACGAAACCGGTTTTCCGTTTTTATTTTTCGGATAACCGGTTAAACCGGTTTTTTAGTTTATTAACATAAGTATCTTAGGACAAAATAAAACCATAAAATTTGAATAAAATGAACTTATTAATTTGATATGCAATCACCAATCAAATTAACAAAACAAAAATAAACACTTGCTCTAATAAAGTTATAAAAATTAACAATATAGTAACTAAAACATTATGATAGATAAGTCATAAAATTTACTAAATGAATTTTTTTTTTGATTTGGTAGTATTAAAACTCTCCCTTACTCAAATAAAGCTATAAAAATCTACAAAATGGATATATTAAAACTTTACAATAAATCAGTCTTAGAAACTATTAAGTTTTATTACCTTTCTTATTTGGTAGTAATAAAACTGCCTGTTTCTTTCTTACTCAAATAAATTTTACGTTAGTGTACGTCCGTTCATCCGCGGGCTACGTCTCATGAACTATAAAAGGTAAACAACTGAAATATTGACAGGATCTGTATTGCCGCGATTAAAAAATATATAAAAATAATATAATTACATAACGGACGTTAGACTCTTAACGCCCATACCAATCACCATAGTAACTCGACGACGTCGTTGGGCGAGGTCAGTACTAGTACGAGTACTTTTTTCGAATAATGAAACCGTTTTTTAAATGTTCCTTTTGTGAAATAGTTATGTGAGATGGTACGGAACCCTTCGTGTGTGTGTCGTTTCGTACTAATCACAATAATAAAAATAAAACGTTTATTAATTCAGACAATTATAATTACATATAGATGTAATATCTATAGGTATCAAATCTTAGAAAGTTTATAATACACACACATACATGCAAGGAAAAATTTCATAGAATTAATTTAATTTATATAATAAACTTGTTTAGCATAATCATTAGACTTGATATCCAGTGACTTTGCAGGCTACTGCAATGTTTGTCTCCAGAACCCTTAGCAAACTATTGGTGCTGCCCAGCATCCTGTGTCTAATGCTTCACATATTTTTAATGGCTTTGATATCTGTTAAATGACTTTGTACATGCGCAGGATATCTTGAAGAAGGCGTTACGAAGCAAAGTGACAAAAATCCCGATTTCTTTATTCAGTGACAAATTAAATAAATGCGGTAGTCACTAACTGCAAAATAAATACATATCACTTAATTGCATCCTAAATTTGGTTTCATAATTGCACAGACCTAAGGGTGACTATGATTTTTATTACAAGCTTTTCATTTGTGATTCGGCTATTTTTAATGGCTTGTGTTGTAAGTAGCTTCAAAGGCAACCAGTCGCCTTTCTGATTTTTTCATCGGCGATTCTAATTGTGAGTAGCCGCAGTGGCGATAAATGACCTACGTTGTCCACACTGTTTGCGAGTTCAAACGAACAGTTCGACCGCTTACCGTAGTAAACCACAGCGAGCGACGGTGGCGCCCAATGCACCTATGCAACGCCGCCGTCGCTATCTTGCTTTACTCAGTTAATAATGATAGCTTATTTGCATGATGACAACATTCAGTAACGACTTTTTATGCGGTCCTAACGCATAAAATGTTGTAAAATAATTAGGTGGATAAGATATTGTTATGGTCATTTTAAATAAAGTCCGCAAGGCGTAGTAGTTTGAAATAAATTTGTTATATATTACTAAAAAAAACGAAAACCCGGTTATTTTGACAAAAAAAACCGGCGAAAACCGCCATAATATCAGTCGGTTAATCGGTTTTTCGGTTAATCGATTGGCAATTCGGCGTAAAATTACAAGTTACAATTCAATGTTATTTCTAATATCTAAGTCACAGTAATAACGTTTTTTTATCTCAGTCCTTTAAATATACCATGTCCCTCGATTTTTAGGTTATCCTATCGATATCTTTGTAATAAAATGTATTCAAAAATAAAAAAAATAAGCGAAATTTATTGAAGTTTTCATAGATAAAGCAGCATACTGTAAAATACGATAAGAAATACTTCATATCCCCGCTATTGAATATTTTTGTACAAAATGCAAAAACGAACCTTTTTGTCATATTTCGGACAATATTTGCGTTCGGATCGGACCTTTTTGCGTTTAACTGCCGGCAACACTGATTTACCATAATGTCGCTGCGCTGGATTTTGGATTTTACCTCGTAGTACATATTGTATTCTCTTTGAATTGTGCTCTGCATTGTTTGCTCTTAGATGACTACTAATAAATCAGGAAATTTGTCTTCTCAATCTCATTCAAAGGCACTATTTTACTCGTCCCTGGGCACAAGGATTTTCTATGGATGCTGCCCATGCTTCCCGGCGTGGCGCCCGTCAAAGAGAACAGTTATTGTATTGAAAGAGAATACAAATACAACTCGGTAGTATTTTGGGTAGTATTGTATTCTCTTTGCCCGCCCTGAAATTCCTACCAAGAAATATTTAAAATACCTACTATCTTTCCTGAAAGTCTACAAACAAAGTGATTTAGGTTTAGAAGTCACCTGAAAAATCCAGTATGGAATCAAATCAAAATGAAATAGAAGGCAGTGCAGTGAATAACTGCAGCAGTGATAGTAATGTGAATCTCCTACAGAAATGTAACAGTTGTGGGCAATTTCTAAAAAACTCAGACTTAGTATTTTACCAAGGACATCCACAAGATGCTGTCGAAGAGCTCTTAGCCTTGACAAATAAAAAACTGGGGTTCGCTTCAGGTAGGAAGCCAAATTTGTTATCATTAAGCTTCCCTCAAAAATCACCACAAATTAATAATCTCTCCTGCCTGCATTCAGCATCTGTATGTTTCAGTAGAGCACAGGGCTTACTCCGCCTGCATCTGTTATTAAAATAGGTACACTGCAAAAACCAGCCACATGTTGCCAATAACGAAGTCAAGTGCATTCAGCACTGATCTCTTATAGAAGTGTAACATTACTTATGCCCTGCCAGGTCTAATGGTTTTAAGAACTTACTTTATATTGTTGTGCCAATGCAGCGTTTTCATGTTGGACTTGTATTTTATAATTATAAAACCCTGTTACACATGTTATGTACCTGCACAGTAAAATATTGAATAGTGAAAAGTTCTGGAGTAAGACTGGGTACTTGACATCTGTGTCTCAGTATCTCTAGCTGTAGAAGGTGTTGGTGCCTCCACATGACTTATCATTTATATCTTATGTCTGGTCTACTCATTCAAATCAATATCTTTTTTCAGGAAATAAAGGAGAATTAATAGAAAAACCCAAAACCAATATTACTAGCTTCAATATCTTTGACCAGGCTGGGCATCTGGTGCCCATTGACCATGGTGTTATTGGGACTAATGTCCAAATTAACATGTCCGGATATTTGAAGCCCATAAGTTCTGATTCATTTGATATTGACGAAGAATCAGTGCCAGTAAAAAATATTGGACCTATCATAGAATGGTAAGTAAATTACTTTTTGTTTCTGACCAGTGTTTTTAAATCATAAGAAGTAAATAATAGAAATATCATAATAAAAAGAGGAAAAGTACCTAAAACCACTAGTCTATTCCAAAACTACATATGTTATATTTAAAGTAGATCTACAATTATTGCTGAGCTGATTATGCTTCGTTTTCATCCTGGTAACGTATGAGAGCAGCTGCAGGCAGATGCTAGAATTTAATAATGATGAGTTTACTTATTAATTACCCTGTACTTTATTTAACTACTAGGCAATTTAGGTAGTGGTTATTTTAGTCTTGATTTTTAATTAAGCTGATGGTGATGCTTTGCCAACTTATGATGATTGCAACACAATGCAGTGAGTGACACAATGTTGTCAACACTTGTCTTTCAAAAGTTTGTTATCATCCTTTCAGGTTTATTCATAATCTTGATGGTGAGAACAGAATCTGTATAACACTCTCCACAGAGCTTGGCGAATACAATCTCTTGAAGCCCAGTGATCAATACAAACCTCTTATGGTCAACTTATATGAAGAAATACGGCTCTGCAATGTTGTTGTTAAATATTTAAAAGAGAACTATTACCTGCAGCCATCTTATGAAGAACTTTTGGAAGTTATACAGAAAGCTGTGATACCAGAGTTGAACAATAAACCATTTGATGAAGAAATGCTTCATAAGCACTCACAATTTCTCTATGATCAGGTATTTCATTGATTATAACTTGGTTAAATTTACTCATATAGCAATAGTAGAAAGAAACAACTAGACTCGTCAGCTTTAAACTAGAATTGCAGATTGTTAAAGACAAATTTTTACAATTTATATTCTATGAATTGTGGTAAGTATTTTTTGAGATTTTTAATAACTTTTTCAGGTGGTCAACTTGGAAGAAAATGAGGAGCCTCTTATTACAGTTCCCTGTATGCGGGAGCTGGCCGAGCTGATAGGCACACATGGTGTCGAAAGCGAAACGCACACCAAATTGGACTTCAAAAAAGTGGACAAAAAGGCGTGGACGAAAGCCACCACCACCCCACTAGTGAGGAAAACTTTCGAAACTTTCTTCTCAAATCAACTGGACAAAACAACTGAGGAGCATCAATCGAGGAGGAAAAGGTGTGGAATTTGCTCGGCTTGTCAGTCACCGGACTGCGGTGCGTGCAGCGCGTGCGCAGCCATGGCCAAGTTCGGGGGGCGCGGGGGCAACAGGAGGGCGTGCGAGCGGCGACCCTGCGCGCGCGCGCCCACCCCCTCTCCCCAACACGGAGGCTCGGATTCTGACGATGAGTCGCAGGCCGACGAAAAGATACAACACCAAATCGAAGACATCGTCCTCGTTAAACTGACGGAAACCCACAGGAAAATAAAATGGATCGGAAAACCTGTCAAGGCTGATGCTACGAAAGTTTACTACGATAAGGTCGAGATCGATGGAGTAGAATACGGCAACGGTGATTTCGTTATGTTGGAGTCCTCGCAGACACATGTTCCCTCGCTCGTGGCGAGAGTGGTCTATATGTGGAAAGACGTCGTACGGACGAAGGTGGAGTTCTTTCACGCTGAAGTATTCATCCGATCCGCCGACACCGTTCTGGGGGAGGTCGGCGATCCGAGGGAAGTGTTCTTAGGGGACAGATGCTGTCACGGTGCCCCTCTTTCTTCAGTATTGAGGAAAGCCAGCGTGGAAAAGAAAGATATACCGGCGGACTGGTTCGAGCGCGGCGGTAAGGAGGTAGACATCGAAACACTTGAAGATGACGGGAAGACATACTTCTACAGTAAATTTTACGAAAGATTCTCCGCGCGTTTCGAAGATGTGCCCTCCGACCCCGAGTGCCCGAATCCCTTGAGGCAGCACAGATACTGCCCCTCCTGCGAGCGAAAGGCTGGGAGAGACGTGGTACATATTCCTAGAGTATTCGGCAAGGTCTTGAACAGATCGAGTATAGTATCAGGAAATAGAAGGGAATATAACGTGATCGAGTGGCAAAACCACGAGTATAAGAAAGGAAGTGCAGTATTTTTGAGACCTGGAACGTTTAAGATGAAAAACAGCTACAATGCTCCGATCGGAAAGAGACCGCAGACGGAAAAAGTTGATGAAAACGTGTATCCGGAATTTTATAGGAAAAGCGACAACAACTGTCGAGGATCTAACAATGACACAGTCGAACCGTTCTGCGTTGCCTACATCGCCGCCGTCACAGCGGTCGGAGATGAACCCATGCTGATCATCCCGCAAGACATGTACCTGAAAGTGAACATCTTGTACCGCACCGAGAACACCAAAAACAGGTTCCCGCAGCGCGAGGACTTGAACCTGGTCTATTGGAGTGACGAAATATGCGAAGTACCCTTCGCTTCGGTCGTAGGACCATGTCAGTTGATCTACCAAGAGAATATACCCCAACAGGAGACCTGTCTCGAATGGCTCGAACAAGATCCCAGCCGATTCTACTTCCGGAGGGCTTACAACAAATCTACCGGAAAAATCGTCGACGTCCCCAAACACGCCACGAGCATCGGTCGGACCGAGAGATACAAAGGTAAAGGGAAGGGCAAGTCGAGCAATTCGGCTGACACAGCGGAGAAGAAGAGGGAAGAGGTGAAAGTGAGGCCTCTGAGGAGCTTGGATGTGTTCGCCGGGTGCGGCGGGCTATCGGACGGGCTGCAGCGCGCCGGCGCCGCCGAGTGCCGGTGGGCGGTCGAGAGCTGGGAGGCCGCCGCCCACGCCTACTCGCTGAACCACGACCGGTGCTCGGTGTTCAACCAGGACTGCAACGACCTACTGTCGGAGGTTATGTCCGGAGCCACACACAGCGGAGGCGTGCGCCTGCCGCTGCAGGGCGAGGTGGAACTGCTGTGCGGAGGGCCACCGTGCCAGGGCTTCTCCGGCATGAACAGGTTCAACTCCAGAGAGTACTCAAACTTAAAGAACTCCCTGGTCGCATCATTCCTCTCCTACTGTGACTACTACCGGCCCAAGTACTTCATACTGGAGAACGTCCGGAACTTCGTCGCTTTCAAGAAGGGAATGGTTCTGAAGCTGACCATGAGAGCGCTGCTCGCCATGGGCTACCAGTGCACGTTCGGGGTGCTGCAGGCGGGCAGCTACGGGCTCCCGCAGAGCAGACGCCGGCTCTTCGTGCTGGCCGCCGCGCCAGGCTTTGCGCTCCCTCTTTACCCGGAGCCGACGCATGTGTTCAATCGCCGCGCTCGCTCTCTTACAACCATGATAGACGGGAAACGTTTCTCCACCAATATCCGCTGGGGGCTATCCGCCCCGCGGCGCACTTGCACCGTCCACGACGCGATCAGCGATCTGCCGCACATCGGCAACGGCGCTAACGAACAAGACATAGAATACGAATCGGAGCCTCAGAGCCACTTCCAGCGATTGGTCCGGAGTAGGAACGAGATGGTGAAGCTGCGAGATCACATCTGCAAGAACATGGCGCCCCTGGTGCAAGCTCGGATCGAGCGGGTACCGATGACGCCCGGCTCCGACTGGCGAGACCTGCCCAATATTTCTGTTCCTCTGCCGGATGGGACCACGAGTAAGGTTAGTTCGACTCTATTTGATGATTCAGTTTGATTGACTTTTGATGGATGTTCTTTCATACATAAATCAGTTCCCATGGGGTATGGGCAGAAATAACCTTTAAACGTTTCCGCGATAATAATAATAAGCTCCTCAAAGCACAACACCACGTCCGTGCTGACCACATGAGGGACGGACACGCAATAACTAAGCAGGTGACAAAAAGGTTTCTGGTAAATGGTGTAACCTAGTAATTATGTAAGTATTATGATCACATCGCTGGGGCGCGTCTGAAGCATCGGCTTCACGCATCGGCGGCTTGTATGCTGTAGCACCCAGCATCGGCTGGGTGCAGCATACAAACCATCGGTGGCGAGGGTAATGGACGGCCCTCTGCCGGGAATCGTCAATAATGCGAGTCCACAGGAATGTATGAACGGCCGCTAATTATAAACTAAATAGGTTAGACGAATAGATAGTGATAATTTTTTTTCAACGGTCTCATTTATATTCGAAAATACAGCATCAAAATTGTAGCAAACAAAATTTTCATAAAATTTTCAACAACCATCAACAATAAAGGTTATAAACATACGAAAAAACAATAATCACGCCAGAATAGAATATTTAGATCAACCAACCCCTTTTCAGGTATAAATAAAAAATAACAATCCTACGAAAAAATTATAAGAACTAAAATTGTAGGACGTTTAATTTTAAACAATTTTGTATAAAACAAATTTTTGCGTAAAATTGATAAAAAAACGTGATAATACAAGAATAAGACTTCTCAGGTATAAATAGAATAATATCGATCCTACGAAAAAATAGATGTGGACAAAAATTTTAAGAAATTTGATTTTAATCAATGTTGTTTTTAATCATTTTCGCGTAAAATTATAAATAAACGATTTGTTCAGAAAAAAAAAGCATCCCGTCATTTCGAATAAATAGGAAAATAGCGATCCTAGAAAAAAAATAAGAATTAAAATTGTAGCAATAGACTGCCAGAGCCTCAACAAATCCCGAACAAAAATAGCTACTTAAAAATTATCCCGTGTCAGCCCCTGTTTTGAGCTAATTCGACTGGGCTAAAAACTCAACCGGCAAGTTCATCACAGAAACAAGGCGATTAATTAGTTAATATTAGTGATTAATTAGTTAAAAACATTATCATACCAGACAAAATGAAATATGTACTATTCAACAGGTGCTCCAATACCCCTACGAGGACAAGCGGAACGGTCGTTCATCTACGGGTGCCATGCGCGGCGTATGCGCGTGCGCAAGCGGGCAGCCCTGCATCGCGGCAGACAGGCAGGAGCACACGCTCATACCGTGGTGTTTGCCGCACACCGCCAACCGACACAACCACTGGGCAGGACTCTATGGTAACTATCCGACACCGCCAACCGACACAACTACTGGGCAGGGCTGTAAGCTATGGTAACTAACCCACACCGCCAACCGACACAACCACTGGGTAGAACTCTATGGTAACTAACCCACACCGCCAACCGACACAACCACTGGGCAGGACTCTATGGTAACTACCTCACATCTCTACTGCTGGATGTGTCTCCCCCATTGGGGGCATTGTCCTATCACCACGATTGGAAGGTGGATTGGTGATTACAGTGGTTTTAAAGATTCACAGAAGATGCTGCCCTTCCTCAGGTAGGTTCCTTCGGCTCTTACAACATCCACGGCCAGAGTTGGAAAGGTCGATGACCGCGACTGCCTGAGGTAATCAATATATATCCTCCTAAGTCTCGACATTTTTAAACACCAACAATTCTCTATTCCCCATTATAATTTATGGCCAGCTGATTTGTAAAATAAATATACTACATTTGGAAAATACATATTCTTAGAGGTAAATAAAGCATGGAAAAAAGTGCTATTTTTGTGACGGGAACGGAACCCTCCTACGATGCAGGCTGACCATCGCCCGCTGCAGCACAGAGGTCGTTGATGGCATGACATGGCTCATGCAATAGTGTGGCTCAACAAATCAGGTCACTCACATCTATACGTATCTGTTCAACCGGCACACAAAGCACAATCACCCAAGTTGACCTTGTTAGTTTCCATGTTTTGCTTTTATGGTCTTTTATATACCTATTAACAATTATTTACCAAACTACGCCTAAAAAATGTTTTTAGTTTTTGTGTTGTTAGTTGTTTATAAATATTGTACCTTGAGAATAGCTTAAGTACGTATATTGTGCCGCATAAAATGGCAAAGCTCAAGAAGACAATGTTGAAGTAAATGTAAGTAATTGTAATATTTTCAGGTCGCCTAGAATGGGACGGTTATTTCAGCACAACAGTGACGGACCCTGAACCGATGGGCAAGCAGGGCCGCGTGCTGCACCCCTCGCAGCCGCGCGTGCTGTCCGTGCGGGAGTGCGCGCGCTCGCAGGGCTTCAAAGACCAGTATGTGTTCGCGGGCTCCACGCTGGACAAGCATAGACAGGTACGGACTGGACCCCAGCCCATTGTTAAACGGCGACTATCATAGTTAATATAAATACACACCATGGTGATTGGTGTGTCATGTGACAGGTTTTATATTTTAAAATTATATCAAAACACATTGCCGATGTATATTTGAACAGTATGACAATCTGTTCATAAAGGACATTCATTCGAAGAGGTTCATATAATGTTTTGTGCCTCGTATCCAAATCGCGTTAAAATTAATGTGTGAGATGAATGTGATTTTGATGACATGGCCATTAGCAAACACAAGCAACTAAGAGCCAGGCCCCATTAAAGTTACGCCATTTTAATAGGTAATATTTTACAATACATCAAAATTCAACAACGTAACCTTGTAACGGCGGACATAAAATAAGAACTGCACAATTGCTTTTTTTAATAACGTTTTTTTTTTTAATAATACTTTATTGACAAAGAAAATAACAATCTAATAATATACACAAATTAAACTCGTATTTACATTTACATATCTATTGCAATAATGACCGATTCGAGTAATTGTACGATTTGCTTTCTCTAATAAACCATTCTAAACATAATAAACAATTTCTGATCTAAAGAACTGAACGTCGTTACAATATTGAGTCAGTTAGCCCTTTTTCGTTTTAAACACTAGAGATGTTACCCTAAAAATCGAAAGCTGATAAGTTGAATCGAATGCAATGTTTACTTGTGGAGAAATACACATAAATTAATAACCACGTTGTGATTCTAATAAAATATAATTATATTTATTATTCTTTTAAGTAACTATATAATATAAAAAATAACTAAATAGAAAAATCATTGATGTTAGATAGAATTTAAGTGGGATATTGCTGGCAACACCAGTGCCTGTCGATGACGCCATGTCATGTCGCCATTACATAACGTAGTCTTTTGTCGTTGTGCGAAGTGACTGTGCTGTTTTGGTGTGCTTTCTGTTATTTTCTTCTGACCCGGCTTTTTTATTGGACTGATCTTACTGACTACGTTTAACTGGCTATAAATTGGACTCCGATTGCTTAACGATTAGTAAACAAGAACAACAGTATTACCATGTCGAAACGGGGGAAAACGCTAAAAAGTCAATCTCGCGTCCTAGTGGTGAAACTGTACAATTATTTTGAACGTGGAATCAGTTAACGATGGGCCTCTTTTACCGTTGCCGAAGCATTGGGAATAAGGAAGAGGACAGTAACTCAAATTCTGAAAGAGAAATACGAACTATCAGGCTCAGAAGATAATACTTTAGGAGGGACAAGAAAATTGTTTGCGTTGATAATTTTGATGCTGCTGCGATTCGCAACCAAATTTATAGATATTACTCGAGAAAAGAATATCCTACACGGGAAAAGCTATCGAGTTCGTTAAAAGACGCAGGCTTATTTTTTGGCGGTAAATCGTCTATATCGAAGGTTGTGAAATTGATTGGCTTTAGATTTTAAAAATCGGCTAGAACGCTACGATATTATTTTAAAGAGATTACATTCTTACGTCAAGTAAATAAAATTATAGATTGGGACAATGTCGTGTTTATTGAAGAAACATGGTTGAATGCGTACCATACGGTTTCGCGGACATGGACCGATGATACAGCGGCCTCCACCTCAAAAGTTCCATCGGGAAAAGGAGCCCGACTTATATGACACGCGGGAACAGCTTCTCAAGGTTTTATTCCAGACTGCCTCCTCGCATTCGTCTCTAAAACTACAAGTGATTACCATGAGGAAATGAACTTTGAGGTTTTTAAAAAGTGGTTTGAGAAGCTGCTAGTCAGCTTAGAAAATCCATCGAAAATTATAATGGAAAATGCACCATTTTGTTTATGTATCATTCTGTACAAATTGATAAACCACCAACTCAAGCAAATAAAAAGCAAGAAATTGTCTCGTGGCTGGTAAGAAATGGTGTGGGTGCAAGTCCAACTTTATTAAAAGTTGAGTTGATAAATCTGGTAAAAGCAAGTAAGCCGTCCAAGCTCCGCTATGTAATCGATGAACTAGCCCTAGAGCATGGACACCAAGTTATTCGATTGCCCTACCATTGCCAGTATAACGCCATCGAGCTTATACAAATAGAGGACACAAATAAAGGATCATGCACGAGGCCTTTGTTCCATTCCCCGCAACCCGTGCCTTCCGCCAATTTTGGTGCGCGAGCATCCTAACAAAAGTACCGTAATGCGGAATCTATTGGGGGTAATCTGTGCCTCACTATGAAGATAAAACTGACAGACGTCAAATGTTGCCTAATAAAATGGCCTAACTTTAGTGTGTTTCACCTTACATTCAATTATGTTAACTAAAATTCATACTAAATAATGCTGCACAATGCACACAGCATCATCTCATCATCATCATCAGCCCATACACGTCCACTGCTGGACATAGGCCTCCCCCGTACGACGCCACAAATAGCGGTCCTGAGCCGCCTCCATCCATCGATTCCCTTCGACCGCTAAGATGTCGTCGGTCCATCGAGTGGATGGGGGGGATTTGCCATAATCACCACGCTTGGCGGGCGGATTGGTGATCGCAGTGTTGGTGTTTAAAAATACTCAGAAGGAAGCTGCTGCCCTTCCTCTGGTAGGTTCCCTTAGTCGGCTCTTACGACATCCACGGGTTGAGTTGGAGGGGTCGATATTCGTACGCCGCGACCCCACGGCCTCAACCTCAGGCAGCATCATCTATACTAGACCTAAACTAAGTAGAGCTTGTGTTATGGTATTAGATAACTGATTTACAGATCGTACAAACATTTGTCCCGAGGCGTGAATCGGACCCGCAACCTTCTGCATCGCAGGCAGAGCTTCGCCCGCAGTGTAACAGAGGTCACCAATATTATATGCATATTTGTCGAACCTCCTTTCCGTTATGCAAGCAAGAAATTTATTAGAAACTACCTGCCGCCCGCGTCTTCGCCCGCGTTTATCGGGATAAAAAACAGCCTATTCGTATTCCAGGTCCCAATCTATACCCATACTAAATTTCAGCCTAATCGGTTCAGTAGTTTTTGCGTGAAAGAGTAACAAATATCCATACATCCATCCATACAAACTTTGACATTTATAATATTAGTAGGATAGTAATAATTCAATAAAGTTGTCAATTAGAAACAATGCATAGTACAGTTATCAAATGCTCTTCATGATTTTCAGATTGGCAATGCGGTCCCGCCCCCGCTGGCTGCGGCACTTGGCAGAGCGATGAAGAAGGCCTACGCCAGTTCTCTCTAGACAGTTATACGAAAAATACTGTACCACAGCTGGCGGCGATTGCCTTTTGTTTTTCATAAAATTAACCACGCTGACGTCGACACTGGACGCCTACTCTAGATCTTTTCATCCGCAGTTGCGAAGTACTGCCGCTTCTCGCTCGCTTACTTACGAAAGGGTCGTTTTCGGACAATATCATAATTGTGACTTTAATACTAGTTTATATATGGACCGAAACTTCAGTGTCCATTACAATGAAAAATATACTTTCATCATTCTAAAATAAAAAGGCATGTTTGTACGAAATTTCGGAAACGAAACGAAATATTGTATTGAAGTGCATAGGAAAAACAACGAGTATCGCGCAAGCTCTCAGTAAAGGGTTTGAAGATTCTGGTCCTAATATATATCTATGTTTACCACTCATTAGAGCAATTTTCATCTTTGAATATCTCAGAAACCTGACGGAAATTACGTTATTTTAAAATTTTAATTGTATAAGTGTCCTCTATCCACACTTCTTCATTGTGCATATCGCCTTTCGAAAAAAAAAATTGATGTTACCTACTATGTTTGTTATGTTGTAGGTATATATAACACTACCCATATACATATCTTCAAACCCCTTTATTCATTGAATTTATCTAAAGAATATATACATAGGTGTACTTATTTAATAAGATTAAAATGTTTTTAAAAAAAAATCGGATCTCTATGGTACGAGACCAATATTGTTTACTGAGAAATGGCATAAATACATTTCTCAATATATTCATTTTAAATAGGTTTTTAGGAAAATTTGTTCATCTTTCCTCCCATCTCATGGCATTACTCATTTGATAGTTATGTTATAATAAGTTTAAAGTTGGATCTCTACAATCATATATAATACGAAATAACCTCCCTTTACCCTAAGTAGGTAAGTAGTAGGTACAAGACAAGTCGTGATTTGGTTAGTTCCTTCCTAGTTGTAAGTTTATTGTTTGATTGTTTCATAGAAACATTTTGATCTCTTACTTACATTAATTAGTAATGTAATTGTTACAAGAAGACTGTTCACGGATATTCAATATTTGAATAATTATTAATCTCAAGTTTCCTTGCTAAATCACGTAGATTCTAAGAAATACATAGATATCTATGCGAAAACGTTTGTGCTCAGTTTGTCTTTTAGATCTTTTGAATCATGTTACTGTAATTATTTTCTTATTTGTAAACTCCTTTTACTAAAATTGGGTAATATCATGCACGAAATACCTAGTATATAATACAAACTTACACCCTTATTCATAATGGTCTGCTAATTTAAAACAGCTGCTCAGTAGTGTTATATCTCACTCTGACTTATGTCAATAGAAGGTGACAGTGAAAATTAACAATGCTCTAAGTTAGCAGACTATTATGAATAAGGATAACAGAGCATGATATGCTGCGCATCTAAAGCGCACTGGTTGTGATTAACATTAATATAACTTTATTACACGCAAAACGATCTTTTATTTTATTTCCCCTCTTTCTACAGATCCTGATCGAGGGATAAAGAACTAATAGGTATTTCATAATCAGCCCGTATACGTCCACCGCTGAACATAGGCCTCCCCCAAACTAGGCCACAAATAGCGGTCCTGAGCCGCCTCCATCCAACGACTCCCTGTGACCGCTACGATGTCGTCGGTCCATCGAGTGGTAGGTTTTCCCACTCTTCGTTTCGCATTGCATCGCGATCGCCACTTGAGCACCTTTACTCCCCAACGGTTATCGGTCTACGAGCTATATGGTCTGGTATTTATTTAATAGGTACCTATAGATCAAGTTGAATTAAAATTACTTGTAGGTTTCGAAACTAATACCTAAACAAATAAGTTAATAAAAAGACAACTTCATGAAACCAGCTTAAGTTCATAAAACGTAGGTACAGTCACCGTCAAATTGATATGAGCGTCTAAAGTAGTCAAAATAATCTGAATAACATAAAATCAATTTGATATAGGTAACCAGTTCGAATCATCATTTTCAAAATATAGTAATAATCTTACTACTCATTGTTTCATATTTATATGAGCAGTCAGGGTGTTCAAAATTATCCTAGAAAACAAAGCTCTCACAGGTAGAGTACGCGCAAATCTTTATGAGCTCTGTGAAGTTGGCTTCAACGGCTGCGCACTGAACCAAAAATAAGGCGTTGAGGGGGAAAAACGGGGTGAGACGTTCAAACCAGGGTTGCTAGCAAGAGTTTTGGCGTATTTTTATTGTGTCTAGCACATTTTGTTATGCATTACTATATTTTTCAATTCAATATTTATAGAATATGCAAAAACATCTTATACTCAATGACAGATTATTTAAAACCTACAATGTTAGAAGAAATTAAACTTTTTATCTAACGCAATTAACCCAAGTTTGAAAATGAAATAATTACTATGTAGCAAATTTATTTATAATCTAGTTGGCAATACTGTCGAATGAATGCTTTTGAGTACAATGACGCAGCAAAGTCTTTGACGGTTATTCGGTTATCAAGTCAACGAAACGAACACGTTTCGTTGACTTGATAGTTTATTATTGCGATTTTGTGGAGTATTCCCTGATATTAGCTGTTTTTCTTAAAAGTTAAATATGCCTCGCGGGCGGAATAACGTACTGCGTCGTCAAACATGGAAAATGATGTTCCATGTCATAAGTTTTATGAGAAAAGAAGCCGATGAATTCAACCTCAAAATGGTACTTCAGTGGATTGCAGCTGCAACAGGTGTGTCTATTAGTACCATAAAAAGGATTTCTAGCCGAAGTCCGGGTGGGTCGCTAGTTGGTAAATATCACTTTTCTATTTGATTGTACTTGCGCAGTATTGCTTCCGTGCCTATGTTCACAGAGCTCATTAAGTTTTGCGATTACTCTAGTAGGTACGCAAACTATTTTGAGTGAATACATAGAATATAACTTGAAATATCATCCATTTGTATCCAGTTTTGAGCGAATCGAACCAAGGAATAAAATCTTTTATAGAAACTTAACCATCCTGTTTAATCCATGATATTTTTTATGAAAAAAAGCCTATGTCGTATTTTAAAAACTCGTAGTTTGTCGAATTCAATATGTAAGCGGGTTAACTACGAACTTAGTTTGTGTTGGAAGACCACCAACGTTTCATGTCATCAGGGTGAGTGCAGTTATTTAAACTAGGTTCGTAGTTAACCCGCTTACATTCATATTGAGGTAGGTACCTAAATATAATTAAAATAAACTTAATTAAACTCCACTAATCTCTTGTTCCGTATTCACAAAACTTATCACGGCTCTGCACAAACTGCGTCAAAACAAGTAGTGCCACTTTTGTAAGTTACCTAGGTATCTACGGAGGAGGCGGTGGATACCCGATCGGTGTAGGTACCATCAAATAAGAAATTAATTTATGTATTAGAATTTATTTTCTCTTCACTTCGTGTAGGTAATTATTATAAATGTAGTGTGCGTAGTATGCCCCCTACAATCCTATAAGTTGTTGGTAGAGTTTGTGAGTTAAAGAGTTTGTTAAGTTTCACGGTTTAATCGTACGTAAGTTTAAAGTTATGTTGATGGTCGCGAGTGTACGCCGTGACGTGTTGCCCAAAGGACAGTTGTTTGCGACTGGCTCTAATTAGCCGTAGAAACACGTCATAACGTAAACTGCTGACCCGCGGGAACATGTGACACTGTATGGTATGTAAACCGTACAATAAAGATAGAATATATGATTTGAAAGTAACTAATTACATATAATATATTATAGAGATGATCATGATGATCGTCATGGAATATAAAAGATGTAAGATGTTGGTCAATATGACCGCGTCAGATGAGGTGTGTCGTCTGGAGAAGTACCTACCTAGAACAAATGGATAAGGTGTTATTGTTGCCGCAGATACTGGGAGTAAGGCTTAAGAACGGTGCGGATAGCCGTAGCCCCCATACAAACGTACTTGCCGCTTCATTTGGAAACTATGTCCTCGATATTATTGAAATTTTCCATACGTAATCGGATGAAAAATAGCTATGTTTGTAGCGGTTTCGTTTTTCAAAAAACATAATGATGTTTAAATGAGAGCGAAACTAATTTTGACCACCAAATCGAGTCATTTACAATCATTTTTCATGAATGATATACACCTTTATTCGAAAATCTGTTGCGTTGCAAACATCCTTAACTTAATATATGTCCGCGATCCACCACAAGAGAGTGATGTCGCTGTGGACGCAGTCAGCCAGGGCGTGTTTAAAGCTGTCATGTCTTTCCAGAGCGGCTCTGCCGGCGGTCTGGATGCTGTGACTCCACAGCATCTAAAAGATCTTCTATCTGGCGGGTCTGGCCATGCAGGTGAAGTCCTTCTGGAAAACTTGACTTCTTTAATCAACCTGATTTTGTCAGGCTGAGTCTACAGCGAGATCACAGAACTCTTATACGGTGCAAATCTTTGCGCACTAAAAAAGAAGGATGGCGGAATAAGACCCATAGCCGTGGGCACCATCTACCTACTATAAAATTGAGACACTATGGAATTCAAAACAAGGCACTGGAGCTTATGCAATCATATTTATCTGATAGAGTTCAAAAAGTAGATATTGGTAAAGAAAGATCTAGGGGCTCAAAAAGTGAATTAGGCGTCCCGCAAGGATCAATATTAGGTACTTTCTTATTTTTAGTATACGTAAATGATCTCCCCTTTTTAGCAAAAGATCTGTGTGATATAGTCTTATTTGCTGATGATACTTCCCTGATTTTTAAAGTTGACAGAAATAAATGTAATTATGACGATGTAAATGATGCACCTTCACACGTACTAGATTGGTTCACCGCCAATAACCTCGTACTCAATGCTAAAAAAACCAAATGCATTAAATTCATGTTACCTAATGTAAGAGAATTTTCAACTAAGATAATGCTAACGAATGAGATTGTTCACTTTGTAGACTCTACTGTTTTCTTAGGGTTACATATTGATTCCACTCTTCAATGGAAACCGCAAATTGATGCTCTCGCAGGCAGACTTAGTTCAGCAGCCTATGCAGTTCGAATAATTAGATATATTACCGATGAAGATACAGCTAAGTTAGTTTATTTCAGTTACTTTCATAGTATTATGTCTTATGGTATTTTGCTTTGGGGACAGGCAGCTGACATCCAGACTCTTTGTTTTCCAGAAAAGAGCGGTACGCGCAATTTACAAATTAAAGCCACGGGACTCTTTGAGGGAATTATTTAAAGAAATAAATATTTTTACAGTAATATCGCAATACATCTATGAAAATCTTATGTACACGCACAAAAATAGAGATAGCTTTTTGAAAAATTGTGATGTTCACAATAGAAATACAAGAAACCAGAACAAATTACACATCCCAGCATATAGATTACTTATTAATATTTTATTTGTATTTTTAGGGTTCCGTACTTTAAAAGAAAAACCCATATAGGATCATTTTGTTGTCCATCTGTTCGTCTGTCAACCCTCTTTTTCTCAAGAACGCGTAGAGCTATCAAGTTGAAATTAACATAAAATACTCCGGTCCGTAACCTCTTGGAATCCTCGGTACGCGAGTCCAACTCACACTTTACGTTTTTATTTTTCTTATTCATACATTTTGCGTGAGAATGTAAGTGATAATAATGAAGAGTCAAACAGTTACACGAACCACATTTTATGAGCAGTAGGAAATAAAACTTAGTGCCCGATATAATAATATTTAATTTATTTCTTGATTTTGCTATTGTTTTTTATTATTTCATGTGTTAAATACAGTTTGCAACATTTTATGATTATTAATAAGTATTACAGTTTATAATTTATATAATATTGTTACATCATAAATAAGCTACCAACAATATAACCCACTGTCAAGTCTGAGTAGATAGTGATTTATTTTCTAATGTATCGACTCTTAAATTATTTAATCAGAAGCTGCTGCCCGCGCCTTCACCCGCGTTTTATCGGGATAAAAAATTGCATAATATGTTATTCCAGGTCCCAAACTATCATCATCATCATCAGCCCATACCCGTCCACTGCTGGACATAGGCCTCCCCCGTACGACGCCACAAATAGCGGTCCTGAGCCGCCTCCATCCATCGATTCCCTGCGACCGCTACGATGTCGTCGGTCCGAGTGGATGGTCTCCCATGTAGGGGGGATTTGCCATAATCATCACGCTTGGCAGGCGGATTGGTGATCGCAGTGTTGGTGTTTAAAAATACTCAGAAGGAAGCTGCTGCCCTTCCTCTGGTAGGCTTCCCTTAGTCGGCTCTTACGACATCCACGGGTTGAGTTGGAGGGGTCGATATTCGTACGCCGCGGCCCCACGGCCAAACTAATATAAATATTACTGCATATGTAACTGTATAAAATTTCATCACAGTATGATTAAAATTCATCAAGATACAAATGTTTGATCCGAAACTGACCTTTTTTGCCCCTTGTACGGCGGCGTCTCTCCTTCGGGTTCCATGTGTGCTTCGGAGCCGTCTCGCCGACGATGACGGCGTCTCTTCTCCGGGCCCCGTGCGCGCTCCGGAGCTGTCTGGCTGATGACGACGGCGGCGTCTCTTCTCTGGGCCCCGTGCGTAGACGAGCCTGCTTTTAATTAGTTTAAAATTTTTAATTCATCAGGCATTTGGTAACTTCTTTTGAAGTATTTCTACATTACATGTAATGTTTTCTACATTACATGTTCGCCTTTTTGTATGATTTTGATGAATTGCTCTACCAATTAGACAATTGGAAGGGCGTCTTGTTAGAAATTAAATTGACTTCGACAAAAGAAAAATCTTTTCAAATAAAACGTAGCTCCAAATAATAAGGATTTGGATGAAAACGCGTTCTTTTGTGGGCCCTCGGCTCGCGAGTGGGACTCAGTGTGTATCGTTAGTGCTGGAGACCTGAATCAAGACTCTAGTTTCAAGCAAGGGTTATTTATGTAGATACAGGTGAACTCAAGCACTGGTTAACTGTCCGCTGATATACGAGTAAAGTACAAACCTAGGTAGGTATTTCGGTATCTATCTATATACCTATTTACTTGGTTCCTGTAATAGCTTCCTATTATTGAGTATGTAGGTATTCCCACTGTGTCCATTGATGCTTCTGCTTCTTTAGAGCAAGCAGAGCTTTTTCTTTATGTTAGGTAAGCTATGAGCGAGGACGCGCGGGCCGCGGGGAATCGACGCCGCCGCCGCCGCCGGAGCAGCCGCAGCGGGCTCGCGCGACCTAAGGCCGTAGCGCGAGGAGGAGCGCCGCCTCCGCAGCCGCCCGCGCCGCGCCGCCGCCGCCCGCCGCCGCCGCCCGCCACTGCTGCCCCGCCACAGTTCGGGCCCGGAGATCGCCGTAGACGCACGCGCCTCTCAACCCAACCACGTGAGTAAAACTCTAGTCAGCAGCTCGTAACCTAAGTAGCAATTGTCCAACCGGAAACCTTAATAAATCGATCGATTTGGGCCTTTGCACACCTACTTTAGTTCCTAAGAGACGTTTAAATCGCAGATAGCTCACCGTGCGCCGCCGCCGGAGTCTTGTAATAGATCGACAAAACCTGTTCTAACGTCACGATATTTTTTAAACTAACAGTTTTTTTGAGTGTGGGAGTGATTCTTGACTTGTAGTTAGGTAGGTACCTACTGAGTATGTGTGTGTAATGTGAATGTTTGTTTTAGAAGCAGCATGTCCAAGAAGGGTCTGGAAGCGACTTCGACCGGCTCCAAGCCGGCCACGGAGAGTACCCCACTGATCAACGAAAAAAATGTAAGAAGCCTTTAATTAACCCATGTCGGCTTCAAAGCCGACTTTAAACCTAAACGGAATCCTTAGTAGCCTTATCAGCCGGAATTAATTCGTTTATTAATTCGTTTATCAGCCGGAAATTAATTCGTTTATTTGTAAAAGTAGAAAGTGTTGTACAATAATTATTAGACACAAAAAAAAATTGTGGATTTAGATAGACCGTACCAACCTCAGAATCGTATACCTACGAGTACATGTGTTTTATATAACCAATGCTGAAAATATAAAGAATGGTTTTTAGAGAAGGGCGGGCATCCCCAATCAGCAATCATCAATTCAGCATCCCTCTAACCACAGGGATGTTTGCTTTGATTTTTAGTATTACATTTCTTTGCAAAGAATATCAGCAACAAAATCAATTCAATAATAAGAGTGTCTTTTTTAAAAAATCTTTTTGGGTTGATGTGAATCCAAAGTAAAAAAATATATATAAACTAAATATGCAGTTATTGTTTTCGTATAAATCGAGAGCATGATTTCTTTCACGACTTTTCTCTAACTCCCGTGGTTTCGGACTTGTCCATCACCGCCCTGCTATAAAAAACATCCTGTTTTTTATAACATATAACAGTTCTTTGGGTTAGATATTACATTTTAGAAAATATATATAATGCTGAATAAAGAACTTGTTGACTCGCAGCTAACATTCATACAAGTACATATATTCGGTTGAAATCAGATATCATCAACTTTTATTTCTTTAGGCTTACAAAACAAGCTTATTATAATAGTCAAATAAACTACATAGTAATTATTATCAAATAGGAAATAATGTCCAGCAGTGGACGTGTATGGGCTGATATAATGATGATGAAGAAATAAAGTGTGAATTGGTTTTTCTCTTCACTTTTGGTTATTCTGATAGCGTTTTCAAAATTGTACTTCCGGAAGACTTATATTTTTGGTTTCGTACACTGAACGTTCAGATTAGGTCTACAGTTATGTGAAGTTCAATTGCACAGCAAACCAAAAGATTCACACCGTCTTTCATCACATTAGCTAAGCACATAATTATAATGGTTAAGTCATGCAATTTAGGTTGATAATTCTAATAAGTCTTAAGGTATTTACCGGTAAAAGGTAATAGTTACGTAATTTTACTTATTGTATTTAAATAGGTTCTGGTATTATCATTAGTACCTACTTAATTAAAAAAAACTAGAAGTCAGTCAATTTAAGTTTTTAAGGGCTGTGGATTTTGTTTACTAAATAAATAAGTTCGTATTTTGGGGGTCATCGTCATCATCTCGACGTCCAAAAGACGATCGCTCCTGGGTACATTACCTAGAATATCGACCTACAATACTTAAATAGATCAATACTCACCTCAACTTATGTAGTATCTAACATGCCGGCATCCTCCAAAGATAGTTACAAAATCAATTTCATGAAATGAAATGAAAAACCAAAATCTGACCACATATGCATACTACTTTGCGAATTGAACTCGAAACCTACTCGTACATATGTATATGTAATAAGTATTCTGTGTTGTGCTGCTTTAGAGGGTGGATATTGATGCATAGAATATAATTATATCGAGATAGTTCTGTGTACCTAATCATTATGTGCAGGCCAACTTGCCACTGAGGTCTTCGTTCAATCTGTCAATTAACAATGCTGTGCTGGACATTATCGATCACATAGCCTAGCGCCTAGCCTAGTCATAAGCAGAGTTGCTGTAATGGAAAGCATACCTTCCATAGCCGTAGTATTTTAATTTTTTGTAAAAAAATCTAATTACTTAATTATGCTATATTGTTTTACAATAGTCGTTACGGGCAAAGTCAAAAAGTTACAGGTGATAGAGTTCTTTAGCATACATAAGTTTAAGTTACTTTGTTCTGCATTGGTGGAGATTACATACATAGGTAGGTACTGCATTATACTCTACGTACTTGTAATATTGACCATAGAATGACTTGTATGTGTGCAGGGTAGTGACGGCGCGGGCGGGTTCCCGGACAAGAGCGGTGGCGGAAGCGGAGGCCTGTCCATGAAGCAGGCGGCGCTGCTGGTGGCCGGCGAGATGGCAGGCTCAGGAGTGCTGGCGCTGCCCAGAGCACTCGTCAAGACAGGTACTTACCTAAACTACAGAGTTGCTCTACTTTATTGTCTACTGTTTTATACTTGTTTTATGGTTTCTATTTTATATGTAGGTACCTATCTCCATATTCTCCATGCGATATTACGGAACTTTTTTGTACTAATATTCTATCTTGTAGGTTAGTTATTAAGGCTCAGACGGACGGTCAGACGGAAAGACGGACATGGCGAAACTATAAGGGCTTACTACGGCACGCTTACAAGTATGAGCTTCCCCTTGTTATTTGATTACGTAGGTTTCGGATACTAGTTCATCAAAATTAATTAACTAAATAAATAGGTATACTCTTGTGTACAATATTTTGAACAATTTCTTTACAAAGTCAAAGCGTTAACAATGATACAATAGTAACTACTTACCTACTAGCTAACCCTGTATTCAACTATTTATGACCTTCTGTGTGGAGCATGTAAGTTTATTCAATCGGCAAGGCCTATGTCGAAGAGACTAGAATAGGAGTCCGTGACCTAAATCGGAGCTGAGGCCGCTGCAATTGCATCTGCTTCAATACACTTCATCAACACGCGTCCTCAGTGGTCTAAATCGGAGCTGAGGCCGCTGCAATTGCATCTGCTTCAATACACTTCATCAACACGCGTCCTCAGTGGTCTAAATCGGAGCTGAGGCCGCTGCAATTGCATCTGCTTCAATACACTTCATCAACACGCGTCCTCAGTGGTCTAAATCGGAGCTGAGGCCGCTGCAATTGCATCTGCTTCAATACACTTCATCAACACGCGTCCTCAGTGGTCATCGCTGGGGCAAAAGTTCCTTTCAAACCGGACATACATACATATTAATTAGGTACTAACTCACACTGTGTACTAACTTCAAATTTCGGAACATTAATACTGTGCTTTACGCAGGTTTTACGAAACCAATAGATATCTCGCGGAATAAAACTTTTATGGGACCACCTCGACATAATTCTCTAAGAAACCGAAAAAAAAGTGGTCCTAAAATTGTCGAATATATAACATACCTCAGATAATAATATTAACTGAGGTTATAATCCTTACTAATATTATAAATACGAAAGTAACTCTGTCTGTCTGTCTGTCACGATTTCACGCCAAAACTACTGAAACGATATAAATGAAATTTGGTACACAGATACTTTAGAGCCTGAGAAAGGACATAGGTTACTTTTTAATGCAAAGAAAGGGTTAGAATAACAACCCATTTTTGAGAGGGGTTGAAAGGTTGTATAGAAGTATCGTCATTTTGAAGCTAAAAGTTTGGAATTTAAGGCTCCTTCCCACCGCATCCAAAAAATATTCCCATACGCATCCAAAACCATTTATTCAATTGAATAAATTATTCCCACTCACAACCACGAAATGTTGTCCAGTCAACATAAGCCAGGCTTCTGGGTTTTATTTATTAGTATAATGAGGACGACGATGTTCGAACTTTATGTTGCTAGTCTACAATAATGCTTGGCTCTACCACAATATTGAATGTCATTAAACGTAAGTACTATCAATTATTATCTAGGCTGTTAATTAGATATAAATTAAAATGTCATTTAAAGCTTCGACAAATTTTACCCTCAAGTTCAAGGGGGTAAAATGTCAAAGGGAATAGGGGATGAAATTTTGCATGAAAATCACACTGTCACTATTCCACACGGACGAAGTCGCGGGCACAGCTAGTACTAATATAAAACACTAATTTTAAAGCGTTTACCTGAGTGCTTGGGAACTGGGAAGACCAATCCAACGAGCTCAAACTAGATAAGGTTTGGTCGTCGCTTCTTTTAGGTTAGGAGTCTTCCTGTTTCCATCATCAGATCAGCTTAATGGTACCATAATAATACATTGTCACCGAACTTACATGATAGGTATCCAAAAGCTTAATTGGTTGAGGTTGTTCTAAATCTTTGTTCCACACACACCTACATTTACGTACCTAACTTATCTCTACATCACCATATCAGCCCATACACGTCCACAGCTGGACATAGGCCTCCCCCATCACCCATCGCCTCCATCCATCGACTCCCTGCGACAGCTACGATGTCGTCGGTCCATCGAGTGGATGGTCTCCCATGTAGTGGGTTTTTGCCTATCTCTACATTACTAACAGGGCAAGTTAAATAAAAGCTCGTAAAAATTTATATTAAGCCGAATCGAGAAACTCTTCTCTTTTGTTTTTCGTCGGAAAATGCGTATATTTAGACGCAATTTACATTACTTGTGGATTTGACATCGTTCCGTCAATAAATATTGCTCACTGCTTCTATCTGAAAAACGACGCCAAGCAAGTAAATTTAAGTGTTTTGTGTCGTGGTTTGTTTATGAACATATCCACATCGAGTTTGGCTAGTGTATAGATATATCTACGTAAGATCAATGACAATGATTGCCGAACATATAATTTTTTTAACTCGTATTGACAGAGGTGTCATTATTAAAATTATAATGTCGCTGACTGTACCTCAAGGCCGTAAACAGAAACCATTGAAACCATTTATTCATTGTGATTGTGGTACATACTTCATCAGGTCTTAAATATAATTTTTATTCTACACTATCTCTCGAGCGTACATAGATTTTATAATTCGATTTTAAATAGCATGCAGTCATACATTGTAGGGTTAAATTGTTAATTGGAGAGGATAGTTGTTAAAACGAACCCACTGCTGGGGTTATTTTACAAAAACTCAATACTTTCGTGGCTCGTTTCGTCACCATTGACAATTGCGCCTGTTCTTCCTATAGTTCAGAGCTTGACCCCCTTCGAGGGAAGCAATTGGTTCATTGGGTTCATTTGCCGCGGCACGCTCCAAACGCCAATAACGTTTTAGTCTTACGAGTCGACCTCTCTCCATGAATTCCTGTCTACTGCGCTGCTGTTCCTCGGGAGTTCTAGACAAAAAGCTCTATCTCTGTCAGAACACATCCCACACTTGAAGCGCCTCCGACCAACGGCTCACGGTCCTCGGTGTTGGACACTCTTGCGCAATATTTTACTGGCTTACATAATCTTAGAGTTGTTTTCGCTTGGTCTGATAAATAATATGTGGACCGAGCTCGGTTTGTATTTTCTTATGCTTCCTAATCTACGCGATTATCAATCTGTTCTTGTTATAGAAAACCTGTTTGTTTACCACTGAATGTTAAAATAAATTAAATTAGATTATGGAATTCGTCGTATGATCGAACTAAGTAGGGGCTTCAGTAGGTAGGATCTATTGTTACCTATAAATAAATTAATAACGAGTGGTTGCGAAAAAAATACTAAATCTAAGCTAAATAAAAAATTAACTGCTTGTTGATTTTAATCACTATCTCTAGATAGTATAAAACAAAGTCGTTTCCCGCTGTCTGTTTGTCTGTCCCTATGAAGGCTTAGATCTTTAAAATTACGCAACCGATTTTGATGCAGTTTTTATAATGTAAAAAGTAATAGATAGAGTGATTCAAGAGGAAGGTTTATATGTATAATACATGCATAATATATAATGTTAGTGGTTTCTAATGGGATGTCGTACCTAAATAAACTATTTTTTTTTGCGCTTACATTACAAAAGCTGGCTGAACCATACGAGATAGATTAAAATAATGTACTACATACAGTATTGTACACATTAAAAACCTCTACTAAAAATTCTGCGATGGTATAATGTCTATATCTTACGGATAAACCCACAATCACCATTTTTTTTATCTTTTACTTTTTACGAGAAACAATGGCTTATTTAGAGCATTGCACCCGTGCGAAGTCGGGGCGGGTCGGTCGTAACATATAAAGCGTTGATTCGGAGGTCGTCTTCGGTAGGCTGAGGTTGGTTCGTGAGGCAGAGGACCGCGCCGCAGCCGGTAGAGGTTCCTACTTAGAACTAGTTTGAGAACTTGTATCATTCATTATGCATTCATTTCGAAATGCCGCGCCTCGTCCAATTTAAGAGGTGGACGATATTAGGTGACATTGTGGTTAAGTAGGTAGGTACGTAAATAATATTCTTAGTTTTCTGTATTTTTTGCACGGACATGATACTAGCTGCGCCTAATTTTTTGCCTTTATTGTTTTCCTTTTGTTCTTTTGCGTAGCGGTCGCAGGGAGTTGATGGATGGAGGCGGCTCAAGACCGCTATTTGTGGCCTCGTATGGGAGAGGCCTATGTCCAGCTGTGGACGTGTATGGGCTGATATCATGATTCTTTGGCTTGCTTTAGATACTTGCGTTGCCTTTCTTTGCTGCCAAACCGAAGTTACTTTTTGTGGATTACATTTTGATAGCTTTGTGGGCTACAATAAAATACAACTTAGAAGGAAAAACATAGAGTTATTTTAAAAAACAATGTAAATACAAATTAGTTTTAATTACCTCCAATTTGTGAAAGTCTCAATATAATGTTACCTTGAACTTTATATTATGTATAATATTGTATAAATATAGAAACGTTTATTTGTCACCGAGACAGATACAATTTGAAAGAAATTGAAAACAGTTTGCTACATACATACATATGTACATAGAGTCACAAAACGGAAGGTAACTCTAGGTATAGCTACGTATACTTTCTACCTATATACTAGTCAAACACGATATGGAATGTTTGTAAACAAACAACGACACCAAAAAAAACTCACTTGCAGTCGAGTTTCAGATATGATTATGATTGTAAGCAATACATACATATTTAGCGAAAGAAGGCTGTCAAACCGAAAAGTAATGTAAATTGTGTATAAAAGGTGCGGCAACAGAGTGAATTTTAGGTTAAGTATGGATGGATTGTTTACAAATATTCTACATCGAGTTGGGAAGGGTATAGTTGAGAAATGATTTTGTTTTTATAATCACGTGAAATCTTGCTTCTAAATCGTCACCTCTACATATCTTGCCTGTTGGTTGTAATGACACAAAATAACTAGTGGTGCTGTATTCTGATGTACCTTACCTACTACTACTGTACTGTACTCACTGCTTATGTATGTCGATTCCAAATTAAACATTCTTTAAACAATTAAGTATCTTCTAAAATAGATTATTAAAGTGAGTATTAAAAGTCTTAAATGTGTTGTTATACATTTTTACAAACGTAATAAAAAAATAACCTAATAGTAATGTTGAGTTGAGTTTACTTATAAAAATCTACTGGTAGCTAAACAGGTACATATCAATACCAGTCGGAAGCGTCCCCAAGACGCTGGCTGCATTGCCCCGCTGTATGGCAATGCTAATGCGCTGCGTGCGCCAGATACTCACCAGCTCTCGGGTCGCGCGTCGCTACCGTAGATTGTTTGCAACAGTCTGTATAGTATATGTATAATAAATAATATTAGTTCTAATTTGTTTCTATTATTTGATATTATAATTTACTTTAAATAAAATTTAAAAAAAGTAGATCTTCTCACTTTCCAAAGATTTGCTACAATATATAAGAAATCATTCATAGGGGAGCACCTATAAAAAGAGATACCTACCTAGGTAGGTACTCGTTTACTAGAGTCATTGTTATTAAGCCAATGAGATTAATATCTTATTAACCTTGTTAGGCTCTTCATTGGATTTATTCACCAAACACTATTTATATATAAATGTATAAATGGAACTCGCTACCTGCTCAGTTTTTCCAGTGAATTACAATCTGGGTCTCTTCAAGACAAGAGTGAACGTTTCTGATTATTTTTCGTGCAAACGCTAATCTTATGCAAGCGACATAAGAGTTGGTTTTGCACAAGAACGAAAAAGAAACTTCGATTTTCCTTTTCCGAGTAGGCCCCCTGGTGTCTTCTAGACCTTCGTGATAGAACATCGGCCACATCATCACTTTCCATCAGGTGAGATTGTGCTCAAACGAAGGTCTATATACATACATACTATAAAAAAAATAATGTTTTATTGTTTCGAATGAATGAATATAAATAATAAAATTTCTTCGCTGCCTAGGGTAGATAGATATTGTAGTGTAGTCCGCTTGCCAAACATCCTATGTAATTTTTTCTGTTTACATCTTAGACAATCAAACTCGCTGTGTTTACTTTTATGTATAGCCACAAACACAACAACAATAAGAAAGTAACCAAGAAAAAAGACAAAGTAAATCCTACTATAATATTGAAAGTAACTCTGTCTATCTGTCTGTTACCTTTTCACGCCTAAGCGGCTAAACGGATCTTAATGAAGTTTGGCAAGGAAGTAGACGGTATCCCAAGGGCGGACATATGGTACATGAAAAGCGCGTGCGAAGCCGCGGACAGCAGCTAGGTATGAAATAAAACTAAAAATTAACACTAAGTAACATAAAGAAGTACTAAAATAAATAAAATAAAAATAAATTCAAACATTTATTAAACATAGGGTAAAATGAGTCCCTATCTCAGCAATAGACAGTATTAGGAATTTAATTGTCCAATGCTGCGCTGGTTTTCAGGGCCCTTGCGATGTGACGACGGCAAATTACCTCACAAGTACCTAACATTATAAATACAATACATATTCATTAAAACTAGGATGGTACTTATATTTACGAATTGAACATACATAAAAAATCATATTATCGCTCGAAATTGATCTCTCCCAGACAACCTTGAATAGATAGGATGGTTGAATTGTACATTATTGTAAAGCTTTAGTAGAGCTGTTATAATGCATTAATTAAAAAAAAGATAAAACAAGGAACTAGAATTAGAACCTCACTACATACGCACCTACTTATATCACATAAAAAAATAACTTCGGTTTGGTCTAACTATTTTTATGTTGGCGAATTTGTGGAATGAGCATGGTGTGGTGTAGCCAACGATAATCAAGACACCAAATAAGCTCAATCTGGCCAATTCATGGTTTGTGTCTATAAGTGTTATTTGTCGTTGACTGTACCGACCGATTTTGAATATTCTACAATTAACATACTTTTACATACTAACCCGCCAGCTTTATCTGCGAATTTATATGCGAATTTTTTTGGATCCGGCAATGCGAATGACTATTTATTGCGGCCTTGCAAGCTTGTGTATCAGAAAAATTACCAATAATATTACAATAAATACTGTCTATGTTTATCCTGTCCTCCTGTCGATGTTCCGTATCATTCTGATCGCGCGTGGATTTTAACTACTTAGGTATATTTACCTTGTTATCAAGTTGCGCGCCTTGTTTCTCAGTCGGAATCGGGGCATGCATGCCATGAATGAAACTACTGATGTAATTAAGTATGAAAAACTTAAAAAAAATAAAGAAAATAGAAGTGTAGGTTTTGATAAGCATGTGTTCCCAGGCTGGATTGGCGTGCCTCTGATCCTGGTGATGTGCGCCGCGGCGGCGTTCAGCGGCAAGCGGCTGGGTGACTGCTGGTCCATCCTCGAGGAGCGCGACCCTGCCATGCGCACACGCAAGCGGAACCCATACTCCATCATCGCGGACCAGACGCTCGGACGCACCTGGAGGTGACAACATTAAAATATTACTTTTTATATTACTCATTTTCTGCATGGGGCTTCGCTTTCGTTTCCTTGGATGAACACTAGCCTAATTGTTACTAGGTGATGCATAAGTGATGTACCAATCAATTAGGAAAGAAGTATAACATTGGAGAAGTAGTTCCTGAGATTAATCCGTACTCATACCTAATAATAAAACAGATAAAGCAAATACTTACACAAATTTCACCTATTTATTACACGAGTGTCACGCACGCGACGAGTTATCCAGTGATTTGTAAAATTTCAAACAATCAGCAAGCCATTATAAATATAAACTTTATCTGAAAAGTACTTCTCAAAAGTTAAATATACCTATAGGGTGTAATAGAAGGGTTAAAGTTCGAAACCCTCGACAAGCAAGTGACACTCGCTCTTGACGGATTTTATTTTATGTAGTATGTTAGTCGATTGCTTCGGAAATTTTGGACCGATTTAGATGATTATTGTATAGTGAGACCCAGCCCAGGGTGATCCCAACAGAATGTTATTCCCGACGGCTTACTATTTGTTCCGCAGTACTTAAAAAACAGTAAAAATTTAAAGGAATTCTATGTCAGTTTTAGTATAGAAACCTAATAAAAAATTATAATCCTATTCCAAAGAATAAAAGCGGGGATGTACCCTAACCTCAGCTCCAGTGGTAAAAAATCACATTTCTTTGTAAAGTTTAGATAGTTATATTTAATTTTGTTTGTGTATTATAATCGTCAGTGTGGTAGTATCGATGTCCATCATCGTGACGCTGTTCGGCGCCGCCGTGGTGTACTTGTTGCTGGCATCTCAGATCATAGGCCAGCTACTGCTGACCCTGCTGCCGACAGTCACTGTCTGCAGCTGGTACTTGCTGGTGGTTGCTGCCATGACGCCGCTCATGTTCTTCGCTACTCCTAAGGACTTCAAGTAAGTTAACTAAGTACTTTACTATTTACTAGCTAATACCGCCCGCGGCTACGCCCGCGTGGACTATGTTTAGAACAAAGATAGGAGAAAAATTAGATACATACCTAGGCCATCGCGGACTTTTTTGTAGATCTATAAAAGAGGAATATCCCATCACGAATTGTTTTTTTTTATATCGAAAGGGATTATACAGCGTTTTCGATGATAGCTCCCAGGCGGCTTGACTTTTTCCGACACTTCCGACAACTATCGTTATATTTTAACCAATATATACAAAACATTCACAGATTATAAACCTAAACCTTCCTCATGAATCACTCTATCTATTGGTTAAAACTGCATGAAAATCATTTATATAGACTTTATTTTATAATATGCAGTGATATAATTATGTATACATAGATGTAGCTAAAGCCAAGCGTGGTGATTATGGCAAACCCCCTCAATATGGCATCGTTTGGGGAGGCCTATGTTTAGCAGTGGACGTGTACGGGCTGATGATGATATATAGCTAGTACCGTACACATATATTGTATCGTGACATATGTGACATATACATACATATATCGTATAGTACAATTAGTAATATTAGATTGTAAGTACGGAGATGACAGCTGATACAGGAGAGTGGAAGAAAAATACATATTGTGCCGACCACACCTAGCGTGGGATAAGAACAGAAGAACAGAGGTGTATCCTTCCGTACTTATTCACTTCTAATGGCTTATGTGTCTTACTAAGAGAAGTTTGATCTATCCTTTGAGTATCCCTGCCAGTGCTCCGCTGGAAATCTTAGATAAAGAGCTTAGCATTACAGCAGGTAGTGTTTAGATAGTGCCCTCCTCAATGTAAGGTCCGTGTCGCAGGTGGACAGGGGTGATCGCGTTCGGGTCCGCGGTGCTTGCCTGCCTGCTCTACTTCATCGAGATGATAAACGACGTGCGTCCCTTTGTCTTCCGCTGGGGTCTGCACGGCTTTCAGGTACTACATTTCTTCAACACTAGCCCGCCCGCGATTTGATTCGCGAGGACTTTATATATAAGTACCTACCCCATTTTAATGTTTGAATCAGTTTCCATGCAAACTATCATTGCCAAACGTCAAACAATACACACAATTTGACTTTTTTAGAACATAACAACAATTGGCAAACTTTGATGTCACCCATAAAAATAACATTTTACATAAATACGAATTTACTAATTTCCAACAATTGGATAGGCACCAATTGTTAACAAAAGTCCTATAAGGATCCCCATTGCAAAATTTCAGCCTCGTAACTTGTAGTTTAGAAGAGATCTCGTGATGAGTTCGTTTTTAAGAAACATTGAACCCGCATTTCCACTATCTAAGAAAGATAATTCCTAAGTATCCATTCATATTGGTTGCCAACGTCCTAAACGGAACCGCTAAATTTAGGCTGCGTATTTCATCTACTTCCGAACATTTCGTGTTGAGTTTATTGACCCGATTCCGTTTTACAGGATCCGTATTACTGCATCAGTTTATTTTCCCATGATGGCGTATATAGTTGAAAAATTAATATCTTTACGGAGAGAGCCGCTCTTATCCTAACTGGATGACGAAGGCCAGAGACAGAAAAAAGTGGAACGAATTGGGGGAGGCCTACGTCGTGTAAAAAGCAACTACTAACTTAATTTTGTATATAATTCAGTAATAATAATTATAAATAATAACAATATAAGTATAGTTACATAATTTAGTAGAGAATAAGGCAGTTTATTTACAAACATTCCACATCGAGTTTGGCTAGTGTAGGTACATATATGTATGTATGTATGTATGTATCTATACAGGCATTTGTTTCAATTTTAACAAGTGTGTTTGTCTGTAGGACTTCTTCCTGGCGCTGGGGACCATAATGTTCGCGTTCGGAGGCGCCTCCACCTTCCCCACCATTCAGAACGACATGGCCGACAAGAAGCAGTTCAGCAAGAGTCTCACCTTCAGCTTCATCGGTATTATACCTATATAATAAAACTACACATTTTGACCACAGCATGACCCTTAAATACATACGAGTAATAATATATATCCGCGCGCCCATTTAGAACTTTATAATATAAGCGATACTGGTCCTTATGTGTACATAAGCTACGTACTATGTATACATACCTAGCCGCGCCTGTAGGTACCTACCAGCCGCTGCTATCCCGGTATGAATTGAGGCTGAAAGTTACAGTTATTCAGAATCAGAATCAGAATCAATAACTTTATTTCTTTAGGCTTACAAAATAGGCACTTGGACAAGTCAAATTTTATACTATAAACATAGTTATTAATATCAAATAAGAAATGAGGTGTTATTGATATTCTGTGGACAAAAAATTTAAGTGAAGTGATTATTCATTTCAAAGTGTACGATTACACTGATTTACGTTCGCACTAAAACGTACACCCATAAAAAATTGGTTTGTGTAGCGATCCTGATCCTGTACCTGCCCATCGCGGCCGGAGGCTACGCCGTGTACGGCGATGCGGTCGCCAGCAACGTGGCGGCCTCACTGGCGCCGACGCCGCTCACGCTGGTCGGCAACGTGCTGATGACCATACACCTCGTATTCGCCTTCATCATCCTCATCAACCCGGTCTGCCAGGAGCTTGAGGAACTCTACGATGTGCCGAGCGGTACCTATACACTTACTATTTTATGAAACTTGGCTATGTTAGCGTTGTCTCTTTAAAGTGTTTTCCAATCCCATGGAAACGGATTTTTAGAATAAAAAACCTATATTTTTTTGCTGGTCTAGCCCTTTATGTATGCAAAATTTCAGCCCGATTGGTTCCGTAGTTTTGGCGTGAAGAAGTAAGTCGACGTAGTCCTACTTGCTTCACCCTCGTTGAATTCATAATTCCACAAGTTTTATGATTTTACACGAAACTCTATTTTTTCAATAGTTAAAGTAGCTTAAGTTTTTCGCTATAAGATGACCTATTTTCCAGAGCGTGATTTGTAAGTACATATAGATTGATAGAGTCGATATACCTGCTCAGTATGTATTCTTCTGAAAGCGTGCTGGGTTGTAAAAGAGACTATGATATGTACATATATAATAGAGTTATATTGTAACAAAGTATGTAATGTCCAGAGTCGGTGGGGTACCGCATGCTGGTCAGGCTGTCGATCCTGGCGGGCGTGCTGTTTGTGGGTGAGAGCGTGCCGCGGTTCCATACGCTGCTGGCGCTGGTGGGCGGCTCCACCGTGGCGCTACTCACCTACGTGCTGCCCTCCTTCGCCTACCTGAGCCTCGTCAGCCAGACTCCGAGAGAGGGGCAGACACCCATGTAAGTAAATTTTTAGGGTACCGTACCCTAAAAGGAAAAAAGGAACCCTTATAGGATCACTTTGTTGTCCGTCTGTCATGAAATTCGGCAAGAAGCAAGGTATTATAGCACAAAGGGAAAAATCTGAATATCGTAAATTATTCACATAAAAAATCATTCTCGATATTCGCCATGTTAGGGTACTTCCCGTTGACCTTGAATCATGAAATTTGGAAGAAGCAAGGCCTTATAGCACATGTAAAAATCCTAAAAACAAAATTTTGTAGTTTATTCACAAAAAATATTTTTATTGGTTTGGCAAGCGACCAAAACCGAAATCGATTTTTTATTTTTTTATTCGTGAATGTTTTTATTTTTATTAGATACTCGGGAAAAAGTATTATATGTCCTTCTTCGTAGTATGAACTCAAACCGTGCCAAGTTTCATTAACATACATTTAGTAGTTTCGGCGTGATGCGCGGCCAAGATACAGACAGACAGATAGACAGACAGACATAAAAGAAAAAAAATAACCTACAATTTTGGTTTTAGTATCGATGATAAAGTGCACTCGATTGTTTATTCAAAATATCTTCAGCGGACAGAATTGGACATGTTACAGTTTTATTATAAGTATAGATATTGGTGATAGATGCAGTTGAATTCACATAATCAAAACACAGTAGGTAGGTACGTACATTGTGCAAGTGTGCTATGCATGCGTTGGGTATGTCTACCTGCAATGTATTGTGTGAGTGGTTTTAATGCATAGCAATAATGCCTTAGCTTTAGTTATTAAATTTTATCAGGCGTTGTTGGTTTGATTATTACAGTTTTGCGTGAGTAGGTATACAGCATAAGTTACAAGTTGTACCTATGTGTTGTTCCAGCGAGACGACCGGCTGGATGAAGCTGATTTGCTACGAAGTGATGTTCGTGGGGCTGCTCGGCGGAGTGGCAGCCACGTGGGCGGCGCTCACGGCCATCTTCAGCACCTCGCAGGCCACGCCTTGCTATCTCTAGGTGGACTAGGTACAATGCCGGACTCTTACACAAAACTTGCTAAGCCAATGCTAACAAATACTGTTCTTCAATCTTTCAATTCAAAAACTTAAGAATGTTGTTTCAGCAACATAGAAACTGACTTTAAACGAATGGTAGACACAATAGTGAAAACAAGCAAAGTTTAACGCAATTACTGCCCAATCTGCAAGGGCGCGCCGCGCCGCGCCGCTGCTGTACCTCCAATCTATATCTGGGCACATAGCCGTAATTGTAAGCCGTTTTTAGTTATGTAGCATATTCTGGCCACCTGTACATCTTGCAAGTATGATATCTAGGTGTTCTTGCATGGTGCTAAAAGGGGCATGACTTCTATAATCAATAGAGAGGTCCGGTCGGTGCAGGTGGCGTAGTCGCTCCTGGCGATTGTTTTCATTTATTTCTTCTTATCTTGCTGTGTACCAATTTATTAAAATAGAATACGTACGTATTGTGTTTGACGTCGCATAGTACCTAAGGTCGCTATTACTTAGATATAAGATAAAATTAATTGTTGAACGACATGGTGTACCTTCTACATGAATATTGTCAATAATAAGTAATTATTTTTTGTACTATTTTTTGTGCTAATGTATAAATAATTATACTGCTACTGATTCTTTTGTACCTTAGTATGTATACTCCGTTACTACGGTAATCCGTTTATAAAACTTTAATATAATATCGATTAAATAAACAAAATCTACGTTTATTTTCACCAACCTCCATTTGTAAGTGGTAAATCCAATAGAATACTAAAATGATAATAACAGCGCACAAAGCTGTAGCCTCCTCTTCTCCTGACCTAACCACAACAACCGTCCGTTCCGGGTCCGGCCAGCTGCATCCATCCATGCGCTCTTTCCTTTTGCGTGTCTCAGATTGTCTTTCAAGTGCATAGTTTCAATACCTACCGTACCGTAACAACAGGAACTTCCCTAATCATTCATCGTCTGTCTGGCAATGTCCTGCGCCTGTACCTACCGGAAAAATAGCCATTAGCCACCCAATAAAATACAAAAATGTACCGTTCTTTTTCTTTTAACTTTTACTAATCAATGTTCATGAAACATTCCAATACGAATCAGGACTTTATATTAGTGAAACTCACATGAATAGACAAACAAACGCAGATTGCTGAGTGTGTGTGTGTGTGTGTCCAAGAGGTCGAGCAAGTTGTTTAGGTCCGACTGAACTGAATGATGCCACTAGGTATGTCGCGCTCGCGATACAGCTTGCAAGTCGACCCCCAGCGGACAGAGATAGCTTATCATCAGCATAATAGGCGGGGCAATCGTTCACTTAATGAGGCGATAGGTAATGAGCTAATGAGAGTTATTGGTAAATATTAACATTTTAATGTTCGGCAGGCACTATTCACTTAAATTGGTAGGTATGTCTGTCTATAATTTTTTAGTAGACCAACATTTGCAACAATTAAACAGCTTACTGATTTGAAGTTAGCTGTTTTTTATAATGATGTTTTGCAGCTTCTTAACGTGGAGCATGGCCACAAAGTTTTAGCAACATCTCCCTTAAGTAACAAAGCTGAAAAACTAAAAAAAATTACGATATTCGTATAATAAAGTACATAGTTACTTGTGAATTTAGGTACTTTCTACAACATTCAAGATCCTACTGGTAGTTTCGTTAACCCCGTTGTGTTAGATCTTCCTTTTGGTGGAAACTTAGCGATTGTACTTACCACTTAGCACTAGAGTTACGACATGGTCTTATAACACTTATTGAGATAGAAAGATTTATTAAATAATATTACAATTCTATGGTTCGTTTAAATATCTATTTAGGAACTAGAATTCTTGGTCATAATTTACGCTAGAGGTCAAAAGCAGCCGAAGTCGGGCGTGGCGACAGTTTGATGGAACCCAGAGATAAGCAGTCAGTGCTCAGCTCAGCTCTCACTGTCCAGCCCAGCGCCACGCGGAGAGCACGTCCGTCTTGCTGACTTATTGCAAAGTAAGTATCTCTTTACTACTTATTGGGTCTACGTATCTACCTAAAATATCAAAAGAACAGGTATATAGTCCTTATATGCCCACAGTTAAGGGATAAATATAATATTTAATATAATTTTGTAGTCCTCTTCTTAGCTTTGCAAAAGTTTCAGTCTCGTTTTGTTATAACCAAATCCTTTCTTTCATATGTTTAATAAATAGTGCCTCTGCAGTATGCTTTATTTTGAATAACTAGGAAGGATAGGACATCTAATGGGAAGTTGGGGAGACGAGATATCGAACATACATAAAAAAACATATATACATACATATAGCCGAACATAGAACCTTCTCCCTTTTTTGAAGTTGGTTAAAAATAGAAATAATTCCTCTCTTGCGCAACATTGACACAACGGGACGGGGGGGTTATTAGCCCGTCACTCGTGTCATTCGAATGTTAGCACTTCGGTTTTTTATCGAACGAATGGTGTTGCTGGCTTTTTTTTGCTGTGCCTCGCCAATGTTAAATCAATCACACCAGTGATCCAGTGTACCATGTAAGGTAACTATTGTTTCAGGCTAACATACCAAAATGGTGGTCACGTGCGTGTTGAGGTCGGTCGCGAGAGTGCGGGGGAACGGCGTCAGTTCTTACTGCTGCAGGAAACTGCTATACAGCACGGAATATAAAAGTAAGTTAGCAACAAACTAGTTACCTAACCAGAGGAGTATGAGTCATTATTAAAAATCAGCACCAATTAAATGTAAATGTCATTCAGCTTGCAAACACTCAGTCTCTACTTTAGCTAATTATTAGGTGACAATTTACATATTTGCATGGTTACGGTTATCAAAGTTTGACTTTTTAATACTCTGTTTTGCCTACTAAATTAGGGCGGAGCAGAGTCTCATATTTTGTGCTGTTTTGGTTAATCAACTATGACTTAAGAAATCTAGGGTCAACACCGTGTTGATAACGACTATTCGGTGGGTAGGGTCAATACCAAAAACTGCAAAACAAGACAATCTTCTAAACGCTTCTATGCTTAAAAATCGGGTTGAAAGGTCGATCATGCTTGATAACTCTTGGTGTAGACTGAATCAATCGAGGTACGTTCTGGGGTAGGTAATAGCTACATTTGACATTTGGCTATCAAGGCTTTGGCCACAGGGCTCACTCGTAAGTACAGTCGGCTACAAGTGCAAGAGAAGGCAGCTCACGCGCGACCCTCTTATCTTCTAATTAATGTGATCCATTCTTACGCAATGCTCAGTTGTACACATCAGATAAGTTGTTTACATGCTTCATTTCATTTATTATAACTAGCGTGTGCGTAGTTTGTATTTCATTAGTACCTACCTATTTAGCGATTTCATGTTTCGTACTTCAAAGCAGATAATATTTATTATCAAATAGTTAAAGCTTATAGTAAAAAAAGCTGCCTAAAATAAAGGGTCAACATCTTTATAATTAACTCCCCTTAGAGCTGAAGACAATTGTAATAAATTTAAGTACAGTATTATACCTTGACTATTGCCCCTCTACAGGAAGATTGTATTTATCGTGTTTAGACGAGTGAGATAGCCTCATCATTTAATTAAGGTAACAATTATTTTGTAAATATTTGTATGATGTACTAATGACAATAAACGAGTGTTTCCCAGTGGTCAGATTGGTGGTCAGACTAGTCTGGCCAACGAGAATTATTTTTCCCATTGGCTAGATTTATTTGACAGCTGGAAAAGACATAGAAAAAAGTACAATCTAAGAAAAAACTGTTTTGCATTTTATTATCAAAATTTTATCTAAGGTTTTCTAAAAAATGACCAACAGTCAATTCTCCAGTACTTCATTTTGAATACATTATGAATTCGTCTCTCATTATATTTTCCTTTTTCCGTTAATTTGTTATTTTGGTAAAATAAACGATCTGTATTCTGTAGCATTACGTAGGTATGAAATCTTTTGCAGTGCCCTCAGGGACATATAGCTTATGTCAACAGGGTGCATGTACCTGTTGACATAAGCTGTATGCCCTAGATGTATGAAAAATAAATGAAACCTGAAATATGTCCACTTGTTCACGGCTGACCTAAAAGACTGGAACTCTGAGGTATTTCAGAACATTCTGTTGGTTTTCAGATCGGTATTATACAAAGAAGCACGAGTGGGTGTCAGTCAACGACAACATCGGCACAGTGGGCATCTCCAATTATGCACAAGTAAGTCAGCACAGCACTCATACCTACTTACCTGCGTGTACCTACACTTAAGGCTCATCTTCGAGTGACAATAAATAAGTCATGTCCACTCATACCATTTTTTATGACAATTATTTAGAAGTTGCCGGCGCGCGTGCCGCGGGCAAACGTTTGTATTCTGTTATAATATTCAACAAACCCAGATAAACTTTGGAGCTAGGTATTATGTTAACCTGAGGCTAAATGATATTGTGTGTCCATATTTTATTCTACTGCTGGACAACACATTAGAGGTGCATACGAGCAGTCAACACTGTTATTTTTGTCCTAAATGTAATCCTACAGTGCTGCAGTGTGGTGACACTGACCTTACCTAGATCCCAGGAAGTTTTTGTCGATTTATTCTAAACGACACATTTTTTGAAACATATTTAGAGTATGTCGAAATATGCAACGAAATATAACTTAGGTAAGGCCAAATCTGTCGAGGAGGTTAGACAAGGAGGTCCATAAGGCCCATTTTTATCTAGCGTGTACAGTTTTTAGATATCCGCTAGCTCGAGCTTAGTTTTTTTTTGTTTGCGATACGAATTAGTAGACCGCTTTTTACAACAAACTTAGCTAACTTCTCTGTTTTTCTCTGACGTTCCAGAATAGAGAAAAGCAGAAAAACAATAAGAAATCCATTTTATTATTGATTTTTGAGGCCGAAGGGTGAAAACGGTCTCCGTTGTCCGTCCGTGACTCAGTCCGTCCTTCGGCAGGCTGTGGCTCATTCATGAACCGTAAAAGATTGAAATTTTCACGAAATATGTGTATTTCTCTTGCTTGCTCTACTTTTGTCAAGGTTGTATCTCTTGAAACGTGTATCTATTGAAACGTAATAAGTACACAGTTGAACATTTGAATTTTTTATAATTTGAGGACGTCCATATCAAATTGAGAGCCACGGTTACCGAAGTAAAGCGACGTCGGGCGCGGTCTAACTACGACGATATTGTTTGGAGCATTACTAGTAACAGAATAGAAACCTTTGTCCCACAGCCGCAATTTCTTCATAGTTAGAATCGATTGTCATAAAAAAATAAATCGGTAAAGCATTAGGACATGACAAATTCATTGTCAAAATAAATACATACATGGACTTGTGAAATGAATAGCGCATTCAGAATATTGACATTTCAATGTGGACGCTCAGTTGTAAAGGACTACTTGACTCAAGAATAGTTAATATAAAACGCAGAGCTAAAAATTGACATAAGTAAAATCTAGACATTTGTTTAACATAAAAAGCCAAGACAACCTATCAAATCATGTTAAAAAAATATAGACACCACTAACAAAGAATTAGACTCTCGCTATACTGACAGATTTTCGTTCCGAATTTAGAATGGAGTAAAGGCGGCAAAGGACTATTTATAATTACTTTATTTATCATGGCACTAACATTTCACAGGGTTTAAAGAAACATTAATGTACCCTGCGAGATAATTATATAGAGAGCAACATGGTAGGTTGGTACTTAAAGTTAAAGCTGCTCTAATATTTTTTAAGAGACTTGATAAATCTGAAATGATGTTGTTATCAAAATTCAGGTCAGGTTTCTGCTGCTGAGTAAATGTACGTGTGTGTGTTTCAGGAGGCCCTCGGTGAGGTGGTGTTCGCACAGCTGCCGGAGGCGGGAACCGCGTTAGCGGCCGGCGACGAGTGCGGAGCCCTAGAGAGCGTCAAGGCCGCCGGGGAGCTATACACGCCTGTCTCTGGCACGGTCAGTATTTCAGGAGGCCCTCGGTGAGGTGGTGTTTGCGCAGTTGCTGAAAGCGTGCACCGCGCTGGCGGTTGGCGACGAGTGTGGAGCCCTGGAGACCGTCCTGGCGGCCGGGGAGCTCTACAAGCCTGTCTCTGGCACACTCAGTATTTCAACTATAAATCGACGGAGCGATCAAATCGCCCATCTGTTGTTAAGTGATCCACCTATCGTCACAGGTCGCACGCGTTACGAGTGCGCCCTGCGATGCACCCTGGTACACCGGCTTTACCCCTCGTCTGAATTATTATCTTAAGGCAGATGCGAATATAGATGGTGCCAACTGAACTAAGCTGTAAAATAAATAAATAAACAGCCTACGTTACATTATTTAATAATAACATTTAACGCCTAAACAATAGAACCGAGCCTCATGAAGTATTCTTCGCTTTACATCAGATGTGCAGCCAACAAGGGCGTGCAATTGCACTAAGAGCTTCCTCTACAACGTCATGTGCGTGACGGACACTTTTAACATTTTTGTGGATGTGCAGGTGATAGAGAACAACACAGCCGTAGAAGAAGCTCCCTCGCTGATCAACAAGTCTTGCTTCGAGCAAGGCTGGCTGTTCCGATTGCGGCTCACCAAACCCGACGAGGTACAGAGCCTCATGGACCAGGCTGCCTACGACCGGTACCTGGGGGCCCAGGAGGACCACTAACCCTTGACAACGCCATTCCATTAACTCTTATCAGAAACACTAGACTACTGCTATGATACTAGCACAGCTAGTTGCGCAAAATGCGAGCGGCGTGGCGGCAGTGGAGGAAGACCTAAGTTATTAATTACTAACATCTTTTGCATTTTACGTAAACTAAACGCCCTCTAATGTAAGGATGGGTGTTTCTGATTTGCTTGCAATTGGATCGTTTGATGATGTTTGTGAATGGTTTCATTATAATAATATTTATGCAATTATTTTTTTTATTAATATTTTATAAGATATTATTATCATGAACGGTTTTTCGTCGGAAAGCACAATTGCGCTATCAAATGTTCAATAATATTATATGATAACAGCGAAAACATGTGGTACAGCTATGTACGCGTGACGTGCTTCGCAGTCTACGCACGCGGTGATACAGAGACCTACGAGCTAAGTGCTACGCAGTCTACGCACGCGGCGATACAGAGAGCTACGAGCTATGTGCTACGCAGTCTACGCACGCGGCGATACAGAGACCTACGACCTATGTGCTACGCAGTCTACGCACGCGGCGATACAGAGACCTACGACCTATGTGCTACGCAGTCTACGCACGTGGCGATACAGAGAGCTACGAGCTAAGCTTTACTGCCTGCTACGAGTACTAGCGACGACGACGCTGATATTGGTGATAAGCTAAAAACCGTAAATTAACACGATCACTGTCCAGTGCCCCATATATGGGTCACGTCGAACTAGCTCCACACCTCCGTGCCCCATATATATGGATCACTAAGAAACAACCAACAAAATTTTATAAATGAAAAATATAATATAAACCTGCTCAACGATGTCTAAAGGTTTATGACGATGTCTAAATTACCTAGATAAATTGGACTAAAACTTTCTGTAATATCGTCCATTTCCAAAAAATTCACTGCATCTTCAGTTTCCTCATTCATCTAATCATCCTCGAACTCAGAATCTTCCACCCTATAATCGTTAAACAGTAAACGTAATTAAACAAAAAAAAATACATTGGCGTACATCGACTGTTGTAGGTACATGATATAACACCCGCTTCAAAACCGAAGAGGAACTATTTGTTTTAGCATGTTTTAGGTTTTACGTGCCCAGCGTACTTAGTACGGCTCTTGAAAGTTCTCATTTTTTCATATAATAAAAGATTTTGTTATTATTAACGTGTACTAAAAGACGTATATACAATAGATTAAATTATTATGCGCGAAATATGCGGAAATCAAAACATTTTGTATGGGGACTGTGAACGTGTTAAATTGAAATTTTACTTTTGATTGGTTTTATTTAAACCATTTTTAAGCTCTAAAGTTAATAACGGGATATTTACCATGATTGAGTTTTGAGTTCTCCAATATTTCGGCGAGAAGAAGGGTTTCCAACTACCTTGAACCTGCCGATACTTGGCCGATACCATCAGTGTTGTGTGTCGTGCGTGGTCGAGTTGCGTACGAATGTACGATAGTGAAACCGTGGTAGTGTTAATATTCGTAGAAAATGAAAAAAAGAGGGTATATGTCTGCCAATGAAACTATCTCGCAGTTGACTTCAGTTGTTCCGTGTTCATGGCGCATGTAACTGTGCCGAAATATTAGAGAACTCAAAACTCAAATCATTGTTAATATCCCGTTATTAACTTTATTGTTGTAAGTAACAATGGTCGTTTCAAAAGTTTTGTTTTTAAGCTTGTAATTAAATTATTTCAATGTAGTTACTAAGAGTTGGCGCGATTTTGTTTTTATCTTTCGAAGTTGAGTTACTATTTTTAATTTGGAATAATGAAAAAATTTTGGGACTATCCACACAACATCATCTAGCCCAAGCTATGGTTACTAGATTACTGATATAATTATGTACATAATTAATACCATATACTATATATCACATAGACCGATATTTTTTTATCATATATAGAAAATACCAAGAACACCCAGAACGACTTATCCTAAAATACTCAGTTTTGTTAACGCTCTTTTTCTTAGTAAGTAATATAATAAAATTTTTATTGATTGTACAAAACAACTTCAATATTTTGATGCTGTCGTGATATTTCGGTCAGAGTGTCCGAAAATTTTGTGTCCCAAATGTTACCTACTTCGCAACTGCGGATTAAAAGAACTAGACTAGGCCTCCAGTATCGACCGATTTGTGTTTGTGACGTCAGTGTCGTTAATTGTATGAAGAGACAGAAGAAAATCGCGTCAGCTTTAAGTAATTTACCTTTAATAGGACTAAAATGTTTTTATGAGTTGAAAACATCGATCAAGGTATTCCCCCGAAGTTTAAACATAACAAACATTTTATTTCGAATTATTTTTGAATTATAAAATAAAATATATACATCACAATGTATGTAATAATATGTCAGTATAAATATTAAACGTGCACTGAAAATTCTATCAAATAAACTTACAACGGTTAAAAATAGAACTAGCATAGTTACGTAGGTACCTACAACAGAAATAGTTCATTTACGGATTTGTTACAAGTTGTACATAAAAAACTACTATTTTCACTTCATACCTACAGATGATAGCAGATCCGGAGTGCGGTGTTATTTGCACGGAACGCTGCTGTGTGACGATAAAGGTGGATTTATATCTTCAGACATTGAGCGTGACATGAACGTAACGGAACGTGCCGTGGCAGACAAAAAATATTCTTCCATACAGTGTGTATGAACGTATTCATAACTATCGTAAGACGGCCGCGCAGACGCGCCGCCCTTCAGACGCCGTCAGACACGGAGTGTGCCCGGCCAGTATTCGCGGATAGAATATTTTGTCTGCGCGCTTGCAATATGAATAGAGCAGAACGGTGACAGAAGACATTTGCCATTGATGTACAACGTACTAGATTTGGAGGCGGCTCATGATGTACTAGATTTGACGATGCAAATACTCATTTTCTTCGACTGAACTGTCGTAAATATGCACTTTCAAAACCAGTTGTTGGTAAAAATATGTGATTGATGTATGGGATGACAGACATGACGCGGTGTTTTTAGAAAGTGTGCTAAAAACACCAAGTACACACTAAAGGTAAGGTGTACGGATTGCAGTACAGTTCAGTCAAAGAAAATGAGTGTTTGCATCGGCAAATCTAGTGCGTACTACATATAAATCAATGGCTGGACGGTGTCTGTCGTTGTCTGACGCAGCACGCTTCTGTTACGTTAGATGTGAATAAACGGTGTCGGTCGGTGTCTGCCACGGCACGTGTTTGATACGCTCCATGCCGGTAGATATAAACGGACCTTAACACGGCATCCTCACCTCACCTCACCCACTCCGCACTCACCCGCCTAATATTGTCTTTCAAAAACATTTCATAATTTTCGGGGTAATTTTTTATTGGCTTGTCTAATTATTACCATTGATTTTGCATGTTTTTCGAAAAGGGAGAAATCCTTTGTCGAACAATTGGATGGTACTGAATATATTGTAATAATGTGTAGGAAATATTTTAGAGCAAGTCACCTTTTTCGAGGTTGTGTGCATGTATATGATGAACATTTTTATTTCATGCGATTCAAGCCTTGTCAGTTTGCTAGTCTTACAATGTTACAAATGCACAAGGTGTAAATCGTTAGATATGCCCTGACACCAAAAACTGTGGCATTGTCTTTGAAGTATGTAGACGTGCGCGCCGCGCCGGCACGCGCCGCTGTTTTCTCACGCCGCCGCCGCCGTCTCTATCAGTCGCGTCGGTGTGACGACCAGCAACCAGACCGGAGAATTTGTTCAAAACTCTCCAATAAACATATCATTTATCCCTCCAGTACTTAAGAATGTAGTCACATTCAAGGTTTTCTGTGATTGTGGTTGCAAGTAGAAATCTTCAGTGCACCACTGCTATGTTTCTTAGAGAGTTTTGATAAAACAGATTATCTATACAGTCTGGTCGCTGGTCGGCGCGCTGACTGATAGACTACACATGGGGCTGCGGCGGCGCGGCAGTGGATAGTCTCGAAAAAACGCTCGCTCCTTTCGCTGTTATTACTAGAGATGAGTCCGGTATTCAATAACTAACTCAGTACCTGTTAGCATGGTCCTAAAATATCTAACGCTATTGTAAAATCCGCATACCGCTAGGGAATAACTGTGCAAAGCGAGCATCGCGCCTAACCGGCCGTGAGCCATAACTACCCAACGCTTCAATACCTATACTTACCTAACGTATCATCTACGCATAGATACTAGCGGACCGTTCACCCGTAAAGTTATATAGCTGCAACAAGTATTTGGTATTTCTAACCAAATCGGTTAGAAATACATATATTGGGCAGAAATCAGGACAGGTATAGAGTATTGTAACGTTATAGGGTACCAGTTGGTACTAGCGGAATTGAAACAAAATACCCAACTAATAATCGGTAGCCAAAATATCCAATAACTCCTATCCTTAGTTATTACTGTGTACCTTAAACTAAATACCGACCTATCAAATGAAAGCTCTTGTAGCCTAGATCGAGCTGTAATTTTTTTTTGTTTTGAAATATGAATTAGGCTTGAGGCGTATTTATCGTCACTGATAAAAGTCACAGGTATAGAATATTGGCGGTATTTCACAGTGACAGAAACTAAATATATCTGTGACTGTTTCACAGGCAGTGCCAGTGTCACGAGTGCGCGGTATTATATCGTTGTTATTTTATTAGGTACCTACGCAATTAATCGATCCATCTAGATAATATCGCTTCTATATTATTCTCTCTTTGATAGTATCACTAAGTCAGAATGAGACACACCTAGTATTTTATACTTGGAAATTAGAAATATGTACCACACACATACAATTCAAGAGGAATTTTCGTTACGTAGCGGTACTATTGCTGCAATAAATATATTATTCAATCAGTAAAACAACGATTTTGTACGTGATTGGTAGAAATACTAGCTAGTATTTTGTCACTGGTATTTGTCACAGATATTTTGAAGTCACAGTATCGTAAGTTACAGGTATCGGATTTTGCCTAGTATAACTCAACACTAATATGAATTCGTACATCGCTTTCTACAACAAACTAAGCGAACCTCTTTGACCGTTCATCCAGGAGAAAGCAAAAAACAATAAGAAACCTATTTTTAAATGGTTTATTGATTTTTGATTATTTTTGCGCCTTACTTCTTGCAATGGCAATTTCAAACCGTCATAATATGTAGCCCCGGAACAGTAAATTTATAGTAAACTATGAGGGTGACATGATCACTCTGATCAAACCCTCTTTAATGAATAAAGAAATAAAAAAAACTCGAAACAGACGATTCAAACTAAAACAGTCACGACGTTACGGTTAGGGGCTAACTACTATTTAATTTTAAATACCTACATAAGAGACAAAAAATCAAACCACGCCGGCGCGGCGGCGCCGCCACGCTGACCGTGGAGGTCGGCGCGCCGCCGCCGGCAAATTTAAGGTCGGGTCGCACGTCTAAGTCTGTGTACCACAGATTAGCTGGTAGTTTTACTTTGTTTATAGTCCGGTCGCAACGCTACAGCAGCGGCAGGAAAAATAATAGTTATTTAATTATATCGCAATCCTAAAGTGAAATGTTACGCCTTTGGATTTATTTGTATTTTAACAATGTAATTGTTGGATTTGCGAAATGCACGCGATGGCATTTTGAGACACTTTTCAACAAAAAATGCCAAAGTTAAACAGGTCCAGCTAGCACCGTGTTTAGATGTACACTGATTCCAAATGAGTGAGCGATCTCATTTCGCGTGGCACACAAAACGGCGCGGTCTCACTACGGTAAGGGCCTATCTAACGATTTACATCTTTGACAAATGCTACGTGTTTGATTGATAATATAGACTAACTAGGGTGAATATTTTTGTAGTGTTGACAACAATTACAAAATAGACGACGCCGAATTTATTCCAAAGAGTGCCTAGGATATGTACGAAAATAACTATTTGGACAATCAAAGCTTTAAATGTTGCGTGTGTAGCATGTACGCCTCAAATGCGATTTCTTTATTTTTCTTTCTATGCCTAGCTGAATATGTTGTTACCTGTGATCGACACAAAATGATAAGAAAAAAAATTGGGCTCAGCGCGTCACGTAGGAGTCCTACGTCTATGGTCAGGTGTCCTACGGTAGGTAGGACGCCTGACCATAGACCAACTGATGAAATATCTGCTAGTACTGGCTAATATAGCTGAATTTAAAATAGGTACAAAACTGCTGAATTTCACTATTGACACGCATCATTCACCGCTATTTACATTCAGACCAAAAGACCCTCAGTTTATCGTGAATAAGCGAATAATTTAGCGTTGATCACATTGTACGAGGGTGTTATATTACCTACCGGAAGTGCTAATCTGGTGCGTGTTCTGCAGTTGGTACCCCTGCCTGCCTATCCTGTCTACAGGGTGGAGTGGACGCCTCTACGATAGCGCAGCAGCTCCCGAGATAATTTCGATGAGTTCCCTCGTGATGACGGCCTGCCGGGTGCGGTTGAACAACAGCGTCAACTTGCGAATCATATCCGCAGCGTTCTTGGTCGCGTTGTCCATGGCGGCCATGCGCGCAGACTGCTCGGACGCTGCACTCTCCTGCAAAATACATTCCTCATTTTACTTGAAAAACTATCCTAGTTTGATGAATCACTATGAATGTATGTGGGTTAACTACGAACCTTGTTTGTATAGGAAGAATACCAACTAGAAGGACTAGGGAGTCCTTCTCGTTGGTATTCATGCCTTGCAAAGTTTTTATGGTTTTAAGCTTAAACTACGCAATTTTATTTTGGAGGTCAGAAAATACAAGAGAATCTTAGAAACGATACAAATATCATTTAATATACGAATACCCATACCTTATTATAAAGCCGTCTCTCACATTTGTTAGTAGAATTATTATCATCTATGTATATGTAAATTATTTATACTGTTTTCATCCACTCAAATGTAAATCATTTTGTTGATTTCCCTAGTTAACTGAAGGGTAAATAGAACACTGAAAATAGTTAGGAATAGTCTTTGTGGTCCCAGTTGTTATTGTCAAATGTGTGCTCAAAGCTGTTGCAATTCCTACTCTTTTTATTTCATTGTTTTGTTTATATTTTATATCAACACCGTTGTCAATGTATTTCCTTTAACTGTTTATTTTTATTTATACCTGTCTTCTATATTCCGTGACGTCACGAAACGGCTCTGTCGGAAGACCAGCGTTGGTTGTACACACATAAGTATACAACTAACCCATGCTGAGACAGGGACCGTTTTGTGACTCTAGCAAACTGTTTTATTTTTTATGTTCATTTCTTTATTATTTCTTAATTGTATGTGTCTGAGTTACAAATAAACGTTTCTATTCTATTCTTTCTATTCCTTGACGAGGGCGTCAAGGCAGGAAACTCCCTTGACGACGGACTTCTTCAAGCACATGATATGAATTAATATTTAATTTTATAATGCCCGCGTCTTCGCACTCTCTGTTCACGGATTTAAAGTATTATAATATTACAGGTGTATTACTACCTATGTATTTTATTTACGTCTCTCAACTTGAGTAAGTTAGTTGTGGCGATTTTAGACGACTAAAATGTTTATATTCGAATACAATTAATACAAAAATGTTATCTCAAAAACTCGTCTCTATTCATTCATAATACCATACCCCTCATACATAGAGTAAAAACATACCGAAAATCGTATGGGTGTCACATTGGCGTTGATATAACCTAAGCCAAAATAGATTAGTCATATCACGCTTCCCCAACCAGCTAAGATAGATTATAGGTAAGCGCTAAGTCCCGAGCTTCTCTGCCAGCATGATCGATGCCTTTGGACGGGTATAGCCAATCTTGGTGGTGAGCATTAAAGTCCTCCAATACCACCAGCTGGGCATTAGGGAACTTTTGCAGGGCTTTGTCAGTGCCAACGCTTAGGTGCTGGAAGATGGACGTTGTCTCCAAGTCCCTAGTGTGAGACCGATATACACAGACGTATAAAATTTTTTCTGTGCCAGTGTCGACCATAATCCAAAGAGAAGAAAATCTGGAGTCCTCAAGATATTTAAGACGCCGAAAGCAGATGTCATCGCGAACATATAAACACACGCCCGCTTTTTGCTTGAACCTATGCTCGAGCCCATATCCGGGGTATGTTAGGTACGCCGCGTCGGACGGACATCTGATTTGTGTCTCAGTGAGGAATAGCAGACGTGGTTTAGCAGTTTCGAGATGGTGGTGGACTGCGTCGATATTGGAGTGCAGACCTCGGATGTTAATGAGGTGCACTTGAAGAGAGAGGACGTGCTTCCGCTGTTTAACGTTTCTGCTATTTCTTGTCTTTTTCATGAGGAGTGAGATGTTTGGATAGGAGAACGGCTAGGGGGGATTTGCCATAATCACGACGCTTGGCAGGCGGATTGGTGATCGCAGTGTTGGTGTTTAAAAATACTCAGAAGGAAGCTGCTGCCCTTCCTCTAGTAGGCTTCCCTTAGTCGGCTCTTACGACATCCACGGGTTGAGTTGGAGGGGTCAATATTCGCAGTATGTAAGTATGTACAACAAAAATTAACACATATTTTTACAAACAATATTTTGGCTCCTGCTCAGAATGGAATCCACTCTACTGTAAGTAGGTACTCTACTGAATGATTATTATTGTCTGTGCAGTCTAAGAAGGTTAAAAATGGGATTCATCGATTTTTGCATAATAACTTTATAATCGTAAAGGATTGGTTGTAAAACTTTGGCAGTTATAGTTTGCATGGAAACTAACATTAAAATGGGTATTTGTAAAGTTCACGCGAATGAAATAGAGTGTTGGTCAGCTCAGCCAGTTATGTATAAGACAATGAACTAATTGTTTATTTATATAAATAAAAACCTATTAGTATATGAAGCAAATGATAAGCAGGAATAACATCAATACTCTGACGATGTTACCAACTAATCATAGATAGGTACAGTGCACTAACCTACTTACTTATTATAACATTATGTAGTTAAGTTAATATTAAGATAAACATGTCAAGTACTTAGAGGAAGAACTTGTTCCCCTATAAGACAGCTACATTGTAGCTACCACAGGAGACACTGTTCCAACACCATTGACAAACATATTTTTGAAATAAACGTTTTATATTTGTATTAATTGTAAGTTCTAGACTTATATTCTTAAGCGGTCGATGGATGGAAGCAGCTTTTACTTTTTATTAACGTCCAGCGTTGGACGTACAGTGGCATAGATATAATACATGATGTGCGTTGGTGGCACGAAGGCGTACCTTCAGTGCGTAGTACAGCAGCGCCGCCAGCGTCCACTCGGAGTAGCTCTGCAGATCGTCTGCGTCCACGTCGTCAAACGAGTGCATGTTAGGCGCCATCTGGAGGAAACCAACTTATACATTTGTTTTTTATTTTTTTTTGTATTTATTTATTTCCACCGTAGGTACGCATGTTACACTGGATGTATATCTATCTTATAATATATTCACACAAACTATTCACATTGGAAACACCATTTATGTTATTAAATATATATATAAAAAACAATCTGGAAACAATTCTTAAATTCTTTATTGTACACACACAAATTAAATCATACATAAAAGTTAACAAATAATTATTTGTTAATTTGTATAATGTCCATTATAAAGGCGAGCTTAACCCTAAAAGAGTTTTCTAACAGCAAACCTACGGATATAAAGATAAATCTTTAGTCATTATTATTTTAGTTTATGTATGTTTATTATAATCATATGCATTATTTGTAACTAAGCTACTATTAGTTATTGTTAGTTTATCTATTGTTCGATTTATTTTATTTTTGTACACTTCCTCTACCTGTTCGATCGCCTCTCCTATAACTCTAAGGTTTGCTGGAAGAAAACTCTTTTCAGGGTTAAGCTCGCCTATGTACATAATCTTTTTAGATAAGTCGATAAAATGTATTATTGTGTACAATAAAGAATTAAAGAATCTTTATTTTATACAGGATTTTTGTTATTATAGTGCTTATGCCCGCACTTAGGTAATATTAAAGAATTTAATAATATCACAAAAATGTACGACTCATGATACGACTCATGATACGACTCGGGATATTATTAAATTCTTTATACAGGATGTTTGGTATTGGGACCGGCATAATTTTTCGGGGAGTTGGGGGGATCATGGGCTACATTTTTCCGTTACAATCAATGTCCTAAGTGTCACTGTCGCTGAAATATAATTTTTATTTAAGTTTTTTTTAAATCTCCCGAAATCGTGCTTTTAAACCATCTTATCTTTTTTGTTTGTGGTTGTAATGCAGCCACAAATTAACTTGTACTATATTCTCCAATGCACATTCATTCTAAATAAATTAGTACTTCTCGTTGACCTAGAACCATGAAATTTGGCAAGAAGCAAGCTCTTATAGCACACACAACTAAAGGGAAAAATCCGAAAACCGTAAAGTGGTTTATTCACATAAAAAATAATTTTTGATTCTGACCATGGACCGAAAACCTATAGGATACTTCCTGTTGACCAAGAACCACCAAATTCTGCAAGAAACAATTTTCTCTCGTCCCTGGAAACAAGTTCTTATATTTACGGAACCCTCGTTGTGCGAGTCTAACACACGTCACACTTGACGTTTTTATTCTTCTGTAATGTGCACATGTGTACAAACGGTACATACATTTAAGATGTATCACTCTGCAAACTTCAATTAGTTTTTTACGGTTCCTTTTGCGAAATAGTTATGATGCCATATATTATCACACGTTCGTACGAACGTGTGATAATATATGGCACGGAACCCTCTGTGGGCGAGTCACGCTTGGCCGGTTTTATTCTAGGCATTTCTAGGAATAAACTACAATTGGAAACCTAGATTTTGAAATTACTTTTTACTATTTGTATTGTATGGATAGAGAATGTTTGGCGAATCGATTCAAATGGATTGACTCGCTCGACATAACTCTATTTTGACCTGCCGTCTAGTTATAATATATAATAGCTTTATAGTCTATAGTCGGGTGACTGATAAAACATCACTTTTGTTTTTCTCTGGTTTTCACAACACAATCAAAATATCGTGTGTTTCACCATATTTATGACATGTCTAAGAAAAAACTGTACACTATATATATATATATATATATATAGTGTACAGTTATATATATATATATAAATATTATTATTTACGTTGAAAGAGTTTTCCCTACAAATGATCCCAAAGGGTCCCAAAAAAAATCCCGAGCGATTAGTATTTGTTCCACAAAATTTAATTAGTGTTAATAATAATAAGGAATTAGAAGTTGGCTTTTAGTTTTATATATTGTAGTATAATATTTATAGTAAGAGGTTGGGGGTAGATGAATGTTACACCTACCCACAACTACATGATTAATAAATAAACGATTGTTCATTCAGCAAGACTTGTTTCACTACAAAACAATCAAATTGTTATTTATTTCGCATTAAACGAGAATGTGAACGTGATATTTTTTTCCACAGCCATGATCCCGTGGGTAACATTTTTGACTACTGTAGGTATGTATGTACAATATATCTGTAAGAATTTGTCTTTTCTTATTTTGTATTTAAGTAGCATGGTGTGTAGTGCAGACTAGGTACCTAATAATAAAAAGGTATGTACTGTAGTAAGATGGACAGGGTTCGTGTTACCTCGATTCGCATCTGGTTGTAGAAGGGTATGACGCTGATCTCGTACTTGACCGCGGAGTAGAACTTGTTGTAGTAGATCTCTCCTTGGTCGTAAGGAAAGCCGGCGTCGGCGATGGCGGCCGCCATCCGCGACGCGTCGGCGAACACCGGAGCTATGCGCCCGATCTGATCTCAAACACAACAACGCCCCTCTGATATATTAACTACTAGGTAAGGTACCTAACTTCTGACTGTGCCTATACACACATGTGCAAAGAGTTCGGTACAAAGAGAAGCCTAATATTATTGACAGGTTCATATGTTCATGCATGCTTTCAGCCATATCCATGCAGTTTTATTGTTGTCTTCACCCAACAATCTCACATCTTTACAAACATTAGCTATGATAATATTACATAGTAGGACTATGTACTAGTACATAACACACATGTCATAGTACATATAGAAAAACATGCAATACTCTCCAATTATGTGAAAGCGTTCTTTGAGCCTAACCGATCAGGCAAAGAAAAAAAACTTTGGATGTTTAATTTTCAATCAATTTAGATCTAAAAAATACTGATAGCCTTTATTGAAAAAGAAAATAACAATCGAATAATATAAACAAATTATACTAGTATTTACAATTGAACTAACTGCAGACTGTTGCAAACAATCTACAGATAGCTCAACTGGTCCATATCAATACCAGTCGTAAGCGTCCCCAAGACACTGGCTGCATTGCCCTACTGTATGGCAATGCTAATGCGCTGCGCCAGATATTCACCTGCTCTCGGGTCACGCGTCGCTTCGACCAGGCGCTCAGATAATTTTTTAAAAACCCGGAGAACCTCGGTACCCCACGGACCTAGGGTCTCGACTCCAAGGGGAGTAAATGCGTAGGCTCTGTCGAGACCTGCATATTTGCGCCTTTTGAGATCCTCGGCCAAATCTGCCGCCGAACCAGGATGTCCTTGAAAGATGGGAAGGCGCAAGTGTGTCGACACATGTAGCGTCCCACACAATAGGCCTCCCCAGCTCCCAAGGGACTAAAGTCATGCCGTCGGGCCTCTTACCATCGTCACACAACAGACCATTCGGTTCGAGAATAGCTGGAACGTTAGCGGTGACAAAGGCCCGTCGGATGATGTCGTTAAGGCTGGCATGGCGAGATATCCGACCGGCAGCCCTAGTACACGATAATCCGTGATGACCAAGCAGATCGACAAAAATACTTCTCACCTACACATAACAAAATTAAATAATTCGCTTGTCGTTGTCGTCTTTCTGAAATCTACGGGTTGGTACGACTCATTCTGCCGCTTATCTACGAAGGGCCGTGGCCGTGGTGGAATAGGTTAGGCCCTGCTAGGATATTAAGTTAGACTAAGACTAACAAAATAATGATATGCAACAGAGGTTGGTTGGTTGTACCGTGGATGCTCACATCTTTGACGCTGACGAGCATGCTGGCGGGGAACAGTCGCCGCAGGATAGCGCGCGATTTGTCGCCGATGCAAATCAGTTTGTGCTGCGCGCTGTCCGCGGTGCGCTGCCCGAAACGAAGGCGGATGCGGCGCGACACGCCGCTGTGAACGCCGCCGCATAGACCTTTAAGACATTTTATAACAGCTGTAACTTTACTATTTTGTTCTGAAATAATAACCATAATAATAGATAACAAATCCGTAATTTTGAAAGAGACGAGTACATTACTTTGAAACCTACGTGTACATTAATTTTACGGCTTTTTCGTCTATAAATAATATATAAATAGCAATTTTTGCGGGATATAAAGAGGCTTGACTGTTTTTCCAAGTATTTATGCAAAAACTCACTTAATGTCGAGAGGCACGAGCCGCGTCGTTTTTTAAAATTAATGAATTCGTTGTATTGGTTAAAAGTTAGCAAGAGTACCTATGACAAAGTAAATGATACCGAACGAAGCGATCCCCGAAAAGTTTAGTCTGAGATGGTAGATCAAAAGATATGTATGTATGAATGTAAATAACGGCGGAAATAGAACGAGCTGCAGTGATATTGAAGTTTAGTGAGATGGGGTAAGCAACTTTTTAATAATAAAAAAGATAAGCAACGATGGCAAGTAGAGATAGCTAGATTTTTCCGATTTTTTCGGCCAATTATGAAAAATACCCCGAAATACCCCGACAAAGATGTTACGGCGAGCGGAGCAAGCCATAGCAAATTTTGTTAATTTTCGAGTAGATACAAACAAGTTAGGAAGAGTTATAACAAATAAATAATAGCTAGCGGAGCGAGCCCTATAAATTATAAAGACTGCGGTGGTAGATAAAAAGCTTTGATTACATATAACGGCGAGCGGAGTTAGCCGCGGTATTCTTGTAGTTTGGTAAGGTTGGGTCAGCAACAAATACAAAAAAGAATAACAGAATTTATTGTTATTTTATGATTGGTGACAAACTAGTAAATGGTATGAAAAAATAAATAACAGCGAGCGCAGCGAACCTAAATACTTTGGAGAGTTTGCGATGGCTTAGTAAATTGTTAAGAAACGAATACAATATAAAATAATTATTGAAATAGAGGCATTATTAGCAAGACAAGGAAGTTAAAACAAAAACAATCCTATCCTTACTAATATTATAAATGTTAAAGTAACTCAGTCTGTCTGTCTGTCACCTTTTCACGTCAAAACTACCGAACCGATTGAAATTAAATTTGGTACACAGATACTCTAGCTAGATCCTGAGAAAGAATATAAGCTACTTTTTAATGCGAAAAGAGGGCTAAAATGGGTTGAAAGTTTGTATAGAATATAATAGTATCGTAATTTTTAAAGCTAAAAGCTTGGAATGATTTTTTAGGCTGTTGATTAGATATAAATAAAAATGCATTTAAAAGTTTCTACAAATTTCACCCTCAAGGGGGTAATATATCTAAAGGAATAGGGGAATGAAAGTTTATGTGAAAATATTTAACGTTTAAGTACTTATGTTAATCACTACATATTATAAAACAAAGTCCTCCGCCGTATCTGAATCTACCTCTATAGACTGATTGAGAAGGTTTAGGTATATTATTTATCAAGATTTTGTGTAAGTTGGTTAAAATATACCGTTCCTATACCTCTTAAAAAACTTGGTATTTTTATAACAAACTCATTCGGTTTTTGTTTTGTCATTATCTAAAATTCACAGATTTACCGTAAAAAGCTGGGTATCTGAGATAAACCAGTTATTTTCTGAAGAATATTATTAAAAATAGCCTAGGAAGGGAAATTACGAGATGATAGGTAGGTACTAGACTTGGTATACTTTGATTCTGATAAACCTGGCGATCTAGACAAAGAACCTAAACCGCAGATGTTAAGGAAGCCGTTTATGCACTAAAGTTAGTTGTAGTTACCTCCTATTCTACGAAGTATGTACACAATATAACATAGTATTTTGCACTCTGGCATTTCCTTATGACGATGTGAAGTTTGAACACTATAGTGGTGGGTATGACAACATAAAAACGGGTTTCGACATTAGCTAGTGTCAACCGTGGAAAATGGTTAGTGAGCTATCCTGGTATATGAATTTGGTTATTTTTATGTAAAGTATTAAGAATACTTTACATAAAAATAACCAAATTCATCTAGTCCATCCTAGAGCCTTTAGGTACCCATATAAGTAGTAGTAGTGATACATTAGGAGGTATTTATTATTACATAAGATGTATACGTACTTAACAATTTAATTGACTAGTCAACGCGTAAATTACACGTTGTCAAAGCAATAATATTATTATATCATGGTACCTACTTACCTAGTTTAGTGGTAGGTACGTATATAAACTATATTATGCAAAAAAATGCTTAGAAAACAACGTTCGGTTTGTCAGACTTAAAGTTGTTTTAAAACTTTTGAAACTGCCAATTTAGAGACTATTTAGATATAGAGATAGTAGAGTCCTAAGATTTAAAATTTTTGAGTTTCTTGTCTGGTAGGTAAGTTGTCAATCAAATCGTTATAATCCGTGGTGCCATGTAGGCTATATTTTCGAGTAGACTGATAAGTTATTCCTTATGCTATTCTTATTGCTTCCGTAACAGAGTTCACTCTAATTTAGCGAATATCCACTATAAATATCAATATCCTGCGGAATGACATTATGAAAATATATGTCGAAGATGCTGTGGTTCCAGCATGCAGCTCAACGAGATTTATACCTACTAGCTAAGCTGCTTCGCCACCCATGGAGCTATATGTACACATATATAACTTTATGGACCCATCGGCGGAGGGTTGAGATGAGATGACGTAGTCGGGGTCCGGAGCGATAACCCTCGCCATCGCGAGCCGCCGTTTATCAGCCGTGACGCTGCTCTACTGTTCACGACATAACTCCTAAAACACTTCAACAGTAGGATAATATTGGCAAAAAATATAAACTGATTCATGGCGCAAGAATGAATCAATAATAAGCACCTATGTTTCCTTGAACACCTCATCAACTTAATAATTAATTTTGTCGCCTACTCGGTAAACCCAGTAAGACAACGAAAATATTTGATACCTCGGTATACCTAGATACCGAGGTGCTTAACCAGAATGTTCATCGATTTAGGTTTAATTTAAACAAATTTAAGCTTACTTAATAATAACACATAAACATTACTGAGTTATCCAATGTTTAACACATCTAAGATCGTGTCTAGGACACCTACTCGCTAGGTATACATATCTAAAAACGAACACAACTAGGTATCTACACTGTACAAAATTAATTACCTTAAATATTATTATACCAGCCAAGAAAATAAATTTAACATTACAATTACAAGATATACATACATTGGCCAGAATGCAAAATGGCACATGTCAAGAGTCTTGCGAAAATCACCTCTGTCCGAAGTGACGGCGACGTAGAGCCTTTTGGCTTTCTTGTCGGCCTCCGTCTCCTCCGGTTTGACCAGGGGGTCCACCGGTGGTGGTTCTTTCGCCCCCTTCTCCAGCTTGACATCCACCTTGTCCTTTAGTAGTTGCGAGGACTCATAGAACTTGCGCGGCCCGTAACCGAACGGCCGAGCTGCCTTCAGCTCACGCTCTGCTCGCGTGAATCTAATCCCACAATAACACACATAATCATACCTACACACATACCTATCATACACAACCTAGACTAGGCTCCCATCAACCTACTCAACAATAACATTCCTCAGTTTATCTTTTATCTGAGGTGGAAACTATACCTAAATATAAGTAGGTATATCTCTAAGATAAGTTTTTGGAGTACTATGCTATGAAAATTTGTGTATGTGTAGATGAATAGGCATATGTAATAATGTAACGAGATATCAATATAATCATTTATTCACTAAGTCACAGCACATTATGTATAAAAAATACAATATAAAAATTAGTCATTAAATAACCCACCCCTGACCGTTCCCGGTGCAAACGTGCCCATAATGCTTGCAGTATTACCTCGCTGAATAGCGATGGCTATCCTTTGCACCAGGAAAGACCCGGAGCGGGAGTCACCTGTCACTTCATTAAGTTTACGGCCTAATTCTCCCACTAAACACTTCGCATCTACACTTCAACTACCCAAGGTCTCCACTGCTATAGGTGTAAAATGGTAAAGCTGCTCCAAGGCAGCGTACTTAAGCCTTTTTTTTGAGCAAGCGTCTTGAGAAGCGGCAGATGCAGAGAGCATGGTGCGACTCAGGTGACTGGCGGCGACAGTGCTGACGCAAGTTGCGTCCCAGATCAGGCACTTCCCATTTTTCCATGGCACCAGAGTCAGCCCATCTGGCCTTTTCCCGTCAAACCAGCTGAGACCTGGAGCCTCAAGCACGCAGGGGACATTCGCCGATATAAGGGCTCTACGAACTATGTCGTTCAGGGCATGGTGACGCGGAAACCTCGCAGTGCACCGCCGATAACTCAGAGCGTGATAGCCATCGGCCTCCACCATGGAACCGCAGGTGCATATATGAGGTTCACACACCTTACAGCCCAGGCGGAGCGCCACCGCCACACGCAAAGAGTCATCGTCGAGATATCAATTATATTTGTAGATAAATAGGTACCTACCTGTGTTATTAACTGGTTATTATGGTGCAATATGGCTCTTGCATATTCTAGGTCAATACACATACATAGCTGAGGTGTGATCACATAACATCACAATGCTTTAATTTTAATTTATATATTAAGTATGCCAAGAGCTGAACAAAGCAGCAGTTGAAGCGAAAGTGGCTGATCATCACTTACTTGCTGGCAGACACCATCTTCATGGTCTTTGTGATTTTCTGAATGTTCTTGATGGACTTCAACCGAAGGGAGACTTGCTTTAGCTGCACCATTTCTGTTACTTAATAAGAATTTTACTAAGATACTGAAGATTGCCTGATTTTGTTATTAAGACTCAATAAAAGTAATGATGACAGCAAATACAATACGTACAAAACGTTACATCTGCTTATTGATCTGCATAGAAGCAAACAAGAAGCATATATGCCAAAACCAAGCCAAAACCACGTAAAAAGATGTCAAAATGATATCTAGATCTAATCTCTATGGAGACACGATGCCATACTATTATAAATGTTTTATACATTGACAGTATGTGTAACAAATACTTGACATTGCTAGTGATGTACGTACGTACTCATATAGATATTTAATTTTATCGATAGTATGAAAAAAATATCATAAAATTAAATTTAACTACATTTTCCCACAGTAGATCAGTGTTTATACATATCAACTCCAGCCATCAAAGGTGAGTACGCGTCTCGTCACGGTTTAATAGCGCTCGGCGAAAGTGGAAGGGGGTTTTGCGCAGGTTTAAAACGATGTAAAAAACTAAGTCAGCGCTATGAGCGCTATTAAACTCTGATGCGACTTGTAACTGTACGTAAAATGTACCAAAAAGCATTATTTTTTAAGTTACCCAACCTGCAATTATCTCTGGACACTTCAGTTAATCATCATTATAATGATTGATTTTAGTTTTATAAAGTTTAACATTTACAAATTTACCCCCTTATTCATAATGTCTGCCAACTTAGAGCTTCGCTAATTCTCACTCTGTCTTCTTCTAGTGACATAAGTCAGAGTGAGAAATAACACTGCTTAGCAGCTTTTTTAAGTTAGCAGACCATTATGAATCCTTATTCATAATAGTCTGCTAACTTAGAGCATTGCTAATTCTCACTCTGTCTTCTTCTAGTGACATAAGTCAGAGTGAGAAATAACACTGCTCAGCAGCTTTTTTAAGTTAGCAGACCATTATGAATAAGGGGGTTAAAATTCTTTGGAGTGTAACAGCTGGGCCATTTAAAAAAGAACATCAACTTCTTCGAATTAGACTATTTTGCCTTCTGTCTGTGGTCTGGGCTGAAAGCCAGTTGAGGTCAGTGATCACAAAATAAATTACAACAAAACTATCATTTCATTGATCTTTCGCAGCTGTAGGCTGAATTATAAGCTGAATATGAGCTATAAGCTGAATTTTTCGTAAGTATTTAGTTTCATATGAACGGCTTGGGCAAAGTCGTCGCCATGAGCCTGAAAATAATGTCAAGCAAGACAGATCCTTTTGGTAGAGTTGGCCGCGTGTCTCCATTAGCCTGACAGTAATGTCAAGACAATGTGGCATGGCCATGGTATAGCTAACTTATATATTTACAGAATATTTTTTTTGAGTTTATCTCATCTCCAAAACTAACAACCTAATAAGGTAAAGGATTCTTGTTCGTATTTTTACTTTACCTTAAAAATAAATCAACTTAGTCATATCTTTATCTTATACATAATTATATAAAAATCTCGTATCACAGTAATTGTAACAGACAGACTCTCTGGAACGGCTTGACCGTTTGCGGCCGGCCTCGCTTCCGTTTTGAGTCGCGGGGGTAAGAAATTCGTGGTGATTTGATACCATCTTTTCGCGTTTAGCCACTGGAGATGACTAGACCAGTTCCACTTAAGGTTTAATATCTTTTGGATCACATCCATAGGTCGTGTCTTTCTTCCGATGGTCGTGTTCCTTATGCGATGTTTGAGTTTAAATCCAATGAAGCCGTTCCCCTTTGTCATACTCTTAATTTTTCCAATATTTTTTAGTGAGGGACCAGTTTTGGCATACATAAGTGAAACATGGTGTTCGGCAGATGTTCATTGCCTTAGTCTTCAGTGCCAGGGGCATATTTCCTTTATTGTTCCATGTATTTTTCACTCTGCGGTCAATCTCCTTCTTTGTGCAGGCCTTGAATGAGATGATATGGCCCGGATAGGCATATGCCGTTACGTATTTCACCGTGTTTATATCTACAGTTGTTGGGGTTTCGTTTCTGTTGGTCATTATTTTAGTTTTTGGCATATTTCCACCAATCCAATAGCTCTTCTTTCTGAGCATAGAGACTGTATCATGTGTTATAGTTCTTTAGCTTTTTACCCGACTACCGGAGGGTTATGATTTTAGCACCCTATGTATGTATGTAGCCGATTTCTTTGTTCCCACGTAGCGCCGAAACTACTACTTCGATTACAACAAGTGAGGTATCGATTGATTCGTCTCATTACCCCTATGGTTATAGGCTATATGGTGTCTGACAAAACTGAGGGCCTTAAGAGATAGCTGGGTCTAAATTACACATGTAACACTTCGATAGCGCGATAAAATTTTGCAAGAGACGACATCTAGTTACAGTTCGAGTCTAATTTAGTTTGATGTGATAAGTGAAGGATGACACACCCGTTGCTATGGAGACCTCTTATTTATTTGTTACCATGGCAACGGGTCATCAAGGGATGGGCAAATGAAAAAATGTATCGATATACATATATTGTATCGATATATGTATGGTAAAAAAAATATAGTTAAAAACTAAAACCCGACTACATATAAGTCTTAAACAAGCGTTCACCTATTGTCCATAGCACTTTCTTTTGATACTTAGGTAGTCGGAGGCACCCACCACATATACCTAGGGTACAATTAGTAACAAAGGCCTCCGACTACCTAAGTATCAAAAGAAAATGCTATGGACAATAGGTGAACGCTTGGTTAAGACTTTTATGTAGTCGGGTTTTAGTTTTTAACTATTTTTTTTTTTCGGACATTAAGAGCTGTTCTTCTGCAAACCTTAAATGAGTGCGATAGTTACCATTCCTATTTTGTCCCAGCTGAGGTTTCTCAAGATTGTTTCGAGTACGGCGATAAAGAGAGTCGGAGAGAGTGGGTCTCCTTGTTTTACGCCTCGTCTAATGGGAAGGTCTGGTCCAGCTGATTTGTTTTACCCGCGCTGTGCTGTTTTTGTATATTTCTTGTATTAGCTCAACGTACTCTTTTTGTTGTCAGTTGATGTCTTGGTCTGCCAGAGATTGCCATTAGACCTATGGGATATAGAGTCAAATGCCTTAGGAGTCATCTATAAAGCAGAAATACAGCGGCTTCTCGTATTATGTATACTTTTCAATGATCTTCTTAACCGTATGTAGGTATGTGATCCACGGTCGAGAGGGTTTTCCTGAACGCAGCTTGCTCGATAGCTTGGTTTTCATCTATTAATTTGTGGATTCTGTGCAATAGAGTTGATGAAAAAACTTTAAAACAGCTTGCTTATATAAGTATGGGTATGGGACTTTCTTCTATAAAAGAGGAATATTTCACTTTATTTTTTTTTGTTATATTTCAAAGCCCAGTATTTTGGTCAAATTCCCAGGCAGCTTGACTTTTCCGATACTTCAAACAATTATCGTTATATTTCAACCAATTGACACAAAAACTTGACAAATTATATAATTTGTCAAGTTTTTGTGAACCTTTCCAACGATTTATTCTATCGATTGGTGAAAACAGTATGAAAATCCGTTCAGTTACAAACAAGGTGTTGTTGTTTTTCTCTTCACATACATTTCTTGAAGAAAATAAGAAAATACATTACTTGGATAGATATTTTTCCATATATCTAAATAGAAAACACCAAGAACACCTGTACTATACCTTACTATACATATATACTACAGGATGTTCTGGGTACTATCTTCTGCCGACGGCTTCACACGCGCTTGTTTGTGATAAAAAGTGTCTGTTATTCCAGGTCTAGAACCACATCTATGAAATTTCCCTGACAGGTCAATAGTTTTGGCGTGAAGCAGTAACAAACATTCATCCATCCAAACTTTTTAAAATATAATATTAGCATGATTGTATTTCGATCCAGGTAGAGTTTTTAAACAAAAAAAAAAACGCGTGATAAAACGACCTTCATACGTCTGCGTGCGCGTGCGCTACTCGTTTGTTTTCAAACACGACGCGACGCAACTCTACAAATCATTGCGTATCCCTGCTATCTGTTTACCAGCAAGCTCAGAAACCAGTGTTTTCATTTTATCTTTTTAGCTTCTGCTCGCGGCTGTCCTAGTATCTTCCTGGAATATTAGAGTACTTACCACCTGCCTTAGATTGAAGAGTTGAAGCTATTCTAAGACTAAAACTTAGGACAACACGAAGTACCAAATGCAAAAAATTGCCTAGTACATTTTTACCATCTACGAGTCGTTCAGTGGACAAGGAATGAAAAAAAAAGAAAAAAAAATATTTGGAACCATAGCACGTAACACGGCACATTACGATAATGTGTAAGTACAAGAAAAATATATAATTATATGAAAATAAAAACGTCAAGAGCGAGTTGTACTCTCGCACCGAGGGTTCCGTAATTATAAGACCTTGTTTCTTGCTAAATTTCATGATTCCAGGTCAACGCGATATAGGTTCCCTATAGGTTTTGATCGCTTACAAAAAGCAAAGCAAAAACAAATTTTGTAAATAAACTACAAATTTATTTTTTTCAGATTTTTTCCTTTACCTGTGCTATAAAGACTTGCTTCTTGCCAAATTTAGGTTAAAGGGAAGTACTCCGCAGGTTTTCTGTTTCTGGTTTGGTGTCTGTTTTGATTGCGTTGACTTAGAACTTAATTTCAACTCGATAGCTCCACGCGTTTCTGAGGGACGGACGGACGTACAGACGGACCACAAAGTGATCCTGGGTTAGATTTTTCTTTATGAGGTAAGGAACCAAAAAGTTCCTGTCTCATCAACATCATTATACATACCGCTAGAAGCCGAAGCTAGTAGCAGGAATAAAGAAGAAATATTACCATCTTCCAGACCTTCTATTTTATATTAATGTTTATAAGATTAGTATATATAAGTGATATGTGAATGGTTAATACTTGCTGAAAACCAATATTTAAATCTATTGATTATTATGACTGTTTTCATTGTTAGAAACTATAGGAATGAGTGGTATAATAATTCAGTCATACCTTCATGCTACCGATTAGCGAGTCCGCACCGACGTGACGTCACACACCGTACTTAAACCGTGCGCAAGCGGCGGGCGCGTTTGTTTACACGCAAAGCTGCTTTCGAGTCGACGTGCAACAGACACACTCGCAGTCATGGACATCCAGAGGAAACCTGAGGAGGCGCACATCTCCAGCTCCCCGCCTGATCAGGTTGGTAAATTAGTATAGTAAACAATAGGTACACAAGTATTATCTATGCTTTGAAAGGAATATACCTACAGGAATTATAGCTTTATTTGGTATCGAGTAGGTAGATCGCTTTTTGAAAGCTGCCACTTGAGTTGAAGCTAATTATAGCCTGAGTGGAATGCCTTTACACATACTGTCATTGCCATTTCAATTTTCTCAAATTTCGGACTTTGAGTCGTATCGTATCATATATGAGTAGGTAGGTCGTATTTTTAAATATTCAGCATGTCATTCCAAAATGTTACTTCAGTAATTAGAATATACGATATATTCTCCCAAATTGAAATGTGCTAAATTAATACGATATTAATGAATAAACGGTAGAATTGAAATTGTTCGTTAATGAATATTACGGAAATACACTAAAAATAATAATATGAATCGCGGTTTTTGAAGAATGATTCATCCCAGATAATAACATGACATAAGTAATAACTCAACGCGCATTTTAAGCGTAAGATCGATTAAAAATAAGATTGAGAGAGACTCTTTAAAAACTTACAAAGTTCTAAAGATCACGCAAAACTCGTTGTGATCTAGAAAAACACCTCGTCATCTGGGCACCGGTCTATCAAGGTCCAATACATATAATATAATATACTTAGTATACTTATGTATCTGCGCACCTGACTAGTCTCCGGTCAGTGAGACTGGCGGCTATGGTCAAAGCTCAGCTGTTCGAGGAAATCAAAAATTTCTTTCTTCCGCTAATAAAATGGTACACTTACAAAATGTCAAATTCTTAAAATTAAACACTATCATGGAAGTAAAGTGATATGTTTGTCGCTATGTAGACCAAAGTACAAAAGTAGAAGCGACGAAGAAACTTTTAGCCTGTTATGTGTTATTTTTCGAGGAGCAAAATCCGTTCCAAGCGTCTTAATATAAATATCTTCTTAATTCTCAATATCTTCTAGATTGTCTGATATTTTGTAGTAAGCCTTTCTACAAAGGATATGTTTGATAGTTTCTTTGAATTTATTTATTGATAAATTTTGCAACTCGTAGTTTTGTTGTAGAAGCTTATACATTAATCTTGTGCAGCCTAGTTTTGGGCAAAGCGTGTTTGTTCTTATTTCTAGTATTTACATTATGTATGTCGCAATTTTTAGGGAACCGATCGATATTTCTATAAGTGTACAACAAGTTTTCATAAATATATTGACATGGTACAGTCATTATATTTATTTCTTTGAATTTATCACTCAGGGATTCTCTAGGACCCATGTTGAGATAGCACGAACAGCCCTTATCTACAGCACAAATACGGTGTTAATATCTGCAGCGTATGCCATAAGACATAATACTACATCATCATCATCAAGTTCCATTAGTCTAGCGGTAAGTACCCGTTTTGGCTGGCCGATGCGAAAGTCTTGATTGATACTAGACCTCTAAAGATTTCATGGTAGGCAAATATGTTAACTTGTGTTCTAAACAGCTTAATCTTGCTATCATCCATCAAGCAGGATATCTGAGATATGTACCTACTTATAGATATCCTAGAAAACTGCTCGCGTGTACTCGTATTATTTTGTATTTAAGAAACACTATAGGTCAGGCAGGAGCGTATGAGTAAATATCGTCTCAAAAATCACTGTGGCAAAAGTTAGATTTCTGTATTTTTTAAAATGAATTTATGAAGTAGGATAATGGAACTATCATATACCACAAAAAATATGCTATAATAATATATTTTAATAGCGACAGCTTGAAGTTGAATATAAGGAAGTCAATTGATTAATGTAGGTAAATTTATGATATGACACTTTCAGATAGATTTTTTGTCAAATATTTGTAGATCAACTATTACTTATTATTATACATCATTCAAAGCGTGGTACTTAACTACTTTCTATTTAATTTGACCATATTCTTATATACATATATAAGAAAGTTAGCTGTTACAGTCAATTTTTGAAAACCCTACTATATTTTCAGTTTTGAAAATTCAAATCGAGTTTTCGTATTTATCGCTGTCTTCTAACAAGGAGATACGACTAATATAATGTTTCCTGATCTAAATACTGGCAGTTTTGTTTTTTGCCCCAATTTGATTTAGAGGCATGAAAGTGTACAGGTGGAAAAAAATAAAAATCAGGAAAGTGGATTTTTTGGAAAATTTTGTTTAACTTCTTGCAAATATCCACGTTTTTATTCACTTGACCTTAAATTTAACCGATTTTTTTTATTTCAATAATATTTAATTATGATTTACATTAAAGCGCTGTAATTGGTTTAAATAAAGTGAAATAACAATTTATGAACAAGATACCTACCATATAGTACGTAAGTACCTACCTTGTTATAGGTATATAATTATCACAATGGGTATTAATTACTATACAATCCTACTCAATATTATAAATTTGAAAGTAACTCTGTCTGTCTTTTACCTTTTCACGCCTAAACGGCTGAACGGATCTTAATTTAATTTGGCAGGGAGGTATGTAGGTAGATGGTATCCCGGGGACGGACATAGGGTACATGAAAAGCGCGTGCGAAGCCGCGGGCAGCAGCTACATACATAATATTTTACACCTCAGTATGTTTTATACGAGTTAAATTCTAAAAACAATAATAAAACAACAATTATTATATCTGAATTCTTGGCATAGTTATTTAACTTAGCCAAGAATTAAAAAAAACAGTAACGATAGATTCAATAGTAAAACAGTAACGATAGATTCAATAGTAAAACAGTAACGATATATTCAATAGTAAAACAGTAACGATAGATTCAATAGTAAAACAGTAACGATATATTCAATAGTAAAACAGTAACGATAGATTCAATAGTAAAACAGTAACAATTGTTTAAAAATAAATTATAATTAACATACAAGTGGCTTTATTTTAATGGTATTTTTTTGCTTAAGTTTAGAAGTTGTGCGCTTATTAATTATAACTGGTTTGATTGAAACACGAACTGGATTGGTACTCGATCGACAAGTTTGTTGATTTTTTGTTCAGATTTGGACAGGTAATCAAAATAATTATCAGAATAAAGGCATAAGTTTGCAAGGATGTGTGTAGTAAATAGTGTATCTTCACGCCACAACCACTGAACGGATCACACTGAAATTTTGCATTGATGTAGTTCTCAGCCTGGAATCAAACCTAGGCTAAATTACATCCCATAAATCCGTTCCCATGGGATAGAAACAACCCTATCACTTCTCTTGCTCAAAAAGTGTGTCATTATTACTCACTAGCTGCTGCCCTCGCCTTCGCGAGTCTATATGATATTACAGGTCCCAAACTAAACCCATACCAAATTTCAGCCTAATCGCTTTAGTAGTTTTTACGTGAAAGAGTAACAAATATCCATACATCCATCCATACAAACTTTGACGTTTATAATATTAGTAGGATTATAAAGTCTGAATAACGAAGGATAATACTGAAAAAGCACAGCACATTTCAGAAATATAAGTTTAGCAGCCCCAAAATTACAGCAAAAACTGTAATAATCGATTAAATACTTTCTTCATGAAGATCATAAAGCTTGTTTGCGACAATGACGTGACAATTCAAAAATCTTGTTTTTACAGGAGATCATTTTCAAAGTTCCGAAAATTATACGTTGCTAATCATAGCTTTTAGAAATAAATGTTCTAGGAAAAAATATTACCTGATTCACTCTTTACTGAAATGTATCAGCAAAAATCGTATGCTATATTCTAGTAATATATAATGAAGCATACGCTTAATGTTACCTTAGCCCCAGCGTTATATACTCTTTGATAAGCACGTTTGAAATAACTGTCAGTTGTTTAACAGTAAGTTGAATGACCGGACGTCTGTCGGGTCAGTATAAGCAATATAAGCAAGTTATTTATTCTGTGGTAGAGTCTGGAGTGACGAGACTGAAAATTACATTAGCCCAATTTCATTGGCTGTCATTTTTGCAATTATTTTTTGTTGCACAGGACAACTGCACAAGAGAACTGGGAATAAACGGAAAATAACTGTAAACATAAAAAAAATAGCAATTTTCTTTTATATATATATATATATATATATACTGTATATATAATACGCACAGTACCGCATAGTAGTGCGGTACTGTGCGGTTCTTTTTACAGGAGAGCGTCCTCCAAGTCAGCTAGTGGATATGTGAGATTAGTTTTATAAGTCTTTACTGTCCGAGAAATTCGCCGTGTCCTTTGACAGGCCGAGTCTAAATCCGAATTGGGTGTGTTGTTCAGGTTTAGATGCCTAATCAATATGTGGTCAAGCAGACTGTCCAGTACATAGATGTAGCTAGCGATATGGGACTATTATAGTTGCTCCTATCAGATGAGTCACCAGTTTTATTTCGGATTATTGATACGACAACTGTTTTCATACACTCACTTGGCATATATGAGTGTCTGACACAGAGACTAAAACATTTGCAAGACTCTTGGCAAGTGTAAGGCTGCGTGTTGCAGGTGCTCCACATTGAGATCATCATGTACAGAGATTTTCCTCTTGTCGTGTTCTAAATAACATCCGCAACCTCTTCAACCACAAAACCTAGAAGAGTGGACGATGAAACTTTCTCAGTATGAAGCACCGACGGCTGCGCTGGCGGTAGTGTTCCTTCGAGGGCTCCACGCGAAAATTCTCGCTGAACATAGTAGCGATAGCTGAGGGCTCTGTCTTACGATTGACGCAAAGGAGAAAATTAGGTCTAGGGTTCAGCTTTTTCGTTCCAAAAGCTTATGAAATTTTTAGTTGCGTGGTGTGATGTGATGCCAGAATATCCATTCTGTTTTGCAAAGAGGATACAATAACTATTAACGTCTGACTTGACTTGTCTTCTTTGCTATTGGCAATATTGTTAACGTCTGTTTTGTTCAGCTTTCATCTGACACCACTTGACCCTTGACTTCGACATATCGATCATTTATTAATTTGCACGGAGGTGTGAAGGTTGAAACTCCTTTTTTGCTAGGATTTTTTTAAACGCATGTGCTTATGGATACGATAGGTACTTCCGCTTGAAGAGAATATTCTACTTTTTATACTTTCTGTGAGAAAAAAATTTTGTAACGTGTTTCACGGCATTCGTTTTTTATTCTGCCTTCTGAACAGAGTTAAGTTCGAATTTCAAAGAAGCTCTGTTGTATGTAAGGAAAGTTTTAAGCATAATATTATTTTAATGTTCCAAATTCAATCTCATTAATCACTTGAGAGTAATTGACTACTTTGTTATTGACAATATGATTTTCATTATTCCCAAATGATTCCCAAGATGTGTTTTGAATTTGGAACGTCAAAATAATTTATGGAAGGAAATGTTGACCAAGGAGTTAAGAGATCTTAATATTGTTTGATTGGTAAAACATTCACGAGCATTCGTTTTACGAGCATGGAGTGTGAAAATACCTAGGTACTTGTAATTTTTCACATCAAATTTTGCATTATAAGTCTACATATCTAGTCGTGATCGTCGCGTCGGTTAGGCTAACGCCGCGCCGTGTATACATTGGGCGATGGCCTTGCGTTCGGCGCGCATTGTCCGTAAAAATCCAAATACGCGCGTACAAGCGCATGCATAGCCGAGTGCGTTCGGGTGTGTTGTGTACCGCTGTAGAGGAACCACATAACCAAAGCGCGTGCTTTAAAATTTATAACATATATTTTATTAGTAGATTGCTACACAAGGGTAGTAACGGAGCTATTACAGAACAAGATCCAATTTGGCGCCAGTGCGAGCGCAGCTCGCAAAGGGCCATAAATTGGATTGAGTGCACCCGAGATATTTAGACGCCCGTGCGAAGCGAGGGCGAATATAGTTCTCGGGTGCACTCAATCCAATTTAGCGCCCTTGCGAGCGCTCGCAAAGGGCGCTAATGGATCGAGTGCACCTGAGAATATAGTTCGAGGGTATAATAGCTACTTGCAACCGACCGTAAGCATTCTACTTTACATCATAATGGCGAGGCAAATACCTTAACTTTTAACTTTAGTTTATTAATTATTACAGTCGCACAGATCAAATTAAATACAGTTTTTTTTCAGTTAAAAGTTTTCTTATCGTTTTATAAGAAAAGATATTGTTTCACCAAGGAGTTTTGGAGGGGCTTTCGATTTAAAATAAAAAAAAAAAATTAGTTCTAAATATCTCGAAAGAGGGCAGGGCGTCAACTGGAAATTAGGGTAATGCCAATGCCAAGTGAAAGGAAAACAAACTTTTACAAGTTTTTATTTGACATTGACATACGCTAATTTCCAGTTGACGCCCCCTGCCACCTATTGAGATATTTGGAACGAATTTTTTTCTTTATAAAAATGCAAAAGAAAACCGCTCAAACAAATTGTGACGTAATGAGATTTGAAAATGGAATTCCTATAAAAATGTGTTGTGTTGCGAATACCATCTTACACAGCCTCTTTGCTTACTTAGTAAAACCTTTTTGCCGAGCATTATGATGTAAAGGTACATTGTTTATTATAAGGCCGCACTGCAGAATATGAACTTTTGTATTTTGCCGAGACAACAATGGTTATTTATCTACTCATAAATTAGCAGAAATTAGTTTATCCTAATTGTATGATGCAACACGTGATCCGCCGCAGCCCGGCTCCCGATAGTGGAGGGGACTCGATGACCCGCCGCTGATAACAGATACTACGTGCTGGCTGGCATCGGTTTCTTCTTATCGTCTTCGCTAGTTCGGGCTCGTCCTCTTGTGTATCTGGAAGTACCTACGTATGGTTCTATTATTCAAATTTGACGATTCGATACTGTCCCTGAAAGCTGTTGGTGCACAACTTACACTGCGCAACCAACAACAAATGACAATCGCTCCAAGTCTGACTGCGCTAGCTATCTAACTAAACCAAAAAACTTGTAGGTAGGTACGGTCTCCGGCCGTTGTACTTACGTAAATACTTACTATGTCCATGATCTACAACCATGTCATGAATGAACCCATGAGTTATTTGTTTCCAGCCTAAACTGATGCAAGGTGGCAATTACATCAAGGAAGGTCGCGACTCCAACAAGTCCACCTGGCTGCTGTTCTCGCCGGAGCACCCTGACGAAGCAGGCTGCCTCGGCCGGTACCTGCACATCTTCTCTACACACGGAGTCAATCTCAGTCACATCGAGTCCCGCTCTTCGGCCCGGAGGCCGGGGTACGAGTTCATGGTGGAGTGCCTGCATGGAGATGGAGACTTCGGAGCAGCCCTTGAGGAGTTGAAGAAGAATGTCGGATATTTGAATATTATTTCGAGAAATTACAAGGATAACAGATGTAAGTTTTTTAAAGCCTAAGTAACATTATCTAATCTGTGCCTAAGTGCTCAAAGGTTTTTGTACACTGCTTTTTAAGAGAACTTGTAACTTTGGTAGTAATACATCCCTAGCCTGTAAACAAGGAACCCTACCTATAGCTCTCGAGTAGGTATTGTTCCAAGGTCAGTATTCTATACAAATCAAATTTCATCAGAGACTTTCTGGTCCACAGCTGCTGTGCCATGGTTCCCGGGGCGTATCCGTGACCTGGACAGGTTCGCGAACCAGATCCTTTCCTACGGAGCAGAGCTAGACTCCGACCACCCCGGGTTCACTGACCCCGTGTACCGTGCCCGCAGGAAGTACTTCGCGGATATAGCCTTTAACTACAAGCACGGAGAGCCCCTTCCTCACGTAGACTACACGCCGGAGGAGACCGCCACCTGGGGAGCAGTCTTCAGGAAGCTTACAGAGCTGTATCCCACGCACGCCTGCAAGGAACACAATCACGTCTTCCCACTGCTCATTGAAAACTGTGGTTATAGAGAAGACAACATTCCTCAGTTGGAAGATGTCTCCAACTTCTTGAAGGGTGGGTTTTGTATATAATTATTCATTTATTCCAAATAAATTAAACCTAAAATTATACAAGAATCAAATAATACACGAAATATCACAAATACAAAAATTTTACCGCTGCTGGGTATAGGCCTCCAAACTTGTGTGCCACTTCACACGGTCCTGCGCCTATTTCATCCAAGTTTGCCTTTTTAATACCTTGTGCGTTTTGTTTTGACAACGCACCAGATATAAGTATATACTCAACTGCTAGTAAGTAATGTTCTTCCAGATTGCACTGGTTTCACGCTCCGTCCCGTGGCCGGGTTGCTCTCTTCACGAGACTTCCTCGCCGGGCTGGCATTCCGCGTGTTCCACAGCACCCAGTACATCCGCCACCACTCGAAACCCCTGTATACGCCGGAGCCCGATGTCTGCCACGAGCTGCTGGGACACGCGCCGCTCTTTGCAGATCCTGCCTTCGCGCAGTTTTCGCAGGAGATTGGGCTTGCTTCGCTGGGGGCGCCTGATGATTATATTGAGAAACTTGCCACGGTGAGCTATATTTACCATTTGCAACTTATCTTAGTTGAGATAGTATTTTTAAAGGATTTAAATCTGCCGCTTAGCTTGCAGATAGGGTAGGGATCGCAAAGTACATTCTAATAGCCTCATAAACGTCTATTAGAACTCAAACAAAACATACTACTTTTTGATAACGGCCAACATCTGGACATATCAGAAAACGGGATTGGAGTTCAATACTAAACACAATGTAAAGAAAAGACTGTTACATCCACCTACGCTTAAACTTACTCTTTCCTTAAGTTATAATAAGGATGATCGTAACTTCGGTATAATCTACATAGACAAGGTACAATCTGAAATGATATGTTGTGAATATCCAGCACTATTGTAGTACATATTATAATGTCCTGGATTATGACAAGTCTTTTCATTTCCACATTTCCAGTGCTTTTGGTTTACGGTAGAGTTCGGTCTTTGCCGCCAAGAAGGCCAGCTTAAGGCGTTCGGTGCAGGCCTGCTGTCCTCGTTCGGGGAGCTGCAATACTGTCTGACAGACCAGCCTGAGCTGAGGGACTTCGACCCGCAGACCACCGGCGAGACCAAGTATCCCATCACTGAGTACCAGCCTGTCTACTTCGTGGCAAACAGTTTCGAGGATGCTAAGGAGAAAATGATGTAAGTATATAGATCCCTAGTTTCCCTGCTGATTTGTTTTCTATGTATAGTAAAATATCTATCTATACAGTGTATTTATTATATGAAGTATATACTCGTATGTTATCTAGTATCCATAACACAAGCTCTACTTACCTAGCTTGGGGCTAGATAATGTTTTGTGAATTGTCCAGCATTATTTACTCATATTATATAAAGCAGCTAAACAAGAAGGGCTTGCCAACAGAACATCAGCTATTGCGATCACAGATGGTCCATTTAAAAACTGAGATAACGAAAGAGTACTTGCGTACTCGATACGTTTAGACGCGCACTAAATATTAAATCGTATAATATTAAAATAAAATATTTACTAGGTACTTGAGAATTTGGTACGTACTTGAGTACGATACCACCTATTACGGTATTATAAAAATGCTTCTAATACCGAAGGCATTCCGAATTCTAAAAAGAATTCGGAATTCCTTCGGTATTTCACCACTTCAGTCTAATATTTTTTACCTTACAAATCTTCTGTCCTGTAAAGGAATCCCATAGTATTCCAGTAACTAAAGATATACTTACTGTTATTTCAGTAAGTTCGCGCAGACGATTCCCCGTGACTTCGGGGTGCGCTACAACCCCTACACGCAGAGCGTTGATCTCCTGGACTCACCGCGGCAGATGTCAGACCTGCTGCGAGGGGTGCATCAGGAGATTGAGCTGCTCCTCAACGCTATGACCAAGATATAATTCAAATACTTATGTACATACATACATACCTACGGATAATAAATGCGAAAGTTTGTATGGATGGCTAGACAGATCGTTAGATGTGTGTTACTGCTTCACGCCAAATCTACTCAACGGATCGGGCTGAGGATCTTTATGTTGGTCTAGACCTGGAATACTACTAATGCTCCATTTATTCCATAAATCTGGGATAGAAATAACCCTTGAACGATTCCATGGAGGGCAGAAACCAGTAATAGAATAGTTTATAAGTATAAAGAAACATTGAACTGGCGTACATAAAGAATGGGTTTGACGATGACGTCGCATGTTGTCCCGCGCAGCACAGATCGGATTAGATCTGAGGTGTAGTACTGTTCGAGTGTGCGCTCAAGTTTAGTCGCCGTTTTATACCTACATATGTATTCACTCATTCTTCGTGTTCTGGTTACACCACGCATCCATTTCAAATATGCAAAGAGTCAGATGAACAAAGTTTGTAATGCAACAACGTTATAATTATAGTCTGCCCTTTGCACATACTTTCGCTACAAGGAGCGCGTTTATCTTCTTTGTAAGTAACAAGTGACATTTGTGAATGGGACCAAAAGGTACCTTCGTTATTAGTCATCATTGTATTTAATAGTGTGTAGATTTATAGCAGCATCAGACTGGCAATAGCAGCGGCCATTGTCTACTCCAACGTGGGCTACAGCCAACGTCGACGAGCAACGCGACGTCAGCGAGTAGTCAACATTGCTAACGGCATGTTTGCTCTGAGCTTATACCAGTTCTTTTAGTTGAAGCAGTATACAGCATATGTACATATATGTAGTAGTTTCAATCATTATTAGAATATATACTGATATGTTATGCATATAACATCTACATACATAAAATCATGTAGATGGCGATTAGGTATTTAGTTAGTTTCAAAAATAAAAGGATTGGACGGCCAAAAATATTATAATAATTAGATTGTGTGGACTAATTACTGTTTATTCTTGTGTTTTTAAGTATAAGTAGATTATAATTGTATTTCAAGTATTAGCTCGGTAAGCCATAAATAATTTGATTGTTTAGAAATATATAATCACCTGAATAAAATATTCTGATAATTATAAATTTGTTGTTATTCCGCATTTTTGAGACTAAGTAAACAAGAATTCGTAAAGGGCTTGATATCTATCTATACTTATAATAAAACTGTAACAGGTCCAATTCTGTACATTGAAGATATTTTAAAAAAATTTTTTGAGGGCTCTCTATTATCGATACTGATGCCAAAAATGTAATTTTTTTCCATCATGTCTGTCTGTCTTTCTGTCTGTCTGTCTGTCTGTATCTTGGCCGCGCATAGCTCAGAAACTACTGAATGTAGTGTGAGAGGGGATGAAAGTAAAATTTGTTGGTTGCGCATAGCGCCGGAGCTACTGAATATATTCAAATAAAACTTGGCAGGGTTTGAGTTCATACTATGATGAAGGACATGGATACTTTTTATCCCGGATTTCAATAGGGTTCCCTTGGGAGAGGGGATGAAAGTAAAATTTGTTAGCTGCGCATAGCGCCGAAACTACTGAATGTATTCAAATAAAACTTGGCATGATTTAAATTCATACTACAAGAAAGGGCATAAAATACTTTTTATCCCGTAATTCAGAAGGGTTCCTTTAAGAGAGAGGATGGAAGTGAATTTTTGCTCGCTGCAGGATGGCGCGCGGGGCAAGGGTGGTAAAGAGCGATAGCGCCCCACTGTGGGGGGCACTGGCAGTGGGGCCCTTGACGCAACCGGACCCTCCCAGTAGCCCCCCGCAGTGGGCCCCCACATTGCCCCCGCAGTGGGCCCTCAGTAGTCCACACAGTGGGGGACACCGGCAGTGGGGCCCCGGAAGTGTGGGTTGCCAGCAGATTACCCCACATTGGTACCCACTCATTACCCCCCCACAGTGGGGGCACCGGCAGTGGGGCTCTCGGCAGGTTGCCCCCAAAGTGGGCCCCCACATTACCCCGCATTGGTCCGCCCGTAGTGGGCACCGCCAGTGGGCCCCTCACATTTCCTCGCAGTGGGACCCCCAGTAGCCCCCCGCAGTGGGACCTACTCAGTAGGCCCCCACAGTGGAGGGCACCGGCAGTGGGGGCCCCCGGCAGTTTGCCCCTGCAGTGAGCCCCCCATAGTGGCCCCCCCGCAGTAGGGTAACATTTCTTGGCTGCGCATAGCGCTGAAACTACTGAATGTATTCAAATGAAACTTGGCATGATTTAAGTTCATACTACGAGGAAGGTCATGTAATGCTTTTTATCCTGGAATACGTTAAGGTTCCCTTGAGAGTGGGGATGAAAGTGACATTTCTCGGCCTAAAATAGCGCAAAAACTACTGTATGGATTCGAATGATACTTAGCATGATTTGAGTTCATACTACGAGGAAGGACGTAAAATACGAGTCCATACCCCTAATAAAAATAAGTAAGGTTTGTGTGGTTGTAGGGGTAATCTCTGAATCTACTGAGCCAATTTTGAAAATTCTTTTACTTATTGAATTTGTTTAAACACGCATCGTTTAAACAACGTTATTTGCGAGTTTTATAGTCTACTAATTTTGTTTACCGCCCAATGAAGTGGGCACGGGTCAACTAGTTGATACATAAATCTTGTTATGTAAGCTGATGTACATATGTATGTATGATGTAAGTGAATAAAACAAGAGCGTAACCAACATAATATATTTAATAATTTGTACAGAGGAAACTTAAGTACCTAGTACTTGTCCACTAAATTACACGATTTAAATGACGAGATGGTCTCAATTCATAAATAGTTATAACTATGCATTTACAATAATTAAGAACATGGAGCTATGTACAATGGACCTAAAGCACGACTTAAACAACTACATACATTATGTACTTCTAATAAAAATCGATGATAGTAAGATATTGCTAACAAAGGTATTGCAAAGTATTACCTAGTTATAATTAAATTCGTAGAATATTAAAGTTCATACCTACTAAGGTAAAAAGTTAAACGTTATAAAATCGCATTACAGTGATTATGATCCACGAGAGTTATTGTCTCTCTGAGTCGGTAGGTATATATATAGTATATTTATATATGATATAGTATATGCAGGTATATGTATGTAGCCGCGTGTGGCCGCGTACACACATCATGCGTAGGCGCACTGGTAGGTGCTTTGCAGACAGATCAACTATTGCGGTATCTGGCAACTAGCTGTTTACATATAAACTTATGCCTTTAAGGCACAGTTCAACATGAAGTTTATACGGAATGTATTAAAAAGTTGACAGTGTCTTCAACTTAAGAAGGCTACAAACCTCTCCCAAACGGAAACGGATTTTCCCATGCGGATTTGTTGTTGTTTCACGTAGAATGAAATGGAGCGCGCTATGAGTAAGAAAGCGTGTCTAACCATCTAATACGAAGCTGTTATGTGGCTGTGTGCGTGTGCTTGGTGTTGGCACCATTTTTTGATATTTTTTCGTACTTTCCGATTAATTTTGAATAAACGATTGATTTCAAAAATATTTTAGTTTATTTATAATGTTGAATATATGTATTTGGGATGTTTGCAGCGCGACAGATTTTCGAATAAAGGTCTATCATGCTTAAAAAATCCCTTGAAGATGACTCGATATTGTGGTCAATTTTTTTTTCTTTTTTTTTATTAAATTTATATATCTTTGTTTTTTTCAAAAACTAAACCGCTGGAAACATATCAATTTTTCATCCGATTATGCGAAATTTCAATAAGATCGGGGACATAGTTTCCAAATGAAGCGGAAAGTACGTTTGTATGGGGAATAGGGCTATCCGTTCCGTTCATAAGTTGCTCTGTCTGCATAGCTATACTGACTGCGCCGTAAGATTATAATGCCGTAAATTCGGTATCTAATATGAAACACTTCTAGAGATACAATAATTTACCTTTAGGAATTTGGATATATATTTATACACAGTAAAAAATATTGCAAAATGATGTTAATTTCGTTCCTTTTTCTATTCTGACATGTGAGAGCCCTTCATTTATTTAGTTTGCGAGTGAGTGAATATACACAACTAGAAATTATGGTTTCTTACTACAGGTACTTACATGAGTCGATTGAAAAGCTATTGGCGGAGACCGAGAGTGATCTATCTATGCACCTACTGGCTAGCGTTTATCCTTACATCATGTCGCCTTGTCAGTAAGATAATCCTTCAGATAATAACTATCACAGAACTATAAATAAATAAATATGTCTTTTTACAAATTATAAATAATGTTCCTTAAAATAGTAGATTTCAATGATATCCAGGAAAAACTCTTGTTTTTAACAATATGGAATAGCAGCTGGCCGTTTTAGTCAAGGGCGATTTCCATATCTACAAAGGATTGAATTGGCTACTGTACGACTAGCCGTGCTCGATCTGATCTACCTATTTCTACAATAACAGCGCAGTAACAGTTGTGTGCATCTATAGTTAAAAATGGTAATATATTTACAGGATATAAATGCTGTGCCGTAAAAGAAGTGTATAAACTTCGTAAGTACAATAAAGACGTCGTTGATATGAAAGTCAAGCGTAGGCGCAGCTTCAGACCTCGCTCTGCATGCAGTGGATCGAGGAGTCTTCCGAGAGCTCGTCCATCGAAGAGTCCGTGAAGGAAGTCCCGTCTGAGAATCAACAGATATTTCAGAGATCAGAATGCTTTAGAATCAGATGAATCGAATATAGAGTCCTTTGATTAAAAACGTAATATTATAAATAAGCTGGACAACCAACACAGCATCCTCTAGCCCCAATTTAAGCAGAGCTTGTGTTCTGGGTACTAGATGACTGATATACTTAATACATTATACATATCTACAGGGCATCCCACGGACATGCCATATGGAGTGAAAGTATCTTAAATATTATAGATTTTTTTAATAATCTTCTGTCTGAACCGTGAAAATTAAAAAAAATCTTACAGTTGGTTTTTTTATACCGATACCGATCAAAAGACTTAATCGTAAGGATATTTTTGTTCCAGATGACATAGCATCCTAAATAAACCGAAGAATATACAATTTTATATTAACTTAGCCTTTCCTTTTACTTTACCATGCTGCTAACAAAATGATGTTATCATATTATGGTAAAATTACGCTTTATTTTTACCATTTGGCAGGTTCGATTCCCGGTTCAGACGCACGATTATTAAAAATCATTGAATGCAGTTTAAATTGCTTTTAAAATCAACATAAAGTAAGTCTTCTTTGAGTACAAGTTTCTATCTACAATGAAAGTAAAAAGTAAGTAAGTCAATCATTTCTTTGTCACATAAAATACACACACACATATACATACTTAGTTAAGTAATTACAAAGCGGTAAAACGTAAATTATTATTATTTATAGCGTAGAACTATACGTGCAGGCAATGTTTAAGATATTTTCCCTCCATGTGGCATGGCCGTGAGACGCTCTGTATACCTATATTTTTTATTATACATAGAAGATACCCAGAACACCCGGAACAAATATTTGCAAATCCTACAAACATTTGTCCCAAGGCGGGAATCTTACCCGCAACCTCCTGCATCACAGGCGGACCTTCACCCACACCGCGCCACATCAGTCGTCATTCAATAAATGAAGGTACATATGTACATTATTATTACTATTATATTATGAAGGAGGCATACTGAAGTTATGTATGATATGTACTGATTTCTGTAAAATCAATCTATCCGAATATGATCCGAACCGAACGCTCTCCAAATCCTTACTAATATTATAAATGCGAAAATAACTTCGTCTGTCTGTCACGTTTTCACGGCAAAACTACTGAACCGATTTAAATGAAATTTGGTACACAGATACTTTAGAGCCTGAGAAAGGAGAAAGGGATAGATATAATACTTAATAGAAAAGGTTGTAAGGTGTTGAAAGGTCGTATAGAAGTATCGTCAGAGAAAAGAAAACAAGGTATGCTCTTCCGGGAGTGTCGCCAGGTGACGTCACTGTCCAGTTGCCACTTCATTTCAACAAAATGTAAAAGTTGGGAAACAAATGTGATAGATAAGAGTCAATTGAAAAATCAATAAAAAAATGACAATCGTCAATTATATTTGTTAGATCAGTCAAACAGCGTTAGTTAAACACGAGTCAATGTGATAAATAATTGGTAAATACAAATCCACATAGTTTTATCAGATTCATACAGGAGTTCGGGGAGTTAAGATTGTACGCTACTCGTAACACCAGGAAACAGAGTCGTCTTCTCATTCGTCGATAGCGACGATGACGTAGCCTGGCGACACCCCACGTGACCATCGTGTCTCGGAAGAGCATACCTGTTTTCTTATACCATGGTATCGTCATTTTTAAAGCTAAAAGCTTGGAATTTATTTTTAGGCTGTTAATTAGATATAAATAAAATGTCATTTAAAGTTCCTACAAATTTTACTCTCAAGGGGGTAAAATATCAAAGGGCAATAGGCAATAGGGGATGAAAGTTTGTATGAAAATCACACTGTCACTATTCCACGCTGACGAAGTCGCGGGCACAGCTAGTATTGTATATATAAACAAAATGGTTTCGTCCACAACGAATTCTAAAACGATTCTTTGTCTTCTTTGCGTTCCGTTTGTAAAGATGTAGATTCAGGTAATAGTTGAAATAGTAATTTAAAGGTCTTACCAATGGGTACAAAGGGTGGCTTGTTCTGGAAGGAGTAGGTGAGATGCAGGTTAATGGGCCGCCCGAACCCCACCGCCTCGTCCCTCGACATCACTGCAGACAACATCACACATCACTAACTAGATTCATCCATCACGCACGCCTGAAACCTCGCTAGGCGTAACCTGTCTAAACTCGCATAGCAACTCGCTTTGAATCTTGCCGCGTTCTGCCAATCCATTGCTCGTGAGATGTCAAGCAGGGTACTCACTAGCGAACTGTAACCGTTGCATGTTACTGTTATCTAAGTCATAGCATTGCAAACCTGCTGCTCTACACACTAGAAACTCTTTACTAAATCGGTTTGGTTCCAGTTACAGCTTGTGAGTACCTGCCTTTGAAGCTACGCTCAGCGGAAGCCTGTCAGTATACTAACATGTGTTCTGCTTGCCCTTGCCAGTATGCTGGTGTTTCTTCTGTCGCGCGCGGCTGTTCTGGAACCAGACCTGCGTGACGCGCTTGCTGAGGCCGGTGACTTGTGCGATCCGCTCCAGATCCTGTCCATCTGGGTTGGAGTCCAGCTGGAAGTTTGCCTGCAGGACCTGGAGCTGCTCCTCCGTGAAAGTGGTTCGCACCCGCTTTGCTTTGCTCTTGTGGTAGCCCTCCGAGTCACATCCGTCTACAGCAGTACATTCATGTTACAGTGGACAATGGGTTCGTTCAATGGTTTGGCTGATGTGGTTAACATATAGAAATTATGATGAAACCATTATTTTGTAACATAACAAAATAATGGTTTCATCATCATCATCATCAGCCCATACACGTCCACTACTGGACATAGGCCTCCCCCGTACGACGCCACAAATAGCATAATAATGGTTTATTAGCAAGTAAAGATATGTTTTTATACTAGCAAGGCACCCTGGTATATATAGGAACAATTTTGAGTTTGAATGCGGAGATGGCAGTTCTAAATTTGGTTCTAAACATAAATGACGTAGTTTTCTGTCGACTGTATCAAGGCTTGCTTTGACAAGACGTTTGTGATGATGATGATGATGGTACGCTGAACATGAAAGGGCTGAATAAAGCTTTAGAAATCACTTTCTAACGAATAACTTCTCAGCAAAAACTTACCATCAGAGGAGATGGATCCCCCATCAAGAGTCTCCAGATAGTGCGGCTTGCAGAGCACGCGGTCCTCGTGCAGTGCGAACTGCTCGCCAGTGGATAGCTGGCGGCCGCACGAGTCGCACGCGAAGCACGCCAGATGGTAGACCTGCTCGCGCGCCTTGCGCACCCAGTCCGACGAGGAGATGCCGCGGCAGCACTTGGAGCACTTTGCGCCGAAGCTCCTGGGGAAACGGCTTCCATCAGACACCACCACCGGCTCTACCAACCTTACAAGTGCTCATTAGTGAACGCACATCTTTCTAACGCGGCGGAGACGAAAGAATCCAAATCTAGAGCTCGTTCTATGAGATCGTATTTGTTACAAAATATTTGACATTTCTCGGTGTCTCTACTCCGGAAAGAAAGATTTTGACTTTGGATGCATGTCCATTATAGTCGGATGCTGCCATTGATTAACATCAGTTCAATTGTTTGAATTCAATTCCTTCGCCTCTATAAGTACCTACGTTGTGTTTGTTGAGATTTACGCTAAGCTTTATTGGTGCACGAAGCAGACTGATAGTATGTTCTATTTAGGTAGGTTATGCGTGAATTAATAAGTTAAATTAAAATAGTTAACGGGGAACAATTATTTAAATTATAGGTGGATGTTCTTGGGGGAAAACAATAGTATTTATAGCATAAATGCTAACCATGTTAAAGCACATTGCATTACCATATTAGGCGCGGTGTTTTAGTGAATTAAAACAGAATGAATTTCATTTGAATTATTTCTAGGAACATGCTTACCGGGTCCTCACCCTCGTGTACCAGTGAACAGCCTATTTGTACAATTTGTACATGTCAGTTCGATTATATATTTTGATAAATGGCCTACAAACATGAGCGATAAATACTTCGCAGAAGCCTTTGTATGATATCGTGCACATAACCAAGTAATATCGTAGTTTTAATATATCCTTTAAAATTGTAATAATATACAAGTAGAAGCACGAAGCACGGTAGCACAGAAGACACTCTGTTTTGTGCTACCGTGCGTCGTGCCTCCTCGTGAATATTATACAAGAGCACATATCCGAGCATGGCAGGGTCGTGTTCGCAGAGCATCTATCGCCAAGCCAATGAATAAATTAAGAAGATAATGAAAATATGTTGTCCATGCAGATACGTTCCACAAGGCTTTGGGTCTGCGTTTGCCGGCGGCCATCGAGACTCCGACTCAGCCCATTTAAATGGTATTACCTAAAGGATGTTTTATCAAAGGGTGACATAAAACAAATTGCTGTAGTCCCTTTCAGGGTCCCGGGTAGCGGTAGCGGAATAGCCAATCAATAATCTACTAGCCTTTCGGTTATTTCAATTAATTAGGTATCTAGGTATATGTCTGCCACCTCTCTTCTAGGATTTTAGTAATAACCTAGATTCTGCTAGTGATCCATTTTATTTTTCCTTTTAGTTTTCGTGTGAGTATTCTTATAGTACCTACTGACAAATAATTACATAATATTAGTGCGTTGTTATTAATTAGTAGTATCACTAGGGATGTATAATATTTCTGTGGCGAGCACCAACATTAATATCTAATTTACGGAGGTAAACAAGAAAATATTTGAAAAAAACCTTTCCACACTACGAACCCGATCTAGTCATAAATTGCGTCTCGCAATTGAATTTCAAATGGCGTAAACACCAAAGGAGTAAAAAGTCGCGCACAACTTTGAAACTCAGTACATTTATGTTAAAAAGAGGTATTTTATTTTGCCCTTTTGTGTGTTCAGGTAATAAATACATCAGGAGATTAAAAGCTCTGGCGGTATAATTACATTAGCGCTGCGGTGAAGCGACCAATAAATGAATAATTGTCTTGTTCACGCGACTGCACGGAGGGAGGCCCACCTGTGCACCAGTGCATCAGTATAGTGGCCTGACTCACTGGTGGCTGTGTCCTTGTTACTAATTGTTTTTGTTCTAATAGGTAAATACAATATTCTTCTTGCATCGTCGCGTCGTTTGCGTGGCATATGAGTGAGATTTAACTTAGACTGCAGGGTAGACTACCTCTTGTATTGTTTTCTACACCGAATTATAATACACTAGGTAAACTCAATACCTACTCAGGTATAAGGGTTTTATCCGCCAAAATACAAGTATTTTTAATATTTTGATATTGTTCAGGTATTTTTTCTTGTGGACAAACGAAACTAGTGGTTGATGTATAAAATTATTAATTGTTAAATTAATAACTGTAGGATTGCATTATAAAGGAGCAGATTAAAATACGTCTCCATACATATTTGAGTTTATTTTCTTGTAGAAAACTTTTCTCGGAACTTTTGTACCCTCTAGGGTTAATTTTCAGTGTTCAGAAGCGGTTGGCTTGTGCTTTCGTTCCATAAACAACTAGGTATCGTTCGTTCCGCTCCCGCTCCCACAGTAAACACACCCTGAAAGGTAGCTGGTTGAGTTGGTGTTGGCGATAAGGTGCTGTACTCAAAGTGCAAACTCGCGTGTTCCGCGAGCGGCCTTATCGCTGATGTCCACATCCACATGGTACATGCAGCTGCGATTGTGCATATTAAACAGCTGGTACAGTAAGGTAACGCAAGGGCAAACAATAGACGTTCTATGGCCTAGCCATGTAAATAGGGCAGGTATGGCAGTCTCTATGTGAGTTTCAGACATCAGTATGGCCACGACAAGAATCGATGTTTTTTAAACAGATGTTATATAGGATTTCGGCACTATGTTTGTCATATGAAAACTCGGAGTTGGACCAAGTGCAATAGCTTGGTACGAGTAGCTTGTTTAGTTGTTAGTGTTTTTTAAGGTTTTTCAATTTTTTCCGAAGTTTGTACTATTTAGTTCATGTAATTATGTAATCTTTGACCCTGAAAGGTTTATTACAAGTGGGTATGCAATGTACTTTACGTAATGAAACAGGAAACTAGCCTACCTACATTTTATATGAAATAGATCGTAAGTTCCTACTTTGTAAACCCATCTCTGTGAATAAATATATTTTTTATTTATTTTATTATTAATTTAATTTGTACAAAATAACATGGCTACTTTTCGAGGCTTTTCCGGTACACCTTGGTTGTTGTTTGAATCTCATCAGCCACAGTTGACATTTTTAGTATGTCATACAGTTCTGTGTTCCTTAAATACCAGGGTGCATTGGCGATTTTTCTAAGATCATTCTGGAAGCGCTGGATTATGTTAATACATATTTGAGGTGGAAGCTGTGCACCACAGTTGAATGCCGTACGTAAGTCCAAATTTGTTTTGTGTGCGTTTCATAAATAATATGTTTGTTGTCGGTGGAGAGTTTCGAGTGTCGGTCCAGGACCCAGTAAACCTCTGTGTCTCAGTCTCAGTTGATCTCTTTTCTTCTGCAGATGAGCTTTCCATTTCAGACCTAGAATTATTTTGGTACATAAAAACAACAAAATAAGCGTTTATGCAAAAAATCTGCCATTTAACGTATTTTGTTATGCTTTTTATGTGGTTTGAGATACGTGGCATTGGTACCATAAATTAAATACAATGTTAAACGTTCAGATGTAAATTTGAACTTTTCCACAATTTGCATGCCCATAGTTGGGTTAGTTACCTAGATCTCACATAAATAGTAGTAGAATATAAGTTTATTTTATGTATGTTAGACTAAGGTATATATTTTTATATGGGCCGTATACTTGACTACCTGTGTTGCCTGAAATAAATGATTTATTATTATTATTATAAATATTATATTTATTAGTAAGAAATAACATGTCAAGTGAAATAAAAAATATATAAGCCATGTTATTTCATACGGAGAGGCTTTTCAGGGTAAAAAGTTTACCAATATATTGCACTTGGTTTCACCTACCCCCAGTTTCCATATGACAAACGTTGTGCCGAACATCCTGTATAAGTTTATTATGTATGTTCATCGATACCTCCGTATAGCTACTGTCGACCGATTATAATGTTTCTTTTGTTATTATATAGATAATGATATCGAGATGGTTCCATAATTATTCTGTCCGAGGATCTGTATTTGTTCAAAAAATATTAAGGAATTTGAAGTTGTTTTTTTTTTTCAAAACAATCAATTTATTAGAATACAGTTTTTTTTTAACGTTTGTTTGTCTGAGTTTTGTTATACCACAATCTACTCTTAATATAAAATGTTCTTCTGTTATTTAACACAAGACTATGCTATGCTTTGTAGAGTTCATGGTTATGATGGAATCAAATCCAAGACTAAATACAACTGTCCCTTGGGCAACACGCCATGGCGGCGCGCGACGAACTTTCGTGACCATTAATTTTACTTTAAACTACGACGACGTTTAAACCGTGAAACTAAACAAACTCCCAACATCTTATGTATAGGATTGTCGGAGTCACATATGTACCTTTACGCACGCTTTAATAAATTCCTTTTCTGATGAAAATTAAAAACCGAATTCAAATTCCCTAAGATTTATACTGTTCTTTTATTTTATGTTTTTATTAGTTTTGACGGATTAAATACTAATCGGATATATAATTTATCTTAGGATTAATTGTCTATACAAAAACAAATGAATCATCAAATCGGTCCACAATTGACGTCGTAATCAGAAAACTATGTACGTTTAAAACATACATTATAGCCGGACATACATATGTACAGCCTCCTCCTTTTTTTCGAAGTCGGCTAAAAATACGCCTGTATGTGTGTAAATGTAAAGTAAACCGGCTGCTCTTCAGTAATCTGTTGTCAAACGGTGGCGTCGCGTCGCGTCGATTAGCATTTGAAACCGGCCGCGGCCGGTCGCTTCCTCTTATGATCACCTTTATTAACATTTTGTCGCCTGAATCACTTAACTACTCTCGCATAATTAATGACTGATACATTAACAAGTTTTAACACTCGCCGGTAATGAAGATGTCTCGTGAGCGTGCCGTCTACGCGGTGGCCGGTGGTGGTCTGTGACCCCGGCAGTGGTGTTGTTAATAGAAGAGTATGCAGAACCAAATCCAGGAGTCGGAGCCCGACTGCGCCCGCGGCTCCCATAAATCCTCCCTCGTTGATTGCTCTCCCACTCTCCATTTCAATATCCAATACCGTTGAGATGATTTAAGTTATTTGTTTTAGATACCTACTACACCAACGCGCCGGTAACGAGCGCCGGCGGCGGCGTGGCGGCGCCGTGCGCCCGCCCTCACCCCTCAACACAATGCCCAACTAATAACTACATTTTTATGAATCCCGATGAGTGATTAAGTGCATATCTACGTAATTTTTAATTACTTTGTCTTGGAATCAGTGTTCTTGGTGCTAGTTAAGCCAGTAAGGGTGCTGTTAATGTTTAGATTGTATGCGACGCTGGTTTACTACTACACAATGGCCTCCTCCGTGTATTATAAAGGCTAAGTGGGAGTCGATATGCGAAACACGGGCAGCATTTGTGGTACATGGCTCGAGGAAACTGTTAATTACGAGATACTGGACTATGCTACGAGAAAACAACGGACACCAAGGTAGTTAGTTTGCTTTTTGTACTTGATTTTCTGTGATATATATAGTGACAGTGAGTCCAGAACAAACATAAACTTAATTCGTTCATACCAAAAAAGTTTGCTAAAAATTCACGATACTAAAAAATAATAACTGTAGACGGATGTATCATGTAAAAAGGTTGAGAGCACAATTCATAGCTAAACGGAGGACTTGGTACGGTTCACTGAAGGCCTGGCGCGGTGGCCGCGCCGGTTCCGGAGCAGGCACTGGTTGGCATCGGTCCGCATTGTTTATTATTCGGGATCGATGCACGTTGTTTATGCGCTAGAGATTAATGAAACGGGCGAGGACAAGCTCCATTTACATATACATGGTGCGCGCATTTGCGGTGCGCGCGTGGGAGGCTCGCGTGCGGCTTGATTTGCGCCTTTCGGATATGAGTCTGAGATCATTATGTGAGTGGGGATAGATAGCGCGACAGAGGTTTCAATTAAGCTTCTGCAGGCGCCTGCGCCGGCCGGCGCGGCGTCGGGCTTGCCACCTCCGATTGTACGCGGGCCGAATCACTTAGCGGACCGATTACTTATTTCTTGGTTAATTTTATTTTTATTGAATCAGATGCATAATAATTAATTGACGAAAATGCTAAGGCTGTTAGCCTTACTATACTCTGGCCAAACTTAATCAATGTACATATAATTTTTGTACACAGTGCCTCCCTTACTCTAATTTTCTATTTATCCAAGGTTGCCGGAAGAAATAAGGCCGCCCATTGTACTTGTTCATAATTAATTTCTATGTTTTTGTTACTTTGTGGTGTACATAAAATAAAGAACACTATTGTATTGTATAAACCTAAAAACTACTTTCATGCTGTTGGTTTTTCACCGAAGTTGCATTACTTGTCGATTTCAGATCTTTCCTGCAATTCATATTCCGACAATTACTTTTCAAATAGGATACCAAAAAGCCAATTTTGGATATTCGTGCAGTAAGTTGTATAAAAAAATTCTACATTGAGAATAGATAGGTTATTACTACAGCATTTTGACACCTTTTTAAATTACCAGTTACCATAATGATGACAAGATCAAAATATCAATCAGTTCTACGTGAATGATCTACGTTCAAGATTCGGTTAAGTCCTCATCACAATTGACTCTAATACCTGGCCACGTGCCACCGTGTTATACCAACAACCGTCACTATATCCGCTATAACAAAACACGTAATCTTTTGCCCCACAAAACAATACTGTTGAAGATAACGCCTTGTTGAGTTGGAGGCGATGATAAACAAAGAGCCTGATCATCAGCTGGTTGGTGCAATCTACGAGCGCCCGTGCCCGCGCCCGCAGAACGATTTACGGGACGCCTAATATACCTAAGTAATATACCAGTTTATTTTCTACTCTAGTAGGGTGCAAAAAATATTTTAATTTTATTAATATAAATTACTCCATCTCAATTGTTCTGTGCGCAAGTTCCATCTCATAAATACATATAAGAGGAACAATATTCCAGTATCAATAATTGGCTGGATATGCTACATGGGGATGTATCTCGAGCTCTCCTCGCATACAAACAAACATACACAAATTATAACAGTGACATTTCAGATAACGAGGAGCCTGAGGCGTCCAGGTCGGTCGAAGGCGCCCGCGCGCCGCTCGCGCTCTACAAAACAATCTATAATTTAATAGAATGACTTTATTATTTATTTATTTATTTTAATTAATTATGTATAGCATCAGTTAAGAGTAAAGTTTAGGTACATTGAACGGAAGTGGATTAAAAACGTATGTGGATGTGAAAACAATGGAGTATTAGGCAGGGGCAACGCGTGGTAGTGGCCCTGCCAAGTCGAGTACTCGCCAGGCAACGGGATCACTTTCTGGAACCATATCGAGTCACTTTTCAATTATCGATATCTTTGTTACAAATGAAACCCTATGGTAGAGGAATACTATTGATGCGATGGATAGAGAGATACGATTTTAGGCACACAGAGTCTGAGGACCGTTAACGATAGTTAAGCGAAATCCAGAAGCTGGTGCACAGAAAGCTCGGTCCGGATGTGTACAACCGGCTGCCACCCAAAATCACCAGCGCATCCTCATTCGATACAATCCTTTAGTGCTTTAAGATAAAAAATTGTCTGATAGACATGTATTTTTATGATGTTAATCACTACATATTATATAAAGTCCTCCGTCGCGTCTGTCTGTCTGTTACCAATAAACACAAAAACCACTGAAAGGATTTTCATGCGGTTTTCAACATTTCATTTGTATATGATTTGTCAAGGTTTTGTGTAAATTGGTTGAAATACAACGATAATTGTTGGAAGTGTCGGAAGAAGTCAAGCCGCCGCCTGAGTGCTTTAATGGAAAACACTGCCCTTTGAGATCTAACAAAACAATTAATGGTGGGATATTCCTCTTTTATAGATTTACAAAAAAATCTGCGATGGTATACATATGTATATTTATCATTGTTAAGTATAAAAATGAATAGATTGGTGTTTGAGAAGCTGTTATTCATAAAGTTAATATTGAATTTTAAACAATACAAATTAATTTGAAATTATTATTTTTATTTATATTGTTATGATGTTTAGTCTACATACCGAAGCGACCGAAATCAAAATATCACTTTATTTCCAAATCAGTGTTTAATTTTAAGAATTTGAACTGTTCTAAGTGTACATTTATTGTATTTACGGAAATAAAGAATCTTTAACTTTGACTTTGAAAATGAACAAAATTAAATAAAATTATTAGTGCATCCGTACTTACGCTGGTCGCTAGCAAAAAAACAAAAATATTTTTAATATTTCTGTATATTACACCACCCGCATGGGGGGCATTCTGGGGGCAGAGAAACGGCACTGCACTGCCGTGCAATGATCCACTCGAAGATCGAAGACCCGAAGCTGACATAAATTATCATAGGTGCTGCTCTTGCCGGCCTAGCAGCGAGTTCTCTCACGTGTTTCGGTTCGTAGCATAGACAAAAGTAAGTAATCCGGATGTGCAAAAAAAGCATTTCGCTTAATAACAGGATCAACGACAGTCTTCAATTCTTGTGAAAGATATTATGTAGATTAAAATGCCAATTTCTAGAAGTGTCTTCCCCATCCTTGCATGGCGTATGTCCTTTAATTTCAAACCAAATGGGAGCATAAACTTTAACTACAAATGTAGCGAGTTGTTTCAGTTCATTCGTAGGTTCTTCAGTCGAAACTTATAACCGCAAGATCCTATTGGCACTTGAAGCCACCCCTGGCATGTGACATTTTCCTGGGGAGAGATTGGACCAATCAGGGGGACACTCATCACTTATAAAGGCAGATGTGATATCATAAAGGTAGCGTTGACCACAACTGAGGTCCTTAACTTCGGAAATATTTGGTTACATGCCTTCTATCTTTTCAAATATCACAACAGTGCGCTTTTCGCAGTCGTCCAGTAATTTTCCAATAGATTCTGAATAAGTAGAAGGTCCTTTTGTGACTAATTGGGCGTACTAAAACAATTACGTTCGGGAACGAGATTTTACGGCAACTCTCCCCTCAGTCCCCTGCACTTCATGCCCGAATAGTCCAAGATTTTGATTTAATTATATTTAAGCATAAGTATCTTTTATTATTAAAGCATCATTTTATGACATTTAGTTTTTAAAATTAACGCTCATAGAAAAATACCGATTTATGGTAATTATTTGAAACTTCATACGTAACGCGTGGGTAATATTCGAATTACTATAGGTATCTATATAATGGCGTAGGTACTTTATAATCTTGTAGATATGTTATAATCAAAATAAAGTGTTTATGGGTGTTTTGAAGACATTTATGTAACGTACAAGTCATGTTCAAAACTCTGTAAAATATAGATAGGCCCAATTTTGGAGTATTGTTGTTGCGCATTCCGCGGTCGGAGTAGGTCGGACCACCGGCACCGACCGCCGAGTACCGTCGCGTCGGCATCATAGGCACGAGGTCTGCACGTCACCGATTAAAATATATGGTTCCTCCAGTTATCACAATCAAAATAAATGACAAATGAAATCGATGATGCAAGTCACGGGGCCGCGCTAGCATTCCGGCCTTTGTGGCCCTCTCGCGGGCACATTTCAATAAAACCACTCGTTGGGACATCGCCCTTATTTTTTTTCTTCTTTTGATATAGAAGTGAGTTCTCACGCACCTGTTGCCTTTCCTTCCGCGTGTTTAAGGGTAGTTGACTAAGTGCTTTTGGATTATAAATTTATCAGTGACATGCCAGCATCGTCTGAGAATATTTTGCATCTATCTGTAATCGTAACCAGTCTAGGTTTTATTGAATGCATGTTTTGAGATCTTTTACACGTATTGTAAAATCAAGAAAATTTTGCAATTTTAAAGTCACCACCAAAATGTGACTTGAATGTGAATGACCCTTTATGTTGATTCAATCGACCAGAGTCACCGTCAACTTGTTCGATCGATAACGATCAAAAATCTGTATCCGTTGATAACATATATTATCTAAACAAAACGTGTGGGTACCTATCGATGGCAGGCTCAATGATACTTCAGACAGATGTGGGGGGGGGGGGGGGGGGGGTAGATCTGTCGGTGCTGTCGATAGTGCCTCATCACCGCAGCCACACAGCGCGGGTCATGGGTCACCCCGCGCCCCGCGGCATTCCTCGCGCATTCCTAGCACCCTCCCCCCCCCGCCCCGCTGTAATGATGACTCTCTACATTTCCAACGCGCAAGGTTAATTGGAGGCAAGCAGTGCCCGTGGTGTACCATTGTATAATGATCACAATACGGGATTGATAAAATTCATTTTATGAAACTAATGAATAGTTAGGAGGCATACTCGAGTATCGTACATATAGCTGATAGCAAAGATGTGCTCTATCAAAAATGACGTAGGTTTACCGACGCGCCCTTACTATTTTAATATGTAATACTGATTATCAAACCGCCCTGTCACCATATTACGCTAATGCCTATTCTTGGTTTAATTTATTCAATTGTACTGTGGGGATATAGTGATGCCAATATCTTTATTAACCCAAAAAACTAATTAGATTATTAACTAATATAAAACAAAGACAAAGCAGTGAGGCCGTACCTTAAAATCCTAAATATAAAAAAGTTAATAACCTTGCATTGTTTCTGTTATACAAATGACATTATTCCTTAAAGATATCGACATCTCGTATTATCTTTAATAGACGAAATAAAGACAAACTAATTTTACATACGTACGACTACCCTTACACGATTAGTAAATATCCTATCCTACTAATATTATAAACGTCACAGTTTGTAAGGATGGATGTATTCTTCTTCCACTTGTGGACAAAAAATTGACGTGAAGAGAATATCAATAACACCTTATTTCTTATTTGATAATAATAACTATGTTTATAGTATACAATTTGACTTGTCCAAGTGCTTATCATGTAAGCCTAAAAAAATAAAGTTATTGATTCTGATTCTGTATGGATATTTGTTACTCTTTCACGCAAAAACTATTGAACTGATTCGCTGTGATATGAGTATATCTTGGGACCTGGAATAACATAGGTATAGGCAATTTTTTATCCGATAAAACGCGGGCGAAGGCGCGACCAGCAGCTAGTTTATTATAAAATAACTAGCTCCATAAAAGATTCGGTTTTCTGTGAGAAACTTAAAGAAAACATTAGTTCTAAATGTTATTATTACCTAGTCCGTAGAATAATTTTTAAATGATAAATCTAAACTATACTAACTAGGTACATATTTGAGAGCCTGAGTAAATACATAATTGTAATTACCTACTGAGCTATTATTGTAATTGTTTTGATTCTTGTGCTTCGTAACATTATCACCAGCTTTTAATTAACTTGCAATTATGCTCGCAATGTAAGTATGTTCGGGTCAAATCTTCCAACTGAATTTTATACCAGTTATCCTCAACTGATTGAGCAGATTTTTGGCACACTTATGTGTAATGTCATGGCAAGCTGGTCTGATGATGTACACCGAAGGTAGCCATAGGAACTCCTAAACGATACGACTTAACCCCGTCGTGTTTGGGTTCATCGGATTTGTCTTCCCAAGCACTTTCGTCCTAGATGATATAAAAAAATGTATTTAAAAGTTTTTTCAATTATAAAAATGTATAAATGTTTAAATCTCTAATAAGACGAATATTGAATTAGAATAATTCTTAATATGATAATTGAATTAAACTTGATTATTGATTATTTGACATAGGTATGTAACTATTTATAGCGTATGTACTTAATCTAACTATATTTAATAGTAAAACCTATTGTAATTAGTATAATTGGCTTCAGGCCGTTCTAATTACGTTCTTAAATAAATAAATATTTTCCGATTACTATGATTCTAACTATAAATAGACCAACTACCCACGTATTATTATTATTATTTATAAATAAATTGCTGCGTCCCTACAAAGTACATGTAGGTACTTACCTCTAAGCTAATTATCATCTAATCTATCTGATCACTATAGCTATGTTATATATATTGTCTATGTATACAATAAATATATCTAAGTATTATACAAATTATAATCAAAGAATAGTTACAAATAAAAACTAGTACTTATACAGGCTGTATGTTTGAGCCGGGACAGTAAGTTATTTCTCAAAAATTATGTAGGAAAATGCTTTCATTTTCCTACATAATTTTCCCCGGCTCAAAAATACACCTGTATACAATTAAAAACCTTGAGCTAACTGCAAACTGTTGCAAACAATCAAGAGGTAGCTCAACTGATCCATATCTATACCAGTCAGAAGCATCCCCAAGACTCTGGCTGCATTGCCCCACCTGCACCGTATGACATAACAATACTGATGCGCTGCGCCCACGCTGCACCAACATAAATCTAAATAATATTATTTATATTTCTGTGGCTGCGCCATAACAGTTGAGCGGTACTCATCAGCTCTCAGGTAAATTAGACTGTTTGAGAAAATAATTAAATTAAACTCACTTGGCATAATCCTGCTTGCAGTAGACCTGCCTCTCGCGCAGGAAGCAGGAGGGATGGCGGTCGAGCTGCAGTGCGCAGACGCAGCAGCGCAGGCAGCCGGTGTGCCACGCACCACCGCCCACCTCTAGCAGGAAGCGGTCTGCGATTGGCTCGCCGCACGCGCAGCATTGCCGGTGCTCCGTCTGCACAGATGTTGCATATTTGATTCACTTATGTACCAAGAGAGTAAGGCACTTCGTTTCATATTTCAGTAACTTTATTTCTTCAGGCTTACAAATAATAAGCACTTAGACAAGTAAAATTTTATACTTCTAACAACTTTATTGTACTTAGTAATTATTATCAAATAAGAAATTGGGTGTTATTGATTTTCTACTCGCTTCAATTTTTGTCTAATGGTGGAAGAAGACAAAAATAAACTCAATTATGTGTCTAATACATGTCTAGAGTGTACTTCCGAAAAGCGCATACCGCCGATCGATCATAATAACGTATTTTGAAATCCTTAACACGAATATCATAAGGAAAATTAGCGCAATTGCCATTTTTTGTTTTACTAATAAGTACTTACAGCTAGGATTTCACAATAATAAATATGTCAAAGAGAGTAAACGAGTTTTGTGGTATTTTATCAGGGGAATTCTCCTCAGAAGGACTTTTTGAATGAGATGTGGTCTGTGGGTCAACTATACTCAAAAGGCTTACAATGCTTTGCGAATCCAATATAACAACGCGTTTAGGTTGCTGTTGCGACTACCGCGATTCTGCAGTGCCTCGGCCATGTTCGCCCAGGCACGCACCGACACCTTCGATGCCATCTGGCGAAGGAAGTCAGCCTCATTACTCAACAGAACCCGCGGGAGCAGCAACAGCATCTTAACCGCGATAGCTGAAAAAATTGTCTGACCTGTAATGTATAGTTTGGTTAAAAGGACAAAATCAATTATTAGTTTTAAGTACTAACCTCTAGGTATAAGCCAACTAACAAAATGGAAATAAATTGAATTATTATAACAAAAACTGACATGAAATACCTGAACATTCACTCTGTTTTGTAAGTTTTACTTGTCAAATAGATAGATAGTTAGATACTAACCCTTAGAGTTTTTTGTACCAGTTAATAATATTATTCATCCACATCCATCTATATATATATATATATATATATATACATATATATACATATACTAATTCATATATATATATGCAATGCGAAACGGAGTGTGGGAAGACCTCCCACTGGATGGACCGACGACATCGTAGCGGTCGCAGGGAGTCGTTGGATGGAGGCGGCTCAGGACCCCTATTCGTGGCATCGTTTGGGGGAGGCCTATGTTCAGCAGTGGACGTGTACGGGCTGATGATGATGATGATATACTAATTTAATGCTGTACATAGGCCTTCCCTGATAAGTGTCATGATGGCTCCTATCTTATGGGGGTTAAAATACTAAAACTAAATAAACATCAAATTCTATTTTAAATTAACTATATCGAATAACAAACATTCAGACGTATTGAGTACCTCTTCCTTTTTCGAAGTAGATTGTCAAGGGTCCTTTAACAGGTACCTACACCATAAGGCGTGAACTCATCAAATAAACTACTTCTCAAAATTACTAGTTTGTCGGTGAGTAATGCAGTCTTAAACGTTTCACTCACTCATTATAACAGTGAACCTTCACGTCATTACGTTGTCTTGTGTATTTTGATGAATAAATCCTTTTACATAGCTTCCTTTTTATTCCCGCTGCTGTAATTAAGTAGAGCAAAGACGAAGAGTGCATTAAATGAGCAGATTGAATGAAACAAACGCCTCAAATGAACCAGTCTGTGTAGGTAGGTATGGTACATATTATTATTTCCCGTAGTGCAGTGCAGCTCGCTCAGTCACCGTTCCCTTTGCATCGCTTACTTAACGTGATTTGATTACCAACTGTGAAGCTCCGTATTTACTGCATACAATTATAAATTGCATTATTATATTGTAACATGTGCAATTCCGCTGGCCGGGGTGATTTGATTGCCGGGCGGGTGCGGGGGCGGGGGCGGCGAGTAATCCAATATAGATGTTGTATAAACACCCCCATGCGACAAACCTTTGATTTGTGTAATCATGTTGGCAAAGAATGCTCAGCCCGTGTTTAGCTGAATGCGAGCTCTGCTGTTGACTCAGAGGGGCTCTACGCGATATGCTCGACCTTTCTTTATCCGGTAAAAAACAAAGATTAAGTTTAGATTGTTGTTTCACTTCAGAAATAGAACGAGATAAATTACCTACCTATTACATAAAATATAATACTACCTACGGATATACTTATGTATATAACTTATCATAAATACCTAGGTACGTATAGGTACCACATGTAGACTGCAATAATCGTTTGTCGTAACTCGTAAGTATTAAAAATTATCTTTAACAATCAAGAAAATTACAAGCAAAGAATAAAAACAAATTAGATCCAGTATTTACAATTGAAGCAGTTGAGTTAACTGCAGACTTTTAAAAACAATCTAGAGGTAGCTCAACGGATCCATTATGTATGAATACCAGTCAGAAGCGCAAGACGCTGGCCGCATTGCCCCGCTGTATGGCAACGCTGGAGGCCAATTCTGCGTATCACGTGATACTTTATCCAGTGATACCTACTCATTATTGCGGGATAAAAATATCATGTGTTAAATATCGAGTACCGGCAAAAACGGCGTTCTCGTGCGACGTATCGAGTAACTCATCAAAAAACAACCCTCGATAAATATAGAATTTCAGATTTTGAGAATACGTTGTTTATCACTAGATATTTTGACAGTTCTTGCCATATTTATCGAGTAGATATAGCGCCAGAATTGCCCGCCTGATACGCTGCGCCTGATAGGTACCTACTCACCACGTCGCTACAACCAGGGGTTCTCATAATTTTTTTAAAACCACTAGGACATTGTTTTCCCTTGGACAAAGGGTCTGGACTTCAAGTGGAGCAAAGGCGAAGTCTCTTTGGGAACCTGCATATTTGCGCCTGTTGGAGATCCTCAGCCAAATCTGCGCCGAACCAGCAGGGCTAGCACGGGCTTTCTTCTCTAGGGTAGAATAGAGTAAAAATTACATTTAGGTGTAGAGAGTACAAAGTTTTCTTCGTTCGGGAACACGGCGTTCGGAAGAATGAGCGGTAGAAATGTTTTCTATTCTACCCTCGAGATGAGTCTACCGATGCGAACATGGGGATCAATTTACTAGTTTTTTGACATTTGAGAATAGAAACATTTCTCCTAAAATTGTCTACACCTCTCGAGACCTAGACAAGGTCTTTCTTCCCTCGCATCTTTCAGTATTTGGATGTTTAGTTAAAGAATTATCTTTGCTTTTTGGGGTTTTTGTGTCTAGCCGCGCAGCCATTACGAGCAAATGCAACATAAAAATCGGAGAATAATTAGTTTGTTTGTTTGTTTGCTCCAAAACCAAATTAATCTCCGTTATTCTGTATTATTACATTATATGCTATGAGTTCAATAATTTTCATTTGCCGCCTTTGCCAGAGACAGTATTTCACCAAAACATTTTGTAAAAAGATTTTGGTATTACTTTCGTTCAATATAAAAAAGAAAAATACATCTTTGAACGAGAAAAAGATAAATAACATCCCTTTAACTACTAAAAATAAATTAACGCAAACGAACATGAGATATCAACTAAAAAAATTATATATACAAAAACTGAAAGATCAATAAGACATAACCAATCAAAGAAATTATTATTTACTAAACAAAACTAGGTAAGTACCTATTAATAAACTATGATAAAATTAATGTTATTGGAATTAGTGTTTGTACAACCTGTATCGAAGCGCAATCGTTGCATTCCACAGTGTTCGGGGTACTTCGGGAGGCTCGGCCACCCGAGGAATCCCGAACACTGCGTTGATAATTTGCACACCTCGTGTCGCTTTTAGCACCTACCTTACTTATCTCGCTTTTTTTATCTTTATGTGTTATGTTTACGTAATGCATGCATACCTAGTTTAGGGAGGTAGGTACATCTATTTTTAAACTATTTGTAATAGGTACATACGTAATCACAAAAAGAATCGTACACTTCTAAAATTGTATTTAAACTGAGGAATGCAACATTCTACACAAATCCTGTCGGGTTTAGAAAATGTTAAAATGTAAAACCTAGAATAAGTTTTTATAAATAAATAAATACTACTAATTGTATGTATTACTAAAAATACTTTTTCTTTCATAAAAAGTATCCAAGGCTAAGTCATGTCGAGCTTGTGCCTTGGCCGGCTTTTGTCATGGCAAGCTTTGACTGGTTGCTGTCATATCAAAGAAAGCAAACGACGACATTCGACCAACAACGTTCGCACTCGAATCATGACAAATTTTCACTTGAACTAAGCTAGCCATCATTCGCCTCCAAAAAATAGCACAACCCAGAAAAAGTGTATGTCAGCGAGTTGGGCAGTATCCGCCCGCCCTCGGCCTCACAGCCTCCCCGTAATTGCGGGCCGGGGTGCTGACTGCGCTTCCTATTCATGCCTTTACCAAATTATCATCCCCTTGTGATACGCAGCAGCTTTGATTTCACTTTCTGACTACATCTGATTATTGCTGGTTCAAATCAAGTTTCTCTTTAATGTATTTACTCTTTAGGTGATGCGAAATCTGTTTATCAGCAATTGTTTGTAGTAAGGTTTTCATATCCATAGACAAAACAGCTCAAATAAAAAAAAATACTTCATCATCTATTTGCCGATTTTTGGCTCAGTGGTTACCCACGTTTATTGGCACTCAAAAATATCTTCACACAAAGCGTTAAAATGGCGTACAGAATTAACAGTCAATTAACATAGTGCACCCCTCGCAGTCCATAAGTCACACCGCGGCCGGCAGCCGGCGCAGCCGCAACAATACCGGTACAGCGTTTAGGGACGCCTCACTCAACCCCACAACAAATAATACTACAAATTCATAGCAATAAATATGAGCAGCACCCGTGTAGCGCCGTCAGACATATGTCGCAGCCTCCAGGGACGGACAATGCCACCACACACACACCTCACATCAGCGCATGTTCTTACAGCTAGACGTCCCCGGTGGCCTCATTGTGCTTCTCTCCTTCCTAAGTCACTTTTTGTCCCGGGATGACGTCGTTGGATCGCTTTAAGTTGACATTAGAAGGGTTTGTTTGTTCTACGTTTGGTGGAAATTATGGAAATTAATCTTGTTGTATACAATGATGCCCGGTTACGAGCCAAAAACAAACATTTGTATTAAAATACCCGTAAAAACCAACTTCTTTTAGAATTATTATTTTTAGGGAGACTTTAGCATTGGATGTTTTTTTGTAATTTGAGAATGAAACTCTACAATGTTGGGTTCTCTTCACTGTAATTCTCATAAACTTTGCCGTATTGGTTCAACCATTTTTTCCTGTGCAGAGTTCACGCGACTTACTTGTAAGCAGTAGATAATGCAGCCATCAATCAAAGGGCCTGTGAAACCGATTGGCGCGCCACAAAGCGTTTCCAAGTATCATCGCGACCGTCATCGATATCGAATGAGGGTGCACAGCTATTGTGGGAAAATTGCTGTGAACGCTGGTCGGGACGCGCGACGCATCGCAAACCGAAGTGCGCTGATTCTATGGGCACACGGCAACGCGGCGGCAGGGCGGGCCGGTGGCGGGGCGTCGGAACCAGACGACTAGGTACACTCGATTGTGAGCTTAATATTTACCTACCTGATAATAGGTTTACTAGCTACCTACACTTTCATTCTCTTACACAACAGATAATTTGTGAAATAATGTTCTCTCTTGAATCGAAGACACACGCACCACCAACCAGTTCTATGAAATGGATCTAATGATCATTAAAAATAAAAGAAACTCGTTAGATCCATCATGGATACACCTAGGTACTAGGTAGTCCATGAATCTACTGAGATCACCAGTAATTGCAAATTTGCAACGATTTTCCTTAAATAAAGAAAACTAATTAGTAACTTTGCTTTGGTTATTTGAATAGTTAATTATGTGTGCCAAACAAAACAGGCAATCCGTTTACCTATTGCAGCCCACATTGGCCCTCTGCGGTGGTCTAAGGGCACCCAGGTGTTCCAGGTTGCCCATTCCCTTGTAGCCATGAGCCAGTCGGAAGGAAGCGGTGCAAAAAATGTCATGAGGTGTAGGTAGTTTTACCAGTTTTACTTTCATGATATTTTCAAGTACCTACCTAAGTTTGGAGTGTTACAAATTCAAATAAAAAAAGATATCTGCAGAAGGCATTGTAAATCAAAAAGGGGCTGGTAGCACAATATGAAACACAAATGTTTGAATAATAGACCACAAAGCTGACTTCATAATCTACATTACGGACATAATGGCGGAATCGGGCACACGGTGACATATGTCACCGGCGGCGCGACGCGACGGGACGTGAAGGGCGGCCGGCGCGACGCGGGGCGGCGGCGCGGCGTAGCTCTATGGCGCATTGTCTCGCCTCTCGCCTGTTATAGGGGACGGCGTAAGGCGCCTACGCATTGTCACGGACTTACGTTTGCAAATCGGATTTATATTTGAATATAATTGAGTTTCGGCCGCAGCGCACCTAGGACGCATTGTGCTCGGCTCATCTCAATGGCATTTTTATCGAGCGAACATGATAAATGTATTTGGGAGATTAAGTACCGTGGGTGGGTGTCTTCGGCCGCGGCTATTTCAATGTTTTGAGGAATGTGTTCGAGCCTTGTAATTGTAATCGATCGCCGCGTGTGCTCATTGTGGCGAGTCGGCGGTGCACTGTGGAACGAAAATCGGTGTTGATGTTGATTTTCTTGGTAATGAAACGCAAAGAACGAACTTTTTGCAGCATTTATATTTTTTCTGTGGTTTGGTTCCCGTTGCTATAGAAAGCGCTTCTCTACGAAGAAACTGTTTTCTAGGGTTTGTTTCTCGAAACGGCATATTCGGGCAAGAGAAAGATTATGAAGACAAGAAACTGTCTTCTCTAGTCAAGGTAGAGTTTTTTTCGGAAAAAAATTATAACTCACCATTTTGGCAGCCAAATTGAATCCTATGATATATTTAGGCATAATATTGATTCATAGAAGACGTTTCAAGCAAAAAAAAAATACAATTAATATTTGAATCCCCTTAGTAAGCCGATTTTCGATCCACAGTGCGGCGGCGCGGCGTGCACGTGTCAGTTCACCGAGGAAACCTGCCCGCTATCACTAGTGTGTAGTACTTATGTGTACCTCCACCTATGTAGTACGTACCTACCTACCTTATGTCGGTACGCTATATTCGAAGTCGGTTCACGGTGACATCCCCGGCACACAATGCCCGCAAACGAGCCCCCCCCCCCCCCCCCTGTCGCCCCTCGTCCCGGATCCTCCTCACTCAGTGCCTCGTTTCGTATTCAAGAAGGAAACAACTTTCAAGCCGGAAGAAATCATGCGGAAATCGAACGCGATTTATTCAAAATATTTGTAACAAGTTACGATTGCGAGACTTGTGATGTTTGTTTTTGCGATGGGTATCTCAATTTCTTTGTATTTTTTATGAAATCAAAGCAACTGCCTCACAAAAGGTTGAATAAATGATGTGTGTATGTCAGCGGTGCGGCCGCGGCCGGGTGATGGGAGAATGGCGCAGCGGGGGCCGCTCATCCATTCAGGGCGCTTTCACGCGTCGCGGGGGTCCGGGGCTCCATCCGTTACCAGCCAGCCACACTCCTCCAGCCTCCATGGGGTAGGTGCTATCTCTAGAAATCATCTGCATATTCTACGTATTTCTGAAATATCACCTCTCGCAGTGAAAGTCTCACAATAGGTGACATTTGCGCTAGTACTTTTAACTGACTTCAAAAAAGGAGGATGTTCTCAATTCGGTTGTAATTTTTTTACACGAACTCTTGAATTAGGTATAATGTTCTAGCTGCTGCCCGTGCATGCGCCCACGTTTAATCGGGATTTGAAAAAATAGTTTATAATTATGTTATTCCGGGTCCAAAACTACCCATACCAAAGAGTATAGCAGGGTAAGCATGGGTCAGATGCCCCTCAGGAAAGTTAGCTTGATATTTTTACTGTGAAATCACTTTCTTAGAAACATTTTCCTACGATATCAAACCTCTGGAGACGACAGTTTTTCAAATAAAAAAATAAGAAATTTTCGAAAAATAATTTTAATTTTCTTGCAACTTAATTTTAAATTTCTAATAGAGCAGTATTACTTGCTTAGCTACTCTAATATTCATAAACATATAGAAAAATAAATCAAACACTGTTCTTCCCAAACTAAAATTTGGAAAAAAATATTTTTTTTAGGGGGGGTCATTTAACAAAAAATATCGTGATAGTGTCTAAAAGACACTATCACGATATTTTTTTTTTAAATACTACGTGATATACTCAATTTGCAAAATTTTTAATTTGTGATATTTTCTGGGAAGACTTAAAAGTGCCTTGTTTAATACGTCTTTAGTGTATGTAGCGCTTGCAAAACAGAGCACAAAAAAATTAAGATGCAAGAGAAAAAAAATTGTTTTTTGTCAATATTTAAAAAAAAAAATTGAAAATCTGGCGCATACCGAGATGTGATAGCGTCGGAAAATGTAATTACACAGTAAAAATATCAACCTAACTTTCCCTAGGGGGCATCTTATCCATGCTTACCATGCTTACCCTGCCTCTTTCAGCCTAATCGGTTCAATAGTTTTTGCGTGAAAGAGTATCCATACATCCATCCATACAAAATTTGACATTTATAATACATATTATTACATAAGTAGGATAGAATTTGATTAACTCAACTTATGTCCGCGACTTCAGCTGAAAATTTATACCTACAAGGTAACTTTTGTTATTTTTTTTTAATCTACTTACCGCTACCACAGATTTTATAATACTATACAAGTACCGCTATTCTTGATTACCAAAACTTAGTATATATACTAGGTATCACGAAGTTCATGCGTGTGCTCATTCTATTGATCGCTCACTATAGGCCTTGTGCATAAGCTCAAAGTCACCCAGCGAGCTATGGAGAGAGCTACGCTCGGAGTTTCTCTACGCGATAGGGTCCGGAATACGGAAATTCATAGAAGAACCAAAGTTACCGACATAGCTCTCAGAATTAGCAGGTTGCAGTGGCGATGGGCAGGCCATATAGCTCGTAGAACCGATAACCGTTGGGGAGTAAAGGTTCTCGAGTGGTGACCGCGATGCAATGCGAAACGGAGCGTGAGAAGACCTCCCACTCGATGGACCGACGACATCGTAGTGGTCGCAGGGAGTCGTTGGATGGAGGCGGCTCGGGACCGCTATTCGTGGCGTCGTCGTTTGAGGGAGGCCTATGTTCAGCAGTGGACGTGTACGGGCTGATGATGATGATGATCACGAAGTTCATGACTAAGGGTTGGTTATACCTAATTAATGTTGGGTAAAGTTCAGCTATGTTGTAGGCAGTGTACACAACCGTAGGTACCTATTCATTAGAAATGCTACTCACAATAAACAGTTACCGTAACACCGATAACTATCTACAAATAATAATCATACAACTGCCATAAAACTATTTTGATACCAAAACTGCGGTTACGAAAGCCATTGTTGCAAGATATATTGCCTCTATTCTGAAGGCTCGAAGGTTCTGACCCCACAAAACAAAACCGTTGGAATCTCGAGTGCAAATACTGACACTTGAGCGGTCGACCCTGGTGTTACAGCTGCTGTAGCAAAAAGGGCTTTAGAACATCGTTTGCATGGTTGCAAGTAGCGTGGCGCTTGGCGCGTCGAGGCTGCGATTGTCGAAAGCGGGCGGGGCTGGGCGTGGCGGCGGCGGGCGCGCCTGTGTGCGTGCTGCTATCCGCACGTGACGTCACATACGATACTCACCGCCACTAGCAACAGTACAGTACAAAAACTCAAGCTAATAAACATGCACACCAGTTGACGAACCAGCTCTGTCCTAGGCGAATATTAGGCGTCAAAAAGTCTTGACTTCATAGGGACAGGTTTTTTAAAGATAAGAACGTCAAGTGTGAGTTGAACTCGCTCACAAAGGGTTCCGTAATTGTAAGACCTTGTTTCTTGCCAAATTTCATGATTCTAGGTCAACAGAAAGTATCCTATGGGTTTTGCGTGCATGTGATTCCCTTGGTTTGTATTTTGTATCTTGCTTTTATTAAAATTGCGCATAAACGGCTGTAACTTTTGATTGCGTTGACTTAGCAGTTTGGTTTATATCACGGCTCCAAGAGCTTTTGAACCCTAAGTACCTATTTGATGTTAATTTCAACTCGATGCTCCACGAGTTCCTGAGAAAAGAGGGCTGACAGACGGACGGACAAACGGACAACAAAGTGATCCATAAGGGTTCTTTTTTCCTTTTAAGATACGTAACCCTAAAATGAGTGAATTTCAGGAAATATGTTTAGTCGGTAATTCTCTGTCATATAAAATTTAATGAAAAAATCATTGCATATTTAACGAAAGATAATGGAAGCATCCTGGTAAGCTCCGGTGTCATGGTGGCGAGGAAAACCTGATGCAAATGGACATATCCGTAATATAAAGTTGCCTTGTTTTTCAATAGTTTCGGAGAGATCGGAGATCCTAATGGAAACCGTAAGACCACCACGAAAGACCCAGCTTTGCTAGGTCTAGCCTAGCGCCACTAAGAGCTAGGTATGGTTATGTATGAGTACTGATTAGGTAGTGTGCGTGATGTGGTCAATATATGTATACATAAGTGCATACGGCGCGTCGCGCGGCGCAACGGCCGGCGCGGCGACGCTCCGGTAGCACCGCAAATGGACTTCCCGTGTCGCAGGGGCGCTGTTTTAATGAGCAACTGATTCACAAGCTCATTCGATGTTCTTCCTCCATTCTCTACCGAGACCTCTTAAATAAACTACCGAGATTCGTTTGTTCGCTTCCTATTTCGGTAATCTAAAACAGAATTTACAATTCCAGTTCGTTTTAGATAGACAATAACAAAACATGATTGGGAAAACACCATAAAACCTATAATTTAATGTAAACAAAACACAGTTTTATCCATTACAACAATCCAATGACGACAATAACTTCGTGCATGCGTGCTATTCGTTCTAGAAAGGAGATTGTTTGAAGACTGCATCAAAAGACAGAATACAAATAGGTACCTAGGTATTTTATATTCTCTACGTATAGATAAACTGACGGCTAACATTATAAGCTCTAAAAAATTCAAACAACAATGATTCCAGCAAAAACTCAAGCAATGCGATGTGTCAATAAATTATTATTTAATTGCTTTAAAAAGGCCGACAATAGGTTCACGTTTGCGAGTTCTTTGGGCATAGACAATGGCGTAGCGGTGCGTTGGCGGCAGGTGAGAGGCACGCGCCGGCTCCCGCTGCGCGTCCCGGATCACCACCACCAGGTGACGTCACACTCCAGCTGTATATATTATAACACGAATATATGTGCGAACAACGCACATAGTGTGCGAGTATGTATTAGGTTCAGCTAATCAAAAAGTTGTGACAGACTTTGTAGAATATAGAAAAGGTATTGATAGGTATAGGTAAGTACATACAGTTACCTACAAAAATATATAAGGTTTTTTATAGTGCTTATGCCCGCACTTTGGGTAATCTTAAAGAATTTAATGATATCCCAAAAATTTACGACTCCGGCGGGACTTGAACCCGCGACCCTCCTCTGAATACGAGGATGCGCTAACCAACTGCGCCACGGAGGCAAGTACCCGACCTGTCGAAAATCTTTGGGACTTACGGACTATAGCGCCGTTAGCTCCACCTACAGGGGAAACATTGAAGTTATCCAAACCTGCTCAAAGTCTAAAGTTACATTTAGATCGTTTGACGAGAGGTATCGCTGTTGCTAATCTCTAAGGTTTTTTTATAGTGCTTATGCCCGCCGGAGTCGTAAATTTTTGGGATATCATTAAATTCTTTAAAAATATATAATATCTTTCTACCTAATTTACCGCGTAATTTATATGGATTTAAACTGTTGTTGAATTTATGCGAATTCTCAAATTCAATACCTAACTAAAAGAAAACTAAGTAGTTTCAGTTGAACTCGTTCAAAGGGCCCCGTGCGCGCTACGGAGCCGTCCCGCCCCCTCCATCTCTACTCCGAGCCATTGCGTGCTCCGGAGTCGTCTCTCCTTCAGCTCCAATGAGTGCTCCGGAGCCGTCCCGCTGCCACCATCTCTCCTCCGGGTCCCTTGTGTGCTCCGGAGCCGTCTCGCCGCCTACCGCGTCTGTCCTTCGGCCCCTTGCGTGCTACGGAGCACTCTCGCTGCCGCGCCGGCGGCGGCGGTGGCGGCGCGTCTCACCTTTGGCACAGATTACTAAACGTAACCTTTGGGCCCCATATGCGTTCCGGAGCCGTCTCGTCGACGATGGCATCCCTTCTCCGTGCCTCGTGCACGCTCCGGAGCCGTCTCGCGGCGCGCCGGCGCCACTCCTCTAGCCGAGCCAGCTTTTAATTAGTTTAAAATTTTGTTTGATAACGCTATGAATATTAAAAGGGTACGATTAATTTACTACGGCTACAGAATAAGGCGAAGTAGAGCTGGGCGATGGCCGGTGTCGAATCGAAGGTGCATATATTGTAACGGCTGTCTGGCCAAAGACTGAGTGTCCGATCCGGAATTAACAAAGACGGATAAATCAGGCCTACTTTATAATGACTTGGTTATTTTGCTACCAAAGACAATATAAGAAAAGTTTAATTTGATTGATATGAAAAAAAAAACTTAAAACCGACTTCTAATTCATCATGATCATCAGCCCCTACACGTCCACTACTAAACATAGGCCTCCCCCAAACGACGCCACGAATATTGGTCCTGGGCCACCTCCATCCAACGACTCCCTGCGACCGCTACGATGTCGTCAGTCCATCGAGTGGGAGGTCTTCCCACACTCCGTTTCGCATTGCATCGCGGTCGCCACTCGAGAACCTTTACTCCCCACCGGTTATCGGTTCTAAGAGCTATATGGCCTGCCCATCGCTACTTCAGCCTGCTAATTCTGAGAGCTATGTCGGTAACTTTGGTTCTTCTACGGATTTCCATGTTCCGGACTCTATCGCGTTGAGAAACTCCAACTAGACTTCTAATTACTTAACATTAAACATTTGAAACTATCATGGTCTGATAGCGCCATGATCACGGAACAACTGAATATTGGACTACTAAAACAACTAAATCAAGGTAAATATCCCGTTATAATGTTATATATGTATATAATGACTAGTACCTACCTAAAGTACCTAATACATACTCGTATTTAACGCTGTTTATCAGTTTTTCGGAATTGATTGATCAACGTTTAATGAGACCATCTCGGGTCGGGACTCTATACAATAACAAAAGTATAATTAAAATCGATCATCGGTCAAATTAAACTATAAATTAACGAACATACATAAAAAATCATGACAGACATGCATACACACCGCCAACCATAGAAACTCCTCCTTTTTTTAGGTTAGTAATAAAGAATTGAACGTGCTTTGACATAATAAGTACCTAAAATTTATAAAATTAATCATATTATATTCACCCTAGATTGCCTTCTAAACGTTGGGTGCACCTACCTACGGTTTATGATAAAGTAGAGCCAGCCATATAAGCAACAAAAAAAGGGCGATTCCTTTCAGTAAAACCGAAGTGGAGGAGGCTGCTCTACCAACAGCACAGCTCATAAAACAGTCAGTTGCTCTGTATAGTCAATCCGAAACAGAACTAGCATGGCATTATTAATATCGAAACAACTGGCGCCTTCGGCCGAAAAAACCTCGGAATTTATTCGTCAATCGTGGCTGGGACTTGGTCATCAGCCTCGTAGCGTAGGGCATTATCGTAAAACGTGACGTATTAATAGTTGGCAAGAGCGCCGCGCCATTATCCCTCGAGTTATTGGACAGTTATCGGCGAGCCCTACACACACCGACCATGTAAAATACCTAAATATGTATATTAGAATACTGCTGTTATTTATACGCAGTTATTTAATTAGAGATAAAAGCTCTGGGCCTAATTACACGAGCGCTACGGAGCCGAAATTTGACTTTGACTCGCCGCCGCCGTCGTCGGCTCGAACTACTCCTCTACTGTACCTTCACAATAAGTAAATATCTTCAGTCTCCTCAATTGCACCTAAGCTGGCGCTATCAACGTTTTAATGACTTAAAAACAATCCACAATCGTCTTTAGTCCAGCAAAAATATTTTCACGGTGATCAGCAATGATAGTCAAATTAACTGTCTAGCCGGGTGGCGACGGCGGCGCGGCGGCGAGGCGACGATTGCAGCAGCGGTGCGGGGTGCAGCGCGGTGCGCACAGCCGTCGTCGCTTCACGCTTACAGATAATTGTTTTAATTGACTGGGAACGAGCGCGGCTCTCCGATATCGCGAATATCATCTATACATACATGGCTTAAACAACTGAAACAAGTAGGTATTAGATCTTTAGAAGAAGTTAATAACTTAAATTTATTGAAAGATAATGAAGCAAAGTGGGACCGTTGTCGGCCGGAAAAATCAAATAGGCCAGCCAGTAGGTAATTCAAAATCCAATAATGACTGGTGATAAAGCTCATGAGCTCATCAGCCGTCGATCCGGAGCGGCATCGATCCATCGTTCTTAACGTCCATAAAGGCCGTTGAGCGTTTTTGTTTCCAATATGCAATAAATAGGTTAATAACGAGGACCCGGTCGCAGGCTGCGCCCGCGCCGGCACGCGGCGCAGGGGGCACTGCGCCGCTAATTGTTTGTAATTAGCCCTCCACCCGCCGCATGCCTTCGCTTTAAACTGTTTATTAGGTACTTAATACGTTCTGATAGTCACTCTATCTATTGAGAGGTCGGCTCGAGAGATGTATCATTGCAGCTGTGTTTATTGTAGAACTGATATCTGTGTCAGCCAGCCCAGCATCAGTCAGGTTCGCTGACTGTTGGCGGAAGGGAAGGTAGCGGCATAGGGCGCGCCCAGGACGTCCCTGCGCCGAGGCTCCCAGCGCCCCGTCTGCACCTCCTTATACCGCACTAATACGAGAACCTCTATTGTAAAGCCGATTCTAATTATTTAAATGTATAAACGAAAGCTACAAAATATAAATTGATATGTTTATAACTCTTCGAATGAAAGGCTATAAAGTATTATTGTGTGTTTCTCTTTGAGTTGCCGATGAGCGCAGGAGTAGGCAAGAACAGAGGTGCTGTGTTTGTTCTCGCTGCCTCCACCATTTACACAAGTGCCTTCCAGCAAACAGACCGCGAGCTATTGTAAATTACAGTCTATTATCTAGCCTGCAGCGCTCTTATTTTATTTGATTGTAATTGTTTCTCTGATAATATAGACGTCAATGTTGTATCTAGAATACCAACATCTCGGTTTGCGTTTCACACGTTATACTTATGACCCGAATAGGGATTCACAGGGAAATCTAGGTGCAGCCCTAGTGACCCACTCCCACGAGCCCGCGCACATAATGTTATCTGTCTATTAACAAATGAATATTACCTATGTAATATCAAACGTCGGCACATCAAGTACAACCCAACTAACAAAGTAGTCCAATAATTTATTTATTTACCCAACAAAATCCACAGCCCTTAAAAGTAAAATTGACAAACTTATTTACCTACTTATATACGACCAATACAGGATTTACTTTTTGGACAATCTAATCTAAGCTTATATAACTGAAAAGATCTGTAAACGTGTTATAAAGGTTTTAGCGGTGACATCGTGTTGTTTATAAGCGTTCAACAGCCACATTTTTGCTCTATAAGCCTATAGAGCAGTATGAGCAAGTAATGTTTATATTCATTTAATTTGCGTTATAAGTGTTACAAATGAACTGCTATAATCCTTTCCGTTTAGCAGTTATAAACTATGCTGTTTTGTCATATAATGGAGTTTCATATCGTTGCTATATATAGTACTTAGTAAGTTAGTAGTCACAAAATACTCTCTAATGGAGCGATTTTGTCATGTAGCCTAGTTCCCGATTTTCACTAATGACTCTAGCACTAGTTAGTGTACAATCATGGTTTTTGGATGCCTATTATTAGCTTTACAGATAAGCATATCACTCAAACACTCTTTTAGAGCAGGTTTTTTGTTTAATGGTTTTTTTTAGTTCCTATTATAGTACTTATTATTATAGTATTTATAACACTGTACCAAAATCTTTAATAATACCAAAACGACACATAAAAGTCGATAAATATTGCTGTTATATGACCATTATGTCCTAAAATATAAAAAAAAAGTTTTCTAGATCCCCTGCAATTTTCAGTTTTCTGCTCACTTTCGTACGAAGATCTGTTAGTCTTGCTACGAAAGTGAGCACTAAGAAAGGAATTATGTAAATTTGCCCTCTAGGGAGGTTCAAAATAGGCGTTTAAAGTTGAAAGGAAAATGCTCTCATATTTCAGCAACTGTTAGCAATAAAGCAACAGACTAGATTCCTCTTAAGCGAACACATAATCGATTCATCGTTTTCTGTAATTCGGAGGCTGTTTTCCGCTTATCTGTGGGTAGTGGGTACGCCCGCCATTAGTGATCCGTTGAAACGTATAGGTATCGTTCCCTCCACAGAAGATGGTATTTTCTACAAAGTACTAAAATAAATTCCTTTCCATTAAACCTTATGGAATTGCCTCTTATATTCTACATATGTATTATTTTGTAGTATATATAGAGAAGAATACCTACCAAAAAAAAAACATAAAATTATACAATATAATTACATTGTTTTGCAAGAAACTAAAAATCTACTTCGATTCCCTTCGTTTTTGAACTGTTTTTTAAGTTTTTGTGGAACCATCTCGGAATTATTCTCTACACAACTGCAATAGAAATAAAAAATATACCTACATACAGCCGAACATAAAACCTCCTCCTTTTTTCGAAGTCGGTAATAATATATGATACATGAGGTGACAGAATGGATGATAGGTTTGATGTTACAGAAACCGACAGAACCAAAAGTTTGTTTCCAATTGTAGAAATGGAAAAGTATGAATATATGAAATCAAATCCCACGCGGTCGAAGTCCCGGGTAACAGCTAGCAATTAAATAAACCAACACAAAATGACAAAGTTTATATCTTAGAGGTAGTACAGCGCTGCCATCCGCGCCCCTCTATATCGTAAATCGCCTCCAAAACCAGACTCGCCATATTTTTTGCCGTCGATTTTATGATGTCGAATGATTTTTAATAAACAAAAAGTTATTATGTTTGTACCTTATTCGATCATCTTTAACAGCCGAACGATTCCAGTTTTATAGGTTTGTTTAAAAACATTTTGAATTTAATGGTGCAAGTTTGTAGCGGGCGGGCGGGGCGGCGGCGGCACGGCGGCGGGGCAGCGGCGGCGTCGCGGTGTGCGCGCGCCTGAGTAAGGACACAAATTGATAAATTACAGCGGCTACACGCGTAATCCTCGGAATGAGCTCTTACCGCGGGATTACATCTCGCCCACTGCTGGGACACCACCGCGACAGTTCTCTGCTCCACACTTCACCTTTATCTCCAGCTTCTAAGGTCCAGAATGGGTATATAACTACGAATGCGCGCGATCACCCTCCGAGGACATGATGTACGGGCCTTCATTGTGCGCCGGAGGCATTTGTAACCAACTTTAAAATAAAATATACGGGATTCATGTAAGTTATAATAACTTTTTATAATGAAAAATGTTGTTCTTTAACTGTTAATATGGTTATTAATGCGATTTGAGATATTAGGTACGCGTGGATGTACTGTAGGTAATATAGCTGTGAGAGCTCTACGAGCTCATAGAAAATGCGACGTTGGGGACGTCAAAGATGTAAATCGTTAGATATGCCCTGGCACCAAAAACTGTGGCATTGTCTTTGAAGTATGTAGACGGGCGCGCCGCGCCGGCACGCGCCGCTGTTTTCTCACGCCGCCGCCGCCGTCTCTATCAGTCGCGTCGGTGCGACGACCAGCAACCGGACCGGAGAATCTGTTCAAAACTCTCCAATAAACATATAATTTATCCCTCCAGTACTTAAGAATGTAGTCTCCTTCAAGGTTTTCTGTGATTGCGGTTGCTAGAAGTAGAAATCTTCAGCGCACCACTGCTATGTTTCTCAGAGAGTTTTGATAAAACAGACTATCTATACAGTCTGGTCGCTGGTCGGCGCGCTGACTGATCGACTACACATGGGGCAGCGGCGGCGCGGCAGTGGATAGTCTCGAAAAAACGCTCGCTCCTTTCGCTGTTATTACTAGAGATGAGTCCGGTATTCAATAACTAACTGTACCTGTTAGCATGGTCCTAAAATAGTATCTAACGCTATTGTAAAATCAGCATACCGCTAAGGAATAACTGTGCAAAGCGAGCATCGCGCCTAACCGACCGTGAGCCATAACTACCCAACTCTTCAATACCTATACTTACCTAACCTATCATCTACGCATAGATACTAGCGGACCGTTCACCCGTAAAGTTACGTAGCTGCAACAAGTATTTGGTATTTCTAACCAAATCGGTTAGAAATATATTGGGTAGAAATCAGGACAGGTATAGAGTATTGTATCGTTATTGGGTACCAGTTGGTGCTAGGGGAATTGAAACAAAATACCCAACTAATAATCGGTAGTCAAAATATCCAATAACTCCTATCCTTAGTTATTACTGTGTACCTAAAACTAAATACCGACCTATCAAATGAAAGCTCTTGTAGCCTAGATCGAGATGTAATTTTTTTTTTTTGAAATATGAATTCGTACCTCGCTTTCTACAACAAACTTAGCGAACCTCTTTGACCGTTCATCCAGGAGAAAGCAAAAAACAATAAGAAACCCATTTTTAAATGGTTTATTGATTTTTTATTATTTTTATGCCTTATGTCTTGCAATGGCAATTTCAAACCGTCATAATATGTAGCTCCGGAACAGTAAATTTATTGTAAACTATGAGGGTGACATGATCACTCTGATCAAACCCTGTTTAATGAATAAAGAAATTAAAAAAAACTGGAAACAGACGATTCAAACTAAAACAGTCACGACGTTACGGTTAGGGGCTAACTACTATTTAATTTTAAATACCTACATAAGAGACAAAAAATCTAACCACGCCGGCACGGCGGCGCCGCCACGCTGACCGTGGAGGTCGGCACGCCGCCGCCGGCAAATTTAAGGTCGGGTCGCACTTCTACAAATGAGTGAGCAATCTCATTTCGCGTGGCACACAAAACGGCGCGGTCTCACTACGGTAAGGGCCTATCTAACGATTTACATCTTTGGGGGACGTACGTATGTATATGTGGTAATATCCCATTAGGACCCAGCAGATTCCCTATCCAACTACTGGGGTACCAGACTGCCATATCCAACTGGATATGGCAGTCTGGTGTGATTTCGCAGGGGAAATGGGCAGGGGATTATGTGAATGTTTGCCGTGCGCTCCTCGTCGTTCGGACTTCGTAGTGGAAACTAATAAACAATTTCATTAGTTTTTCTATATTTCCAGCCGAACCATGTAAACGTCGTAAAATGTTTAATAATTTAAAACAAGCTCGGTCGCCATAAATAAGGCTCTCAATCGAAGTCTTCAAATAATCGAGTGGCCGTAGACCTCTGAGTTCGCTGCGCTTGCGTTGGCTACGTGGAGAGAGTAATAAACCAGCTAAACTTTATTATTGATTTGTAAGCAAAGCGGTCGGCGCGGGCTATTACAGCTTTCGGTAAAAAACAAGCGCCACAATTACCGATTGCCACGCCACCGCGCGTGTAATCCAGCTATAGACCGGCGCCGGCGCAATGTCTGCTGACCGGACTGACCACTGCCCAGCACATACCTACTCTATAAGTGTTTAACTTTCAATATAATAAAATACATTTATTTATACATAACAATACAAAACACATTTGTAGGTTACATATTATGTTATAAACTTGAAAGGGCCCTAACTTTAATTGCTTCGATAATTTTGAAGAAATGCATCTAAGGTAGGGCAGGTTTCCGTACCTTGATGTAATTAATGCAAAATGTGGTCTCTCTAACCAGTGACATTCTCAAAAGTTATCATACCAGCGAGAGAGACAGGCCGTCACCGGAGCTCCATGTAAGGGGGCTCAATAACGAGCCGGGTTTGTCCTGTGGGTGTCGCGAAGGCGCGGACGCGAACGCGTGCTCGGCTTATTAGGGCCCATCGGCCGCGCGATGCTAAATCAACCTGCACAAAAGGGCCCTCGTGTTATTGTTGCTTAAATACTGGGAACCGCTCGTATTTATTACTTATAAAGCTTCACCGAAAGCGTTAAGTCGAAGTAATCCTGCATCGACCCTCTTGTGAACTCACGCGACGACGAGGCGATTATATACTCGCATTATAAATATATATTGCAGCCAGTTTAGAGGACCGAACAGGTATTATAACTACGAGTAAGATAGCTGGTATAGCGTCTGTTTGCAGACTATATATGAGTGAGTTTTATGCAGACATATCGACGGATATGCACACATCCGAGCAACTAATATCTACCCATAGATACAGGTGTCGGTGCCATCTCGCGTCCACAAAGAACACTCACTCACCCACTACATAAAATATCGTCTTGATTGTCCGACCACCATAAAAAACAGATCATTCAAATCAAGAGTGCATCCAGAATGAAATATTATGTTTGACGCGTAGGTAAACCACGGACAATCAAAACAGTTTTTTTAGAAAAGTGTTGGTGTCCGATCGACGTCCAGGTGGAGGCGCAATCAATATCCCACATCATCTCGCATCTGGGTCTCGATACATCGCATTCCTGGGAGTACGGTGGCCGCTGTGTCCCGGCCGTAGGCCGGGGTAGCCGGTAGAGAGCGGCCGCCAGAGACCGGCAACGTAAAGCCGGCGGCGCGGCGCGGCGGCCGGATCGCGGCGCGGCGGCGCGGGGCATAGAGCACGCCATTAATCATCCCACTATATTGTATCGGGCGCAGTGACTAATGCCCGCTGCGATTATTCCGAGGTGTTAAATGTTTGGAGGCGAGTGCTTTGCCATCTGTCTACGTCCAAACAACGTTCACTCACGGAAAACAAAGCACCTAGCTTTTTATGGACATCCATCCGCGCCGGGCCGCTACTTGTCGATCTCGAATGTCATTCGGAAAATGAACTCGTCAAACATTTTGTATGGGAGCACTAATCGCGTTCTTTTGTTTCATAATAACTTTGCTTCGATATTAATTATTTTTTATTTTATTAAAATCAGAGACTTTATCTTATACTTTTAAACGAACAATTCTTGTATATATATATATATATACTATATTTAATCGGAATCTCGGAAATGGCTTCAACGATTTTGATGAAATTTAAGTATACAGGGATTTTCGGGGGTGATAAATCGATCTAGCTAGGATTCATTTTTAAAGAATGTCGTTTTAGTAGTTTTTTCAATAATCAGCTTTATTGATAGGGCACTCCCATAGACAAGATTTCGACGCTACAAAGCCTTCATCTATCATGTATGACAGCTTTTTTTTTTAATTTACTGCACTTAATCGGATATGACGTCACAATGGGGTAGGAAAGTTGTCAGCGATAGATGAACCCATCTTGTAACCCATAGACGAGGCCGTAGACATAAAGTTCATTATTTTTGTTCGTTGATAAACAGCCGTGACATAAACTGAAAAATATGACTCTTCCTGACATATTTTGACGAATAATATTACTATTATTTTTTTAATTGGGAGCAACTAATTGCTCTAAGTACACAATAACACTAAAGTTACTCCAGCAGGTGGCGTTGTTAAGCAACACTAAGCCAATGAGTGTTTAGTTGGTTTGAGGTTAGACCAAAAAAAACAATTGTTTATTAATATTATTTGTGTCTTTTTATCTCACGTGATAAATATAATTTCTAAAAACATAATATACCAAAAAAATACCGAGCACAGCTCGGTCAACCAGGTATGTAACCTTATTGCATTTAAACGTATTTGTATTTATCCTGTCTACTGTTTATATCTATACTTATTATTTTCTAACAGCTTTACATACATATGTATGCTATATTATATATTTTAATATATACTTCTATAAATCATATCGTATCTATCTATTTCTATAAATAACATTCTTTGCTATTTTAATACAATAATTTAGGATGTTAGAGCGTTGGTACTACCTATCAGTAATTATTTCATGGAAGTTCGTGCGTGTAATTTGTACGTCCAGTTCACTTTCGATATCAAACCTATCGCGACCGAAGACAGGGCAGTCAAAAAGAATATGTTGTACGTATCTCATTCCAATCAGCTTCATACATACATAGGTACAAATAGAATACATCATCATGCATCTTTGGGGTATTATGAAGCGCAAAGTCAAACAGCATAGCATTACATCCAAAACAACGCTAAAAAATGCTTTATTTCAAGAGTGGGACGCCATAAGTGCAGCCGAATGTAAAAATCTTGTAAACAGCATGCCCCAAAGAATTGCTGCTGTGATCAATGCGAAGGGTGGGCCAACTAAATAATAGTGATTTATAAAATTTTATGTTAATATAGTAATTTGGAAAACAAATTAGTTTTATTTTCCACCTTAAACACGAAAAAGTCATTAAATTTTAGGGTGCTTTATACTTTTGGCCAAGGCTGTACATTGGGTGCCAACTTATAACCCTCTCCGCTGGTAGTCGGAAAAAAAAACACTCGGCTTTAGCGCCATTCCACTGTCGAAAATGCGTTAGTTCTTTATCCGCATGTGTTCGTTCCATCAAATATAAGTACATAAATCCTAAGAGCAAAAAGGCTCCGAGCTGTACCACATGCCTACCGCTTGTCGTAATCTATTTTCTGACATTATGGGATGTACCTACCTATACCTACCTACTACATAGCACCTAACTAAAGTAAAGAGGAATAATTATAATACAAACGGAATATAAAAATTCAAACAGAATTAGAAATCGGTCTAGCTGGAGTCTATTATAATCTTTTATATTGGTTCTGTTAGACAATTACAAGATTTATTGAGTATTATAAATATGTCCATAAACTTTCTCGTGCCGGCCGTGGAACAGTCGCATATCATTCACGTAAACTTATCAACGATGCTTCTAATAAAATTTAATTTTTACATAAACATGGAGCCGGTGTAGATTTGTCAAAGGAATTTGATTTATTTCGCAATACTTGCATAATTTTACATGAATATTTGAAACGGAGCATTCATTAATTTTGATTAATTGCCATTAGGTAATCATCCAATAGGTAAACATTAACATAGATATCTCAATCTTTGCAAAAAGGGAATACTAATAATAGATAGATAGCTGTAATAAATACTGATAGGAACTCATTGAGATTTATATTGTCAAACGATTAATATTATAAGAGTTACGTAGGCATGTACTTTGTCTTTGTGGAGTTTCCTTTAGACTATATTTTGCTTCACTAATCTATGTTTGAACAAGGGAAATGAATGGCGGTTATTTGTTATTTATATCAGCTTTGTTTGTTGACGATATGCGCGCACTGTAGTTAGGTATGTGCGGACGACCTATATATACCTATGTACATATATGATATAATATCTATCTATACTTATACCTCGGTTCAAATTGCTAATTCATATTCTAAGCAGCTGTATTTTAATTTCTAAACGATATCAATTGAAAATAAAAACATAATTAATTAAAGTCTTGCCATCCAGCCGCGAGAAACGCGAACACCTTTCGAGAATAAAAGACATTCCACAAAAAATAATAAATTTTTAAAATCAAAGTCCGCCCGTTTTAATCTTACAATAATATGGTTTTATTTTTTATTGTGATCATCCTGGCGAGGACCTTCGAGAGGACTATTGATTAGTGAAGTCGGTATCACGTCGACGGGTAGGTACTTGTTACTGCGGGCTCAGAGCGGCGCGCGCGCATCGTGGGTTCCGTAACATTTGGTAGATACTTACCTAATTTATACATAACTGATTATTGTTTTACTCGTATTGTCGTAGGTATGATTGTTACAACCTCAAAACGAAACGCAAGTAATAAAAATGGTTCTCAATTAAAATCGCAACAAAATGCGTCCACACCGAAGTTACATATTTATGCAACGATCAGAAATTATAAATAATACTTTCAAATCTTATTGGTTCATGTTGGTCACAAAAAAATCTGCCTCAGTTTGTTATTCAATTGAGCACCCCTACTGGCCAAGTTAAATCATACAGTAAATTTGGAGACATCAAAGAACGGAGAGAGTTCTTGGGTTCGCCATCATTCCGCGGAGCCCCGAACGCGGGCAGCGAGACCCGTCACCTCGCACAAAGCGGCGCGCCGAAGCCTTCGCCCTTGTTTATTGAATAAACAGCCGCCTCCGCTCGCCCCCGCCCTGTCACTCCACTCCACGGTAGCCTATCTATGGATATTCATCTAAATCACACTTTGATAAACCTTTTCATTTTGTCACGATTCTTTTCATTTATACTATTACCTTTATTTTCACTATTTGTCTCCCATGCTCGTCAAAATAGCTCTTTTTGAGATACCCTACGGCTTATTTCCTTCTGTGTTCTAATCACCTAACCTAGTATGCAATTACTATTCTGTGCTTTGTTCGATTATTTATTTTGGCAGATCTCATGGAAATTCTATTTGAATTTGTTCCATCAACGATTATTCAGATTTTTTAATTGAAGATGTAGAAAGTTATTTAAAACAAATCAATTTTACATTTATTTTAGGCGCAAATCATAAACCATCATCGTTTTGGCAGTTTCTAAATAATATGTATAAATCAATTTGGTGTGTTTCGTAAGCTACCTCTCTCCGCGGCGGCGGCGGCGCGGGCGCAGGGCGCGCTCTCACGCGGCAACGTTGGCTGATGAATCTGATGATACCAATTAAAATCTTCATAAGGGGGGGTATCTTGTTTAGGTACCTATATAAAATTAACCATATTTTAGTATTTTATATTGTGACCACGACCAATACAGATGGAATGCCGTAAGAAAACTATTATATTATGTTTGGTACCCATCTCATAATAAGGTAGAGCTAAACAGGTCGAGTCCTAAATTTAAAGTATAGGTCTGATTAGGTCTATGTACAATACACTTTTGAGTCTCAACAACTGTATGTTGGTGGCTAATAGTTTTTTGTTTACTATATATACTACCTAACTATACCTACTTACTATAACAGTAGTAATTTTGTAATACAAAAAATATATGTACACTCAGGCTCTAGATTTTTTTGTTGTTTTCTACGTCAGAGTTCTGTCATTGACTATAAGCGAAGCTTGTTGGGTACGCTGTGTCATTTAGGATCTGACTCTGTAGGCTCTAGATATGACAAAACAAATTGCACTCCTAAAAGTAAGGGCATGTGAAAGTATTCATTATTTGTTTACCATATTCTGTGGTAATGTTTGCAAAAGTGCATTACAACTATCTACGATCAAATTAATATCTATTAACCATTTATCTGGTAAACTGAGGTCGATCCTCAAACGAGTAGAATAGCATACCTAGACACAGTGCAGGCCATATATATTATCAGAGCGAGGTCGCGACCGCAGGAGGGCACCAATAGCGGCGGCGGCGGCGGCGGAGCGATCGATGCAGAAGAAGACATTCTGCGGGTCCAGAGCTCGCTGATACATCGGAGCATTAATACCGGCATTGAGTCGGTGGCAGCGCCGCGGGATGCCTCGCGCCCTTCAATAACATATTAGGCCAAAGCCGCCGCCGTAGGTATCTCCTGCACGCAGCGAGCCTCGGAACGAATCCACGACGACGGAGAGGATTTATGCGACTCCCTCCGCTGTAATCGGATTGGGTGACGGCGCGGCCTCCGTCGCGCCCGACGACATCCGGACTGCAAGACAACACCACTCACTTTTACACACTAAACTTTCACTGGGAATTATAAATTAGGTCTTGACAGAGGTTTTATCAGATTTTTACGGACTAATAAATCAATATACTTGTATTCTTACGTACTTTGTGTATACTTGTTTTAATACCTATAACTTTGCGCCATAACACGTAACTAATTGTGCCTCACCTTTTGCCTCAATTATCCTTTCGTATTGATTACTTATCTGGTAGTCATGTTTAATAGATTATACAAATTTTAGTTTAAGCCTATTTATATGATAACTTTTCATCTTTAGTTATATGACCAATGTTTCAGCTCACTTATGTATTATAAGCTGTTTGTTTTGATGAATAAACATGTAACGAATTGTGTCTCCACTTTCCACTTTTGCCTCCGTTTCGTAGATATTGTTAAACCAATCTACATGGACGACCTACACACATTCACTTGTACAAACTTTATACACCCGGTGAGATGAGGTGCTCGAAACTACAAGTCTAAATAGTTAGGTATAACCTTTACATACAGCTCCTAAGACAGCTGTTCTTAAAAAAAATCCCTCGATTCCAGAAACAATAAATAAATGTTTGAACACGGTTAGAACGAGCCGAGGAGGTGCGCGCCACCTGACGCCGACACAAAACGGTGCAATAAATGTCCACTCAACCAAGGATGGTTGAGTGGTTTTAGTTTTTTATATTATAATACACAGAGGAGTGGTTAATTTTATAGCAAGCCATGGGTATTATACTTCTGAGAATTAACGAGTTCTGCTGGATACGATTTGAGGACGCTTAGTATTTTACACCGACTTCATAAATAGGGGGATTCATAATTCGTTAGAAAAACTGTAATGCATGTTCTGTAACTTCATTCTTCACCAAGCCGTCATCTTCGATTAATTTGCTTTCAAGCTAATTTTTGTATCGCTCTCACTGCCCAGGTTCTGCGCTGCCACCCGCACCGCAGGGGTGTTCCGCGGCTCTTAGCATTGCTAGAACCACATATGCTTCGCGTCATGAGCAAAGCAAGTGTTAACCTCAACAGACGCACAGACGAGATCAACTTATAACATCGTGTCGTTACGTGTCGGGGGCGAAGTATGGGGAATGCGTGAATAATGGTAAAGAGGATCTTACAGTCGGCTATTTTTAAATTATAAATCAATTGTGCTTAATCTGTTTCACGGGGAATGAATAAGTTTTTATGATTTATACAGAATGATCAGAATCGTATTTATGGGATAGGAACCAGTGCCCGCGGCTCGGCCTGTCTTCATATAAATAAACAGAAATATAATGAGTTGCTCGTTCCAGACTTATTCAATCTATTTTATGAGGATACGGCTAGCCTCGTCTCTGCTGGAATTTATTTTAGCCAAACAATTATTATTATTCAATATTTTAAAGGCTTGACATGATTTAATATTTGTACAATAGCTAGGCATATGTTTCAGTAAACTACTGATTAGTTACGGATACAAGTTTATTTCTCGTTTAAGCGCAGAAATACAAAAAGCTCTTAAAGGGTGCATATTGAACTTAAAATGATAAGTATAATATGGTTTCAGTTTGATTGAGTTCATCTAAACTTGTGCTTGTTTCTATTATCTAATGGTTATCGGTAAACTTAGGCTGCGTGAACTGCACTCACTGCCGGTCATCACGAACTAATTCGTGAACATGCCAGTTTTTAATTCATAGGGAACCCTGTATATTTTATCGTAGGCTTTTTTGAAATTATAGAATAGATTTACGAAAATCTCTAATATTTGCACCAATGTAATTTAATATTGGTACCATAATAGTAGAAGATTGATTTAGTACCTGTTATAAGCAAGGTTCAAAATGTATTTTTGCATAGGTGATGATGAGGTGAATGAAACAAGGTGATGTTTGATAAGAGCGAAACTCAAAATAATTGTAACTCTGATCAACATATTTGTCCAATGCCTTTATTGCAAAATTGTGAGAGAGTTTTGAATTGTAAACTATTTTATGAATAATAATAATAAAGTTAGTAACACGTAGTAGTGTAGTTACAGATTTAGGTAATGGGGTTCACTTGCGGGAATTCAAATTATGATAGAACCATTTATTGTTGTCATCCTATAACAGATTTTACTTAATTAACTAGAATTCAATCATGTTTTTTCACTAAGGTTTAATTATTAATGTAAGAACTGTAATCATTAAAAAAACGTGTGTACCAGTAATTTCACGTACACAATTCTAGGGAGAGAGAACATACAAAAACGTACATACATTACAGCTGAACATAGAACCTTGTTTTTTGAAGTCAGTTAACAAATAAACGCCTCTATACAGCAGCTCTATACAGCAGCTCTATACAGCAGCTCTCATGACATTTCTTGACATATAATATATTTAATTTATTATATTTTTTACATAATTTTATTAAGTATTGTAATTTTATAAAGTGTACTTAATATTTGACTGCCAGCTGTTTTCTTTCTGTATACAATCCCTTATGGTGCTTCCTTTTTCTTGTTGTAATTATAACTTGTGTACTAATGTAATGAATGACATACATATTTAAAAATCTCCGTCTGACCAAATTTTTTACCCGTAACTAATGTTCTGTGGTTAATTTTATTAAAATACTGATAATGATGAGTTGCGAGCACACAAACACACCAACATATATTTTTTTCAAATTAGTTTTAAACGGAACCTTTATATACACATGCAGTGTTAAGGAAGGAAGTTTCTTAAAGGGAGGAAAATTGGCCTACGCTAGGGCTACGGGCGGCGGCGGCGCGGCGCGGCGACGCGCGTTGAAGTCTTCTCTATGGGCAAACTGGAGCTACATAAGTACTAATGTAAAGACCACAGAGGTTTAGTCCTTTAGTTTTTGTGATCTGTGCCTTTGATGTCGAAGGTATTATTTGTATGGTTGTATGTTGTAGACAAGATATACATATTAGAGTTAGCGTTCCACGCACTGGTCAGTTTCTTAAATCGTCAATTTCACTAATTCACCAGTTTACTTATTAGACAGTTTCTGAATTCTCAAATTTTCTTAATATTGTAGGTTATTTTTCTCAATTAATTTTTTTAAAACAGGTATTATTACAATGGTTAAGGACGAAGTTGTTTTCAGTATTTCATAGAACGATTTTTCGTGAATTTCTCTGCTGATGAGCAGATGATCTATAGATCAGGATAACATTTTGTCTTTGGTAAAACAAGAAAATGTATTCTCAGGTAGGTAAGTACATGGTTATATAAATTTTATACCTGTCAATAAACAACACAAGAACAACAAAACATTATTCAAGAATAATATTATAAGTGCGAAATTTTGCATGTATGAATGTTTATTACTATTTCACGCAAAAACTACTGAATGGATTTTAATGCAACTTTACAATAATATATCTTAAAGATCAGAATAACACAGGCTACAATTTATAAAGATGCTGGTGCCTGCGACTTTGTCTACGCAGGATCAGTACTTCGAGTAGCTTATTTTCTTGGGCGGGCGTAGCCGCGGGCGGGTAAGCTATTCAGAAAATAAAAATTGGTAACGACAATCATGATAACGAAATTGACAGACGAATCAGACTTGGTTGGGCCGCTTTCTCCAAACTTGACTTCGCCTTCTAACTGAAGCTCACCAGAATACAAAACGCTCGCCTATTCGACCAGTGTGTCCTACTGGTTCTCACATACAAAGCGAAAACTTACCTTAGGTGACCACAACGCCATTGTCCAAGGGCAATGGAGAGAAAGCTTGTAGGTATAACAGTGAGGGATGCACTGGTAGTTATAATGATGAGTCAAAAACATAAAGAAAAGTGTAGGTCATACCTATATACACTTTTCTTTTTTGAGTTGGGAGATGTGGGAGTAGGCACTGAGAAGGACGACATCGAAAATATAGCAAATAGCAAGCAACTGGACCTTAACTCATCAAAGTAGAAGGGAATGCAAGAATTTGAAGGATGCCTAAGCCAGTCTACTGGTCGATAAAACCCAAAAAGAAAAAGAAGAACTAACATCTACGTATTACCTACCCGAGGAGAGTAGATTTATAATCAGCGCCATATGTTCTATACAAGCAGCACAATGCTAAATCTACTCCTTTTGCCTGTTATTAGTAGGTACTTAATTTATTTCTTTTTATAATTCTAGTTTTGGTTAAGTTTAAAGGCAATAAATGATTTTTATTTTATATGTTATGTAAATGATAATGCGGAACTTCCGGATTAGTTAGTTACCTTACTAATACTATGTTTTCTGGTTCATCGACCATTCCAATAACCAGAGCAGTTAGACTTAAGGATCTGAACAAAGAGTATCAGCTCAGCTGCGTGTTGATAGAGGCGGCGGCTTTCCGACGAGCACCGTTAAGAATCTTACTCGACTCACCTTCATCTCCAGCTTTACGGGCAGCACTTTGACAGGTTCGTGTTCAGACACTGTGTAAACACATCGGTTCAGACACATGGAGCGCGCAGGAGCGGGGCTGTGCGGGCGCCGCGCTCGTGACCAAACGACCTCTCGCGGCGGCTGCAGGGGTCTGACTGCGGTCCCGGGCTGCGGCAGCGCGGTGGGCGGACCCCCTTGGCGCCCATTGGCCGCTCGAACTCCGCCCTCTGCTATGTAAGCACAACTCCAGCCACCATCATCACCTCGACCTGCGTCGGTACAAGCGCTCAAACATCCGAACCGGCGGCTTCGCGTGACGTATACGAATTCAATTACCTTCCTATCATTAAAAAGTATCTACGGCCGAGCCGCGTACTGCGGACCTGCGATCTGAACAAATTGCACGATCGCGCTAATTGTTCAGATAGCCGAGTCCTTGGTGGAATTGATTATAATAACTTTTTTCGTAGGTATAAGTAATTTTTGTAAATTGCGGGTGAATTTTTAACTTGAGCCATTCAAGTCCGATTGAATTGATTGGTTTAATTGTGGTCATTGGTTTGATAGTCCAAAGCTTTTTGGAACCTGATGCGGCAATTCATATTATTATTGTGAAATATCTCTACCTAGACCACAAGAGCAAAATAGTTCCGCAACAGTTGAAGAGTGTCATTAAGTCGTCACGCCGGGACACATGTCCTGTGATTACGCGCGTAGGTAATGACAGGGATTAGCAGCTAACGACGACGCAATCACGCCGCTTGTCACGACGAGTGGCCAGGGGAACGGCAAACGGACGACCTCATGTTGTTAGCCTCTATAGGCTGGCGTTATCATCCCCTTTACGTTGCTAAAACGCTCTTTCGTGTACCGACCGACGACGACGGCTCTATCATAGATCTAATTGTACAAAGATTTGCTTTTATTGTTTTCAGTGTGTTCAGTTTTCTAAAAGCATGACAGGTAGGACATGTAGGTACTCCTAGTACTTTGACAGCGCGTTAGATTGTCTAAGTTAGTACTAACAAGACGGCGGCTAGTGATGTTATTAGTTTGGTCTAGGTAGTGATATTATAATGTGCTAGTGGTTTCTTTTTCACTTCTTCCACTAGTGGACAAAAAATTTAAGTGAAGAGAATATCAATAACACCTTATTTCTTATTTGATAATAATAACTATGTTTATAGTATACAATTTGACTTGTCTAAGTGCTTATCTTGTAAGCCTAAAGAAATAAAGTTATTGATTCTGATTCTGTTCACGCTGAAAACTAGCGCTGGGTGCATAGCATCAGTGTGTATCCATCACAATGCTGTGTGAAACTAGCTCTGGGTGCATAGCATCAGTGTGTATCCATCACAATGCTGTGTGGAGCTTATTGCCCTGCACTCTGTTACGCACTTAGCATAGCATTCAATTGTATAGATTTATTTTCTAGTAGTTCGTAAGGTAAATAAAAAAATATTTCTTTCTTTCTTTCAAGGCCTGAGTCGAATCACTCGTTTGCTCCGACCTACCTACCACTACATACAGCGCTGCTTTTGCAGTCCTAACTTGTGTACCTACGTACCTACTACTCGTTTTTTAGTCCCTAGAACCGGGCCTACCTACATGCAACACAATAGTCTGTATAGGCATCTATAGGTAAAACAACAAAAACTGTGACATTCAAGAGCAGAGGGCTCGACGAGAGGTTCAAGTGCGGATTTACAATAATGTGTCCCTTGACTGTATGTAGGTACCTACTCACGATTCGGGTACAATGCAAGGGTTGCTCTACTTGAACTGTTCTTTTTGTGCATTATTTATAGAGAGGAATTTTATACCAAATTGGTTATGGCCCGTCCCGGTCGAGGCACCTGTGAATAATTTAGTCTGCAATAATGAAAAACTAGGGGTGCCTATTCTGCAGATAGTAAGTAGTAAGTACTACATAGATCCAAATTATAAATCTTTGAAGATTTTGGGAGACCAAGCGACTTTTTTTTTCAAAATCCATGAAAGCTTAATCAGATTAACTTGGATCTGTACAACATAAACTCATGGGTGAAGGCTTATGGTCTTCTTATCAATCCCTCGAAATCGCAAGCCATGATCTGTAAGCCTTTTATGTTGAAATCCTTAGCTCTTTCTACAATTCCATCTATCACTTTGGCCAATGCCCAAGGGATTTATATACGTTAGTATAAAAATTCCTTGCCAATGCCATCATTCTTTTTGAAAGTAAATTGTCTTGAACTAGCTACGTAAACAGCATCAGCAAAAAGGTTAATTACACATTTCACTCATAGATGTCTACAAAACTTCCTACCATTTGAGACTAAAATCTTCCTTGCCCAAAGTCTTCTACTTCCCGTCCTCGTTTTACGCTGATGTTTGTTTCCTGGACCCACAGACATGATACTAGCTGGGCCCCTGGACCTCACAGAGGAACTTTTTCTATTTGTATATACCGGCTTGCGTAAATTCAACCAAGTGTCTGCTTTTAGATCCAAAATTAAATGGCTACCCATACGAGGGCGGCGCGGCGGCATGATCTTCACATACTTAATATTAATATTAATCCTGAATTTGTCACTATTAACTAAAGCGAAGCAGAACATTTATTGACAAAGAAAATAACAATCAAATAATATAAACAAATTAAACTAGTATTTACAATTGAAACAATTGAGTTAACTGCAGACTGTTGCAAACAATCTGCAGATAGCTCAACTTTGAATTATCTAAATATACACAGTAAAATCGGATTGAAAATTATAACTAGGTATTTGAATACAAAATAAAGAAAATTTATAAATAACAATATCAATATTTTATAATAAACCATTATCCTTCCTACTAATATTATAAATGTCAAAGTTTGTATGGATGGATGTATGCATATTTGTTACTCTTTCACGCAAAAACTACTGAACCGATTAGGCTGAAATTTGATATAGGTATAGTTTGGGACCTGAAATAACAAATAGGCTATTTTTTATCACAATAAAACGCGGGCGAAGACGCGGGCAGCAGCTAGTAATATATAAAACTAACCCCTATTCCTCCTGGTCACGCTATAACTTGAGAAAGGCTTTACCAATTTAATTAATCTTTTATTTTTAATGTATTCTATGATTATGTAGTATACTATGATTAAAAAAAAATTAAACTTGCGCAGAAGCTTAACTAGCGAACTTTAAGAAAACTTAACTACTACCTTATTATTAACATTTTTAATGTAACCTTATCCCCTTAGCGTAATATACTCTAGGCACGTTTGAAATAAATGTCAGTTGTTTGACAGTAAGTTTGAATAGAATGACAGGACAACGTCTGTCGGGTCAGCTAGTAATTTATAAAACTAATCGTGATAACTTAAATAAAAACAAAGCCTTTTGTAATTCGCTCAGGGAACAGTAAAAAAGATCCATTCTCTCCGCAATCAGATTAAGCGGATGCCGCGCGTCAGAGTTGCTTATTGCAGCAGGTTGGTTCCCGCTTTTGGTACTGCCAATAGGGCGCGGGCGGGACGCCTTCGTCTGGTCTTATGTTAAGGTGTATTTATTAGGTTTCGTTAGTCGTTATTATTATAATTTATGTATGTTTATTAGACTCATATGAATTGTATACAGCGAAACTAATACTAGTTATTAGTTTAATTGTGATTTTATCTGTTATTCGATTAGTTTTTTGTATACACTTCCTCTACCTGTTCCATCTACTTACTATATAACTCTAAGGTTTGCTGGAAGAAAACTCTTTTTCACGTTTAAGCTCGCCTACGTATGTACATATCCTATTAGATAAGTTTATGTTATGTATTATTGTGTAGGTACAATAAAGAATTACCGAACGCCTATATGGACCACGGTTGAGTATTCCAGTACGTCATTTTCTGATTGTCAGTCAACCCCGTTTTTGTGGTCCGATATTTTGATGTTTTAACACCAAGAGTGGTAATTTCTGTTTGATTGTATTAGTGGGACAGGTTCTACGTCTTATGCCTTCCTCTATGGCTAAGCGTATATATCTTTATTTAATCATGAAATATTTCGGATGGAACTTTACGTCTCGTGATACCAATGAGGGATATTCATGCGACCTTTAAAAAAAAAGTACTTGCCATAGACTAAGATAGTTGGTGCTGTATGAAACTCAAGTCTCAAGTCAACTCAAGTGTTAGTGTCAAAATAAAAAACGTGTTTGTTTTTTTAGATTGCATTGAAAAGCCCTCATTGCCCAATCTCCGTAACATTGTGTTTCCTGCTCTTCGTAATGTTATAATGTATGAAGTAGAAGTATTTTTCAAAACTATGGTTATAAAATAAAATACCTTTAAAGTGTCTAAAAACTCTCCCAAAAAGGTTTAAAACAAAGCTAATGATGGTAAAAAGGTAGAGTATACCCATCCGATGGATACTGTAACGCATGATAACTAAACTGTGTACTATGCATTCTTAGCATTTTAGATACATACTTTATTGGTCAATACACGACCATGGGCAAATAAGGTTGCTTCCTTTCAACATTTCTACCAACCCTTTACTTTACAATACTTCAATACAATAAGTAGGTACCAAACGGCGAAGGTAGCAAACGAACCTACCTCCAATGTTGGTACTTGTTCATCTCTCCGCCATCCGTAAACTACAAACCTGAACAGGATTATGAGATATTCCCTGGCTGGCTGAACGCAACTCGGGAGGGCGGGCGGCACCGGGCCGCCCTGTGTCCGGTCCGCCATCCGGTGGTTCGGTTCAATCATAACGAGTCTCTATTGACCCCTTGGTTCCCCATGAAATACCAGCACCTTTCAAATACTTTTGAAAGCTGAAGTTACTTCCCTGTTATATCAATACAATCGGCATGTAAGTTGTGTCAAAACAATTATTTTTTTAATTTTGTTTTACTTTACACGTTGGCCCGGTGTACCAATGGGACAGTGATTTCAGATTAAGTTGCTAGTGCATAAATAAATATAGCTTATTTATATAGATAAAAGAAGCCAGTTGCTTCAGAAGACAAAGAAGTCCTCCTGGCCCTATTTCCACCTTCTCCTTATATTTAAATTGGCAGTACAAATAGCGTGGGCGTGAACAACGCGCTTTCCGTTATCCGAGAATTGATGTCGTTCCACTTTTAATGCCGCGTTTCATTTGAAAAGGTTTTTTGCGTGGAACGGAACGGAAGCGCACCGGAAAGATCACTCCGCGCCCTCAATTTGCAATTCTAATTTACATCGAGCGCGCCCCGAACTCAGATATTTTCAGATGTTTTCATTGGAATGATTAATTGCTAGGTCTCCATCTACCATTACTTTTGATTATGTTATGGTATAGCAGATTTTTCTGTATTACACAAAAACTCTATTATAAACACGTTTTCCTTTCCCTATTCTAAAGTTGATACGTATTACAACAGAATTACAAACAGCGGCGGAAAAATCCGTAAGAATAATAGTAAAAGTACTTAATTTTACCATTGGTACTTCTATTTTATATTTTAACGATAAATAAATACAAACACGAAAAAAAGAAACTCCCAAATACCCCTAAATACTGAGCTACATCATTCTAACAATCCTATTGTAACATGCTCATTAGAGACATTGAATCAAAGGAATAATTTGTGCATCCCTCCGGATTCCCGTCACGTTCTTCAAATCAATACCTCTCTACTGGCGGGGGGCTTGAGGGGGAAGGGGAGCAAAAACGCTCCGTTCCACGCAAACACGAATAAATAGGCATGATTCAATTTGACTGTTTGTACGAATGTCCGAATTATTGGCGCGCAGGGACTGCTTGTTTGGTTTGCGACTTGTAATGATGCTGTTGTGCTGCAATACAGATCCTGTAGTCATAATAATAAATTACAATACAAATGAACTTACTACAACAACAACTTTACATTACAACATTTTATATAACGTAAATAAAATTGGTTTCATAAAATTAACTCATGTTAATTGAAAGTCATTTATGTTTCATGAAGACACAAAGCATCAACATTGCCCACAAAGAAATTAATTTGTGAAATTTTATAAATTACTAACCACCGACTGTTGTCCTCGACTGCCATCAATCCTTTTGTAGGTAGATCGGAGATCAGATTATTGCTGTGTTTACAATCTGTACGTAACACCTGCCGCAGAGGTGATCCCGGTGGTGGTACCACAATGATTTATAACGAGAGTTTAGCCATGGGGATATACCATGGGGTGGGGTGCGTTTTCGCTGGACAGCGGGAGCTGAAGCGGATTTTAAACGCCTTATAAAGGAAATATAGCGACGAAGAAGCACTCTTAGCGAAGGATTTTTTGATGTTTCTAAACATTGAATTGTTTTCGATTAGCATTAAAAAAAATATACCAAATATTGCGATAGGTGTCAGGGCGTATAATAGAAATTTTGGTATGTCAATGAGCGGTTTTCGATGTGTAATAAAAAAGTAGTTCCAAATCTACGGTCTAAAGGAAATAAAGCTCATATATTTATATAATAAAATAGAACAATTTTTTTTTTAATTTGTGTCACAAAATTTAAAATAACATAAATTGCCTATATTTAAGTAAACTGTAAATAGACGTAACCACGTGTGCCTTGTTCTTCTACGGCGAATAAATATACATATGAGTATGTATATGTAATACATTGTAATTGACAAAAGTTCGAAAACCTCGGCGCGCGAGTTACACTCGCACTCAACGGATCTTGTTTGTACGATAGAAGTAAAGAAATCGAGCTCAAACTGTTTCATAATCTAACTACCTGAGCACTTTGCGTACTTTGCGTACGGTTTTGTGCTGCCTTGCCTAAGTAAAAAAAAAACAAGGAAAAGGGTAGACTGCAATCGCGGTAGATCAGCAGGTGACGTCACAGATGACGTCACAATGAAGATCAACCTAATAATACAGCAGAGCTTGAACTCAATTGTCGTGATAAGATGCAGCTGATTTAGATACTTATCTTTGTTTGCAAACTATATTTAGTAATTGGCAATTAGGTATAATACTTATTTATTCATCAGTATATATGTATGTAGTGTAGGTAGTTAGGTACGTACAATTTTCGAACCGATCGGACAGAGGTGATAAATTTATGGCATTAGTTCTATAATTATGATATTATTTGTCTGAAATATTTGTTTCTCGTTGATTCCTTCGACTGTTTTTGCAAAAATACATATGTATATCATTCTTTGAGATACTATTCCTTAGCAACACTAGATAAGTTTACGTACGTTTTATATTTTGCATCGTTGTTCAACTAAAGAAACACTTGACCATCAAGCTTCTAAACCTGAATAAAATTACAAATAAATTATGAAATTTCTACTCTGCCTAGGCATCAAACGGACGGGGCAAGTGGCTCCTCGGTTTAAACATTGTGGAGTACACGCACCAAAGCCTGCAGGCCGCAGCCGCGCCGCCGGCCGCGCCGCCGCCGCACCGAAGTCGACTGTCTCCCAATAATCATATACCGAAATGAAATGTCGCTCGGCGGCTGTAGTGCTGCTGACTCGTTGTGTTGTGTAGGCTCCGAGCATCCGAGGCTTCAGTAGCGCAGCAAGCAGAATGCGGGTCCTTGGGGACGACAAATATTTGTACGATTTGCAGATATTTGTTCCGCGTAGGTATTCTGGGTGTTTTATTAGTATGATGACAATACAGTTGTTTAGTAGGTACCCATAATACGAGCTATGCTTGCTTTATGGCTTCATGTCGGTGTGTCCTAGGATTTTATTTATTCTTACAAAACGTCAACTCAGCATTAATGACAATTTGATAAAGTGTTGTGTGGGCCCCGAGCCGCCCTGCCGCCGCCCTGCGCCGCCCCGGCGCGGCGCGGCGGCCCACAGCCGCTTGTGTCTATTGTCCGCCTATTAACTACGTTTAGCCCCTGACTTCCCCTCGCTGGTTGGACCCGAGGGGCGCAGCACAGTTTAAATGATGCAGTACAACAACTTCCGATTGAACTGTATTATTATAAGAAATCACAAAAAAGGAGGGCGTACAATACATAGGTATTAATTGAACTATTTTATTTATGTGTTACTGCTCATATACACGAACGGCGAAGTGCCAATGGCAGAGGTTACGACGGCTACAGTTACCTCTGCCGTTGGCACTTTGCCGCTCGTGTATATGAGCACTTATTCAAAGTTAATTTTACTCAAACATGATCGTACTCTGGTCATTATTTAGACAGGCATCTTAAAGCAAAGACGGCTTACTCAAAATGTCGAGTTTTGTTATTGTGTTTGTTAGTTTGCCATTGACCTTCGGTCTCGGCCTTAATTTCATCTTGTCCATCAAGGGCTACAATCATGACCACACTTTGATGCCCTGGACCTGCGCTTTCACCCATCATCATCATCATCATCTCGGCTAGCAAACCAGTTATTACAAACCTCGTCAGAAATTAAAACTAATAATATTATGAAAGTAACTCTGTCTGCGTGCTACCTTTTCACGTCGAAAAGGCTGAACGGATGTCAGTGAAATTTGGTTGGGCGGTAAACAATATCCGGGGACGGACACAGGCTACTTGAAAACCGCATGCGAAGCCCCGGGGAGAAGATATTGTACTATAAAGTACCTACTGCGAAATAAAAACGTTTCTATTCATAAGTGGTTTAATTATCAATTTTGGACCGCCCCGTCCTCGTCGTCGTCGTGACTTTGACGTTGTTTTATTTTTGTTTCCGATAATCAACTTTACGATAGGGCACTCCTATAGACAAGATTCGACGCTACAAAGCCTTCATCTATCACTATGATTTATCATGTATGACAGCTTTTTTTAATTTACTGCATTTATATTCGGATATGACGTCCCAATGGGCGAGCAAAGTTGTCAGATGAACCCATAGACAAGGGCAAAGACATAATTCAGTCCATTGTTTTTGTTCGTAGATAAATAAACTGAAAAATATGACTCTTCTGACATCTATTGGCGAATATTAACACAATTTTTTTTTAAGTGGGAGCAACCAACTTCTCTGACGACGCAACACTAAGGCTACTCCAGCAGGTGGCGTTGTTAAGCAACATTAAGCCAATGAGTGTTTGGTTGTAATTCGTATTTAAATATAATTTCTAAAAAACACATTATCCTACCAATAAAAATACCGAGCAAAGCTCGATCATCCAGGTACTATATACCTCTATAAACAGATACAACATAAACTCTACAAATTCACCATGAAGGTATTCTACTGTGATTTCGTACCCTTTGCCGTGGATCGCTCGAGCATGTCCTTTTATTTTATTAGGGATTTTTCAACGAAGCCGTTTCTTTGGTGCCGTAATTGGATTGGCGTTAGCGCGATTTGACGCTTCGCTGCACTTCGGAGCTTGACGTGAACTTGACGCTACGCTGTGCACCGGAGCTTTTCGGCAGAATTTACCGCTTTACAGAAGACGGCAGCCGAAAACGTTGAGGTAACACTACCACAGATTAGGTAATGTTACACTACCACAAGATATTTTGCTACCGAAGGCTTTATGCGTGCAAAAAACGTAATATGCATTTTGCGTGCAAAAAACCTATACTACGGTGGAGTTGTGTTTTTATAAAAACTCCTTGGATAAAATTGTTTTTTCATCTAATCACCAAAGGGTGCAATAAACACCGAATTGTGTATAATTAAGTGTCGTTTTACTTTCGTTTGGACATTTGGCATGGCATCAGTCCTTTGTGTTCGTAAGACTGTTAGCGCGGTGCTGCTGGGGGCGCTCGCGATGCGATTACCCCCGCCCCCGTCACCGCGCCGCCATCGCGCCACCGCCCGCGTCGCCCGTTTGATGCCGGCCCAGGAAAATACCCCTATTTTTTTATTTTTAAATGGATTTGCCGTGAGTCGCTTTGCGGAGCGCTAAAATTACGCTCACACTTTAGTAACCAACTATTGCGCTCGAAATGTAACTATTACTAAAAACTATAGATACATAAATTGAATTGAACAACATGTTAAACGTAAGGCGCTATGCAAACAAACCATACTAGCACTATTGCGGCAACAGGCAACTTGCAACGAGCTGTTTACATTACAAAGTTGACCGTTTATTCAACTGAAGTTGCTCTGTCTACATAACGCATAAGATACTAAGTAAAATATACAGAGATTTTTGAAAATGAATACTCTTCGAGTTACATACGAAAGTTAGCGATTGGCTGCTCCGAGACGAGACTAATGAGAAAGTGACGACGATAATTTTATAGAGCCGTAGAAAGGGAACAAGATACTAGGTAAAAGCAACGTATGCGACAATTAATAAAAAAATATTTAATTCCAAATCCACGAAATATTTTGAAATTCTAATGTATAACTTGTTTAGATATTATAATTGCCCACCTTATTAACTATTATTTAACTGTTATAAGAAATAAATCGAAAAAAAGGACTTTTAAAAATAATTCGATGAGAAAAATTTCATCAATCATGTTTCTGCTCGAAAATTAATGTAATATAACAATCAAATTTTAAATTCAAGTTTTGGAAAAACTGAACTCCCCACTGTTTTGAAGATATATCTCTTCAAAACTGTCCGAAACTTTTCATTTTTAAATAGCCTTAAGATCTACAATTTGCAATTTTCAAAACTTATCTTCTTATAAGTAAAACTTGTTCAATAAAATTCCTTGGAATTCCTTGGAAAAAATGTCAAGCGTTTCGGCTTAAGTACCGATGTTAACGCAATACGAAATAATTGTAGGTACTTAAACAAAAAATTCAATCGCTAAGGAGAGAAAACGAGAAAAATAGAGCTCTAGACACTTCAATGATGTCACGAAGATAAATTCATAGGAACTCTATAGTAGGTATTTAACCGCAACACATTAGTGCCCCAACACACCTACCCGCACCGCCTCGATACAGACTCTACCCCTCACTGTCACGGTCGATATTTGCCTGCGGGCAGTGCAAACATCTCCTGAGTTACATCTAGCGACAGTGTTACATCCACAGTTACAGTATCGGTGAGCCTCCCAGGGGACTGGTTAGTGTAACTAGTAGTTTGGCTGTTATTGTCTCTGATGGAGCTCCCCCGAGGATGCGAGGAAACAACGGCATCTATGTGGGAAGGGCTTTGTTTCGAGGTAAATCGTATCTCTACTGTCTTTTGCCTCGGTCACTTTCCATATAAGTCCATATAATTTAAAAGTTTTGCTTATATGACATTACTAGCTGGTGCCCGCGCCTTTGCCCGCGTTTTATCGGTATAAAATATAGCCTATATGTTATTCTATGTCCTAAACTAATACCTATACCAAATTTCAACTTAATCGGTTCATCAGTTTTTGCGTGAAAGAGTATCAAATATCCATACATCCATCCATACAAACTTTGATATTTATAATATTAGTAGGATAGATAGTAGGATTTCACGCAGAAAATTATTTGAATAGTTATTTCACATAACAAATGTACGTTTAATATAAGTTCGTATTTAGTTTCGAGCGAGTGTGATGTGAGAAGAAGAGAGCAACACATTTATCTTTCCAGGCGGGCGCACAGGACTCACATTAACAAGCGGCACGCTCCTCAATTTGCGCATTACGTCCTCTGCCGAGCGGGCAACACCATTGACACGGCAACACTATTCAAACGCAACACTATAGAAACAAGTGACGAGCCACCGACTCGCGTGGGACTTTATTTATGGACTTCTTACATACCTACTATACATTTCAGGGAGGATAACTACTATGATTACCTATGCATAGAGCTGGACAAATGTATACAATTGGGATTCGAATGATGCATATTAAACTATCTGAAACAAGAAAATCAAGCACGCATAAGTGGCTTTCAGCATTTACTCAATGCTGAAAGCCACTTATTTAATAAACAACAGTTTTCTTTATGCACCTAGCGTTTTCCTCGCTGTAGTAAGGTGAAAACCTTCTGACGGCACTGCACAGCACACTGCACAGCACTGCAGTGGTTTTAGTGATATTCAAAATATAGTTTAGTAGCTATACAATCTAGCATTGACCACGAGAAGTGACTTATGCTTATGCCCAGCAGTTTTGGGCTGATGATAATCAAACTAAGAAAAAGGTTCCGAAGTCCTCGAAAAATCGGAACGCTTCGTAAGCGAGAGCTAATTTTTCTAGAGGTGACATCTATCGAAGAACTGTGGACTAAAGTTTCATTCCTAAAGTGTTAAGAGGCGCCAAATGTATGCGAGGAAACAAAAACTTTTTTCGGTATCGTCTAGTATCATCATCATCAGCCCATACACGTCCACTGCTGAACATAGGCCTCCCCCTTACGACGCCACAAATAGCGGTCCTGAGCCACCTCCATCCATCGACTCCCTGCGACCGCTACGATGTCGTCGGTCCATCGAGTTGGAGGTCTTCCCACAGAGTCTTGAATGAACCCTCCTTTACACCTGTACCTGTAGGTAACTCATATGTTACCTACATATGTGGGCCATTAATATAAAATAAATGCAGTTATTATGCATAGACTGTTAAAAATAATGCAAGTCTTTTTGTTACGGATAGAAAAACTTATTAGATTTCAGGATTTGTTAAAATAATGGTTTTCGTCTATTTACCTCGTGGAATCCTGTGCTTACCTACGCATATCTGCCTACGTACCTACTCGTATCTACCTACCCTAGCGTTCCCAAACTAGTAGGAAAGGCTAACCATTAGATTTTTTGACGATCATTAATTAATCTATTAAATATACATATGTATTGAATGCACAATACGCTCCTATGCGAGATGTCAGTGCAGATCTCAGTTCCCCCACTAAGAATAAGATACATATGTATTCAGTTTCAGTTTCTTTATTCGCAAATAAATAAATATTTCTTATTTTATTACGTTTTGAGAGTATTTGGGATATTAGTGAAAGACAGTTTTTCATAAATCATTATAACTTTAAGCTGGTTTTGAGATGTGTCATGTATTTTTGTATCAAAAAGGCACGTACTCTTACAAACCGTGACTTGAGTTTTTTTTTTTTTTGGACATACTCCCGGTACGTTTTTAAGAAGACTGTTGAACACTGCCGTCGGCGTCGTCGTCGGTCCCATCTTGCGCCTTCCCAGACTTCGATAGTGTATCAGGCAGGGTGGTGATCCTTGACTTGATAGATGATTATTTGTCCGCTCACTGAGTATTACTTATACTTGTGTCTATTCGTATTATCGGATGTAACTCGAGTACATCCAATCACAACTCGCTGTAACTCGATAGAAACGTAGTGAAAAATAATAACAAAAGGTACGCTATAAATATCCGCTACATTAGGCTTGTTCTTGCTCGGTCAGTAAAGAGATCGCTCTGTCCTAGTACAATCGTACTAAAGTACTAGTTCGGACTTCTAGTACTATTAGTACCCCACTCGGCAAAACTTACGGGTCGTTTTAATCACAAAAGGGCTCTTATTTTAATGCTCCAAAATACGCAATCAATTGTTTTGTGTCAGAAACTAGATTGGATACTATTTACATTTACTGAATATTAATTAAAATATTATTTCACCAAATATACACGGAAGCGGACGAAATATCCGTTTACCGACGAAATATCGATATGCAATGCTCCTTCCTTGATCGCAACAAAAATAATATAAGTAGATACATACATATTACTCTTACAAAAGTTGCAAACATAAAATACTAACAGGGCAATTTCATCTCTATGTTCAAACAAATAAAGTTTCTCATTCATTACCCCTCCGTCTCTTTTACTACCGGGGATTATGCGCTGTCTATCTCTGTTCTACCTTATTCGTTCCTTTGAGACAAGCTACTACTGAACTAGAGAACTAGATGCATATCTCCGTCTCTCTCACTACCGCGGAATATGCGCTGTCTCTATCTCAGTTCTCCCTTAATTATTCCCTTGTCTTCTAGTTCCGTCTAACACGGAATCACGGAATGTAACAATGAACTAAAAGAAACATTGTACTAGGGAACGAGTAATCGAAATGCATTCTCAAACAGTTGTTTTTATTCTTGTTATTAGATTTTAAACTTTATGCCATAGAAAATAGTATTCAGATGCCAACTTTTTTAGTGCGTGACTGAAGAGCAAGTGAACTAGAAGGAACTAGTTGAGCTGAATCGTTCTTACTAGTTCACTGGTCGGAACTAATTCATTTTAGTTCATTATTCCTGAACTACACAAGACTACTACATATTACAAAACAAAGTCCTCCGCCGTCTGTCTGCCTGTCTGTTCGCGGTAAGCTCAAAAACGACTAAACGGATTTTCATGTGGTTTCTACCAATCGATAGCGTGATTCAGGAGGACGCATATCAATTTGTGAAGGTTTTGTGTAAATTGGTTGAATAAATAGCTGTTGATAATTGTTGGAAGTGTCGGAAAAAGTCAAGCCGCCTGGGAGCTTTTATCGAAAACGATGCCTAATCCGTTTGAGATGAAACAAAACAATTCATGGTGGGATATTCTTCTTTTATAGATCTGAGGATAAAAACATCAAGGCATAATTATGCTCTACTACGCGTGCGAAGCCGGGGCAGGTAGCTAGTCATTAATAAATAATTGTTAGTTAATCTTTATTCTTGAAAAACACGAGGTATGTTATAAGTGTAGAGTTATTCCTAGTGTACGTAGGTATAAGGTGCGAGTGCGAGATGTTGTTCTGTTTTAGGCAATCAAATGGTTTTACCACCTCAACATCAGCAATACCCCCAGGCAGCTCTGACAGTTTATTTTCATAAAGACAGAGATACTGGTGCACACACATTGTATAATAGGTCTACCAAATTTTAACTATTTGATTGTGTTCTGTTTTGTGTGCCAAGATAAAGAATATAAAACAATCAGTAGAGTTTATGAGTCACGTTCAGCTCCGGATACACCCGGATACGAAGCCGATCCGGGCGGTGGGGAAGGAGGGGGGGGTTATTAGATTACATGCCCGAGGCCCATGGGCTCTACCTCGTCACAAGTAGGTAACGAACTCTGTTCAATTGCTAAATGAAGCACAATTAAGCGTAGTTAAGCAGGAACCGTTTTAGGTTATTCTCTTCGTTTTAGGTTTCCCTTTCTTGTTTTTGAGGTTAGGTATCCACTTTTTTGTGTTTGACAGCTGCTTTAAAGCCTTTTTTATTCCTCCTGTCTTTTTTATGTGATACTCGAATGTCTTTAGTCTTAGCGTCTGTCTATCTTTCCGCATGCTTGTTTTAATTTGTTTGCTTAGTATCGATATTTGCGTTCTTATATCTTTTGATTTTTCAACAGGTTTCAGTAGTATTGTTCTCTTTTCCAAAAGTTCCATTGTTGTGTTTGTCATTTTTTCATTTGTTGGTTTTAATGCGTTGTTCGTTGGTTTTGAATTTAAAATATCGTGTAGTCTTTCAAGTTTTTCGTCTGTGTTCATATTTTTCATTTTATCTATAAGGTCTTCTAGTTTGGCTTTTATTTGTACTGTTGATGTTGTGGTCGATGTAAATGTTGGTTTTGCTTTGAAAGGTCTCTTATCCTTGTGGTTTCCTAGTTTCAGCTTTGCTCTGACCATTCTATGGTTGCTGTTGAAGTTCGTATTACTCAGGACGCCGCAGTCATCAAAGGATTGTGGTCTATTTGTAAGAACGAAATCTATCTCGTTCTTATAACGGCCATCGGGAGATATCCAAGTCCATTTTCGTTGTTTCCGCTTCTCATAATGGCTATTCATTATTCTAAGATTATTTTCGTGAGCAAGTTCAAGAAGTTTATTTCCATTTCTCGTTCTTTTCCCTTCGGTGAACGCGCCTAGTATTATTTCTTCACCAGGTCTCCTAGTTCCAATTTGAGCATTAAAGTCACCCATGACTATGAGGTTACTAAAGGTGTTTTCTTTGATGGCGTTGTTCAGCTTAATGTAAAATGATTCGATATCAGCGTGACTTGATTGTTCTGTTGAGGAATATATCTGTACTATTGACCATTTCTCTTCATTAGGGGGGATGCTTATGTTGAGTATTACTATACGTTCTGATATACCTATTATTTCTATGATTTGATGTTTCAGTTCTCTTTTTATCAAGAAGCCTACGCCATGTTTTCCCTTTGTTTCGCCTTTATGGTAAACTATGAATCCTTCATGTTCTTCAATTTTCTCCCCAAGTCTTCGAACTTCGCTAAGTCCAATAATTGACCATTTTGTGTTTTTCAGTGCTGTGATAAGTTCTTACAACGCCTCATCCGTTCTTAGTGTTAGTGTGTTATATGTTGCTATATATTTGTATTTTTGTTCCTGTTGTATTGTTTCCGGATTGTGGGTAGGTGGTGGAGTGGTTAGAGGGTAGTAGTCGTTCTTCCTCACGGTGACTAGCCGGCTTGAAGAAGTTTTCCTAGTTGCTTGGTTTAGTGTTGTTGTTTTATTTATTTGTATGTTTTTTCCGTTATCGATGTCGTTTGTTAGTTTTTTGGTTTGTCTGATAGTGAGCTTGATCTTCCACGGGCCATGTAATCAAACATGTTCGTTTTGTGGACCTTCTTCGAGGCTGGGGCTGGCTCTTGGCTAGGCGAGGTGTTTGGGGACTCCAAGCTGTTCCTCTTTCTCTTGTCTCCTGCGTCTTCCCTGGGATCCTTGACTATCAGCTTATCACCTCTTATGTGCGCTATTTTCCCCTTGTCTCTCTCCTCTTTTAACTTTGGAAGCAGTTCCCTTCTTCTTTCTAGGGTTTCCTTACTAAAATCTTTTTTGAAGTAGATGCCGGTGGCCACTTTCAGTTATTTCCTCAACACCTCATCTCTTTTCCATGTAGTGGTGAAACCTACTAGAATTGGACGTGTTTTCTCTCTTCGAACACCTAGCTTGTAGGCCTTGTTAATATAATAATATTCCACTTTAGCTTCTGATTGGGTTTCTATTATTTTCTTTACTTCATTTATCAGATTTTCCTGATGGTTTTCTTTTGCCCCAAATATCAATATATTATTTCTTCGGTTTTCGCTATCCATATACTTAATTTTATCCTGTAAAAGTTTCACTTCAGTCTTCAAGTATTTATTTTCCTCCATGATTGTATTTAATTTTGCATCTATGTTCTCAGAAACTTTTTAGTTACGGAGTCCGTGATTTTTTCCGTTTGAATATCCATCTGTTGTTTGAACCTCTCAAAGAATATTTCCATGTCGGGGTTCATTTTTGTTGAATATTATTTCCAAATTTGTAGCCTGGTTGTATGAGCTGGCCACACCAAGTAGCATTTCAATTCTGTAAGAAGTAGTTTCCAAACGCACTTTTGCCTGACATTCGTTGTAGATTGGGTTTCTTTTGTTGGTTGTAGAAAAGTTGATTGTCACATAAAGAAATGTTGAGAGTTTCTAACCTCCAAACTCGAAGTGTTTTTTCGGATGAACTTCCCGTTTTCGTTGTGATTTCTTCTGTTTGCTTTCTAATCGCGCCTCTTCTTGAACCACCGATCAATATTTACCGTGGAGTACGGTAATCACAGGGATTTCGGCACAGTTTTGTATTTTTGTTTGTCGGAGCAAAGTACAGTGATGTTTACAGTTTGACACCGGAACCGGAAAAAAAACACAAAGAACCTAAAACGAAGAGAACAGACCTAATCTCAATTGCAACAACTTTTTTCAAAGACCTATACGGAAGGAAAATAGCTACAAATGAAACTGACCTCGCTGACTGTACAAACATACCTGAAATCTTAGTACATGAAGTAGAAAGAGCTATCGATACCCAAAAAAGTGATAAAGCACCAGGACCAGACCAAATAGATAACGAACTCCTCAAAATTGGAAAGACTTTAATTGCACCCATTCTCACCGCCATCTACAACGAAGTCCTAGTCAGTGAAATCATACCCAATAAATGGACGTCTTCGACAATAATTCTGATACATAAAAAAGGACACAAGAACGATATAAACAATTATAGACCGATAAGCTTACTGTCAAACATCTACAAAGTTTTTGCGAAGGTTATCCTAATACGCATAACCAAAACACATGAGCACCAACCTAAGGAGCAAGCGGGGTTCAGAAGCGACTTCTCTACCATTGACCATATATACGTAGTCAAACAAATTTTCGAAAAAAGCAAAGAATATAACATCCCTTTTTATTGCTGTTTTGTGGACTACAGTAAAGCTTTTGACTCGCTAGAACACGAAAGTATATGGAAGGCGCTAAAGAACCAGAACCTCGACCACAAATACATAAGAATAATTAGAAATATCTATAGAAACAGCACATCAAGAGTCAAATTAGAAAAAGAGGGTGCAGAGATAAGAATAGAAAGAGGAGTAAAACAGGGTGATCCCTTATCCCCAAAATTGTTTTCTGCCGTTCTTCAAGAAATCTTTCGACATCTGGACTGGGACAACTTCGGGCTTAACATAAATGGAGAAAAATTTACTCATTTGAGATTTGCAGACGACATCATAATATTCGCCTCAACTAAAGAAGAACTCCAACAAATGATAAGTGAACTTGACAACGAAAGCCGGAAAGTAGGACTCACCATGAACACAGAAAAAACTAAAATGATGACGAATGACACAGCGATGCCAATAAACATAAACAACAGCAATATCGAGTACGTAAATGAGTATACTTACCTGGGCCAACTAATATCACCAAATGATTTAATGTCAAAAGAACTTGAAGTGAGGACAGCCAATGCGTGGAAACATTACTGGTCTTGCGGGGAAATAATGAAAAACAAGGAAATGAACATGTATTTCAAAAGGAAGCTATACAATACCTGTATCCTCCCAGTATTAACATACGGGTACCAGACCTGGGCCTTAACAAAAGCTCATACCAAGAAACTGGAAGTTTGTCAATTGTCTATGGAGCGAAGTATGCTGGGCAAAAAGAAGTTAGATAAAGTTAGAAACCAAACACTTCGGAGACGAACTAAAATAGAAGACGTCACACTTAAAGTGAAACAACTGAAATGGAGGTGGACGGGACATACAGCAAGAGGAAAAGACAGATGGAGGAAAACGTGGGGATGGACTGGTTTCCAAAATATAGAAAAAGATGTAGAGGGAGACAGTTCAAAAGGTGGGAGGATGAACTTAAAGACATAGCAGGAAATACATGGATAAGGTTGGCAAGAGATAGAGAAAAGTGGAAGGGATTAGAGGAGGCCTTTGCCAAAAAAAGGCAAACAGAAGAAGTATCGGTGTCGTATTAATAGTATTATAAATAAAAAGTAAATATTTTTTCTGAATAAAGGCTTGAAATGAAATGAATGACCAAGAAAGTGTTTGGACGCTGGTCACTTTCTGCTTACTAAGCTCAATTGTGAGAGATTAAGCTGCATAACTGTCTAAAATGGAGTTATGGCGACAGTGTAGCTAAATTGGTATCGATCGAGGGATGTGCTATTATAAAATGTTACTTATGTCTTGGTCTCCGATCAAGTTTCGTTTATGAATCCTCATCAGCACACATATGTATGTACCCCACAGGTGAACGTGCCTCTCTCATACAAGGAAGATTTTGACATACTCATTAGGTAGGCTTGCCTGTTGGATTAGTGATCGTTTATGAATGCAATCCGAAACCTTGGATATAATTTAAATACTTCTTCAACAGTTTCAAGTAGAGTAGTATAATTTTTATATTCTTCCCGCGTCAACATTGAACCAACTATTTATCACACACACATTACAAAAATCGCAAGGAGAACCCTCTCGAGAAAACCTTTACTTATGAATTGGGTTCGTAGGAGTTGAGTGAATCACCCGGACGGACTGGGGCAGTGTTTCAATTGCCGGAATCGGTGGAGGTGGCAGTCAGCCGTTACTCAGCCGCGCTTCATAACTGTAGAGTGCAAACAATAAACTGAATACAGTAGGTGGTACCTAACCTAAGCATCAACAACTTCCTTGGAGCGTATAAAGAGGTCTACAAGATTTTTTCCAGAAGATTCTAGAACGGCGATTTGAGAATATAACAACCATCACCGTCTTCGGTTTAGAGGCCGACTTTTGCCTTTGGTTCTGGTGGAATTACGCATCAAAACGAATGAATGGGGAAACTTAAGGTGGGGAGTGATTTAAAATTAGAATGCAACTCGTTCCGTTCTAGAAGACCTCCAAGGTTCTAAAACTTCTTACCGCTCCACGCATAGGTGCTTTCGGCTCGAAACATACTATAGCTTAAAAGTAATGTAACATTACTTAAAATTGCTAAGGTATCGCCTCTACCAACAACAGCCTTCGGGTTTAAATATAAAATGTATTTGATCCAGAAATCCCATATCCCGTCAGACCGGCGCAGGCGCAGGCCGAACAAACAGCCATAAATACCTCGCTCCATATATCTGTCAGCACGGTTATTTATCTGCTCGGGATAAATTGCGCCGCGAGTAAACATGTGCCCTCGCAGCCTCCAGGCGGTGGCTCCTGCGTTTGATTGCTGCGGAGTGGCCGCGGCTGGCTGCTCATTTGTTGATGCACAGGCGGCCTCTTCCATCAGCCGTTCATCATAGGTACTTTACTTTGCCAGTAAGCTCCACTTATTGAATTCCTAGGTGTCTTCTAGACCTTCGTGATACAACATCGGCCACATCATCACTTTCCATCAGGTGAGATTGTGCTCAAACGAAGGTCTATATACTATAAAAAAAAAGTTACCTAATTAGTGCCCAAAAATAGTGATTGATCGCAAATCGTAAATAATTAACCTAATCACCTGCCAAAAGCAATTAAACTTAAATTCAATATTACGACCGATCTCTTATTTGACAGAAAGACATTCTTGATCCGCATGTAAGCACAGATTATATCTGCAATCTAAATCATACTTATGGGTAGGTATCGAAGCGTGCGCCGCCGTGGCCCGCACAAAATGGAGAGCACCTCCCACTCGCGTGAAGAATCGCACACTGAGTAGTTATGGCTGACCTGACTGACATCGACGCTGCACTGCAAACCACCTAATCTGTATATACCTACCTAAACTTATACACATCAGTTATTCCTGACAGAAAGCAAATTTTTGACGGTCTAAGAAACTAGAAATAAGAAAGGTATGGTAACAATATTCACGCTAGCAAGTAAGTGAGTAATGAGTGCTCCCTCGCAGTCCCAGCAGCCCCCGCAAACAGCCGCATGCGGGCGATAAAGAACCAAATCCATTTACTGACGACATGACACCCTCCTCACAGATTCACAGCTGTGAACTCCCTCTCCTCTCGCTCGTACGATCAAACAAATGTTATTTCACTACGACAGATGGCTGTGAATAACATTATCTACTTTAAATACCTCCCAACCAACCAAAGGTTTTGAGAAACATTGTTTTATGTGCTTATTAGGAATTAAATTGTAGGTAAAAACATGTTTAAAATTATATCCAAACTAAAAAACTAACTCGCTATTTATTTTATTTTTAGGGTTCCGTACCTCAAAAGGAAAAAGGAACCCTTATAGGATCACTGTTGGCACATTGTTGTCCGTCGATCTAGCCCTTTTCTCGGGAATGCGTGGAGGTATCCAGTTGAAATTAACATCAAATACCTACCTACAGTAGGTACCTACCTACTCAAGTCCGTAACCTATTGGAGCCGTAATAAAATCATACTCCTACTAATCCTACCAAAATTCGTCAGCAAGTAATGTGACATTGAGCATCCTAGATATTCAATATTTCTGCAGCAATATATTATGTAAAGCAGCAAATCTTTATTCAGGTTTTATGATATTTGACATGCTGTAATAGTAAATTGTATCATAAGGGAGCAAAATTATATATTTACGGCAAGGGCGCTTTTTTTAATCCAGAGCGAAGTGAGGGATTCTACAGTAGAATCCCGAGCGAGAGAGGGGTTCTTTAGTAGAATCCTGAACGTAGCGAGGGATTCAAAGTATGTCGCCCGAGCCAAAAATATATTTTGCGCCCGAGTGATACACTCTACTTTTCATCACCCTCTATGAGAAAATAAAAGGTGCCACATATTTTATTCTCATATTATTATTTAATATAAAATAGTAAGTACATAACAACTAAATGAAATTAAATAGTAGATAATAATAAATCAACTGATAAAATTACCATAGGCTTTCATATATTTCTCCCGGGATTTTGCAGGTAATAGATTATCTATCACATTTCTTGCCAGTTCGAATACTTTCAAGAGTTAATTCTATTTCACTGTCACTTGAACTCATTTTTCAAAACTAAACCGAAACCGTGCTGCGGCGCAATATGGTCCGTCGCGTCTTACCAGCCAGTATTTATTCAAACAATATTTGCGCTCGATTTTGCTGGCGCTGAAAACTAAGACGTTCCGAATTCAATAACTGCGCGGCAATACACTTTTCCGCGCACTTTTTGAATTAGGAATTTATAAAGAAGAATAAAAGTTCTTTTCTGGCCGCTAAAAGTTCCTTAAAGAAAACACCACCTTTGGGTGCACAAAAAGGCGAACAAAGTCTTCTTTTTCGAATATATATTTATGCCTTTTTATATCTTAAGTTAAATAGACTATTAAAATCAATGTTATAAAAATAAAAAACCACAAGTAACCAGAAGTGCTCATTTTGTATACCTGTAATAAAACAAAAACATACAATGAGCGGCCTTATCATTCAGAAACGATTTCTTCCAGGCAACCTGATAGTTAACGTGTTCAGGACAAGTAGAATGAATTTGTATAGTATCATTTGAGCAGCTTAAAAACACGGATTTATAATATAAAGATTGATTGAGTATAGTAGTTTCTATCTTTCAGCATTTTTTTAACCCACCACATGTTTTGTGACCTTCGTCCTATTATATGAATTTCAGGAGTGTTTCAGAATTTAGTTTTGGCGATTCATCGTTCAGTTTTTTAACATACATAGGTCTATGTAGAGGTATCTTCAGTTACGTGTAGTTATGATCTGTGCTTTATTCCAAAGCAACAGAAGGGATAATTAACTTTCCTGTACCTAGCTAATATCAAGAATCGTTCTACACATATACCACCGTTAGGGCAATAAGAACAGCAAGATAAAGTATATACATAGGAGAGAAATTGGTAGGTATGTGCTGTTTCAGCCCTTACGGAATCTCTCCTGTAATCTCGGTCTAGATGCAGGCAGATCTATGAAATTCAGGCAAAATTTTTAGAACTCAAACATCACAGCATCTCAATAAAGTTTGGAAGGAATGTTTTGGCGACATTTTTCGGTTTAAAGCACTAAACTTAGATTATAGCAAAGATGTAAATCGTTAGACATGCCCCGACACCAAAAACTGTGGTATTGTCTTTGAATGTGGCCGTTAACAAAATGCCGACGCACGCACACTACCAAATAAAAAGTTCAAAATAGTGTTTTTGCCAATAAACCTAATTATTATTATTCCCATTTCTATATATATCTAAATTTACAATTCTATTATTAAACCTAACCTACATGTCAAAACTAACTTCTTACTACCTAACATCATGGAAGAAATGCTAACACTCATTCTCGCACCCCGGCGTCATAAACGAATGTCGACAAATATTACATAATTCGATGAAAAAAACAAAACGTCTGTCACAACAAGCCACCCCGGCGAATTAGATAATTATAGAGAAAGGAAGCTATCGGTATTGTATCCACATGGAGGCGCGTGGCGCACGGCGGCGGCGGCGGCGCGGCGCGTGGCCCACGGAGCGCGACGGCGGCGGCGCGGCGGCGCTCGGCCCTCGCGGCTAATTCGTGGCAGAAGTCATAATCACCACTCTTTGATAATACTAAAAGTGCTCATTAGATTTGTTCAAATGGTTACACTTGAGGGAACTGTTGTCTGTGGATGGATGTGATACTTATATAAACACTAACCAAACTTCATGTGGAATATTTGTTAACAAACCACGACACAAAAAACTAAAACTATAATTTGCGTCGTAGGCCATCATAATTTATAATAATATACCCTCCCAAATAAAAGAAATTGAAAAGGATCTAACTTTCTATAAGAAATTAAAAGAATTTCTTGTGTCTAAATGCTTTTATAACATAAAAGATTATTTAGAATAAAACAATTTTAACATTTTAGTTTACTAAAAAGTATAGTATATAATTAAAGTATAAGCTTAGATGTTGTAGCCCCCCAACGGGGTTCATGTCATGATCTCAGTATTAATATTTAAGAATATATTGTAACACATGAATCAACAATATAAATAAATGAATAAATGAAAAAGCTTGCGTATCAGGAGCAGAGGCACCCCAACACCTCCCGGTGCTACCGGTATCTCTAATGAGTTTAAAAACTCTACTGAGAAGATAGTGCTGTCATCAGCAGTGTCAATGGATAGGTAGATGAAGCTTTTGCCGGTAATTTGCTCCATAATTTTTTAGTTGACACTGTTTACTGATTTGTTATTTGGAGTCAGAATTGCTCTCTGCACAGCCAACTTTCGTCACACCATGTTTTGTTGTAAGCTCGGAAAAAATTTAATTAATTAGTTTATTTGTACCTACCGTGTTTTGAGCGAATCGAACCAAGGAATTATTGACTGCTTATGTACCTACCTAAGCTTTCATAATACGGGCCCGTGTAAGTAGATTTGTAAATAGGTACGAGTATGTATGTACCTACGTTAAAGTTCAATCAGTAGTCAATAACGGTCCTAATCAGGGGTGGGGGCGGCGTCGACGGCCGCCGTATTTGCATATCTAACGAGCCCCCGGAACCCCTCCTCCCCGATGGTACTGAGCCCCCTCATCACAGGCCACCAACCGCCGCCACGTACCTACCTATCTATACCTACCTACTAGGTAATACAAAACTAGGAATTCAATGTTTTGACTAGAGTCATGTAGAAAATTATGACGAATAATATAGTTTTACTTTAGCTACGGTAGGTACCTATCGATATTTTACATAATTGACTTTTATATGTTAAAGCTTTTTTTTCAGGTTCCATTAGCTTTATTTTTTTATGTTACAGAATACTTAGACCAGTCAAATTTTATATTGTAAATGACTTCTTAATAATAAATTATTGGCCGTGGGGCCGCGGCGTACGAATATCGACCCCTCGAACTCAACCCGTGGATGTCGTAAGAGCCGACTAAGGGAACCTACCAGAGGATGGGCAGCTGCTTCCTTCTGAGTATTTTTTCAAACACCAACACTGCGATCACCAATCCGCCTGCCAAGCGTGGTGATTATGGCAAATCCCCCCCTACATGGGAGACCATCCACTCGATGGACCGACGACATCGTAGGGGTCGCAGGGAGTCGATGGATGGAGGCGGCTCGGGACCGCTATTTGTGGCGTCGTACGGGGGAGACCTATGTCCAGCAGTGGACGTGTATGGGCTGATGATGATGATGATGAAAGAAATTATTGTCAAATAAGAAATGGAGTGTTATTGATTTTCACTTAAAAAAACCATACCGAAAATCGATACTAAACATTATAGGCCAAAGGAGCGGGCTGCGAAAAATTTATGTGTTTTGCTAGTTTTGATTTGATGTACCTACATAATTGATGGTATGGCTGGGGTAGGCAAACCTTACAGGCTCAAGGCAAAAAAAATGAATATACACTACTGTCTGCGAGATTAAACTTTTATGCAGGCACATTTAATAGTCTATTTATATTTGCGTGCGTAGTCGTCGGTGGCGAATCTTCTGCCGACGCAACGAGAGCGACGCACAGTGTAAAATTTACCCCAATTTTGTTCCAACTATTGGTTTTCGTTATAATTTTGAACAAAATTGGGGTAAATTTTACACTGTGCGACGGCTTACATAATGTACGGTACGGTACTCAAAAATCTGGTAACTTTAATAACCCAGTAGCCATACCATGGATTATAATAAAGCATATAACGTAACACGTTATCAACGGTATTCGCGCTAATTTCAACGTAAATAACTCGCCACGTTATTTATTAATAACGCCAAGATCACAGAAATTTAGCGCTTATAACGCGTTATCCGCGTTTTGGATAACGCTGATAACGTGTTACGTTATATGTTATAATCCATGGTAAGGCTACAGTTGGTAGCACTATTTTGACAGCAGAGCAAGTGACAGTGATGTTTGTGCAGAAACTAGCACAACGAGCGAGCGAGATAGGGTATTTAAATTTTTTGATTATGTAGTGTGATTTGTGCTGTTCTTCCGTTTCATTTATTTCGTAATCCGTTTCTTGTTTCATTTCTTTCTGGTTATTGCAACTCGTTCAACCGCAAAGTTATGCCAGAAAGTTACGTTACCTACGAAAACAAACTTTTATCGTTCGCTCGTTATTTGTGTTTTGTTTTTATCTTTATCGTAATTACTATTTGTTTCGCATTGTTGTAGTGTTTTGTTCGCTACATGCACACGCCCTTCCACAGAAACGTGAAATTAATCGAATGCGAATGAAAGTCGATTGAGAGATCCCTCTACATAGTTACATTAGTTCGTTACGCCGCGCTTTTGTCCACTACTGAGGACAGGATGTCTGTGAGTGCCAGCGCGGAGAATCTTTCTACGGACGCCCAGGTGAGACTTGACTGAAGTTTCAAACTTAGTTTGGACAGTAGTTACCTATACCTACCTTGTACCTACCTAGCTATTTGTGTGTTTTCGATAACGCACACACACGCCTTGTTTGACGTGTCAGTCAGTTCGATGCCGATTTGCATTGCGCATATTTCTCCTTGCAGCAATACGTTAGTGAGTCACGCTATAGGGGACCTAATACGGAAGCCGCGCTCCGACGCATATCCGCGTAGGACGCGTGAGTCAGCCTAGGATTGGCTCTCCTATCCTTCTGTGCCCATTGCTGATATTATGATATCAGTAGACTGAGTGCACGGGTCAACATGTCATAGGTCAGAACACATTTCAACTTCCAAACCCTGATCATTAAAGTCTGATAAAACTCCCAACTTTAGGTACCTACTGTCTGATGACTAAACACTATTGTATGAAATAGACCTAAAATTATATTTTATGACAAAATCATAGAAGCAGTCAATAGAAACAATAAATGAATTCTTGCTGAATATCTGCATTTGCAAGTGGCCTACAAGCATGTGCATAGTAACAGTTATTGTTAATTAATTGGACCAGCTATGCAAGCAACTGCTAAGTTTTGTACAATATTGACTCACATAAGCATGGTAAGCAACAATATTTCCTTGTTGAGTCTATTATCAAGCAGACAAACAACAGTCGCACGGTTGTGACACATAGCTACCTACTACTAATGAGTCAGTTATAATAAAGTTGCAATAATATTTTTTTTTAGTTCAGACAGGACCTACACCCAGGTTAATTGTTCAGCTTGGTGAAATTTGTGTAAAACGGTCAGCGTTGATTGGGCTAGTTGAGGTACTTCTAGAAAAGGTACAGAATGGACTAGGGAAACTGATTATTTGCTCCTTCCCTTACTCAAATTCATTGACATCAAAGCAAAATGAAAATATATCAAACAATAACTTGCTGATGTACAACATGACATGTCGTCATAATGATGAATTACTTTTAGATACTAATAAGTTTATTAGTAAAACTTTTTTGACTAAGGATACAATGTACCTAACCAAAAAGAACAAAATGATAATTGCTAAATTGTTAGCATATAATATTTTTGATCCCGTTATAAATAGTATAACGCAGTTGCCTGACGAGCCTGTATATGTAGTTAGTAGTAGTACTAATGAGGGCATTAAAGCGATTGTGTCAGTAAATACAAATTTAAACTGACCGCAACGACAACGGGAAAGCAAAAAACACTTCATATAGTCCATCAGAATATACAAGGCTTACCCAGCAAAATCCTAGAATAAGAACTATTTTTGAATTATTTAAATGTAGATGTTATGTGCTTAACAGAACACTGGATTGTGAAGAATCCTTTTATCATAACTATTGTTTTGAAAGTTCCTACAAAAGAAAGGCTGCTGTACGTGGTGGCTCTCTAATTATAGTTAAAAATTGTCTTAAATGTAAAGAACAGATAGATATTGTAAACCTCACTATCGAGAGGACTATTGAACTTTCATGTGTGGAACTGGAGCGGCATATCATAGTGTGTGTGTGTACCGCCCCCCCCGATGCAAATCAGGTAGCTTTTGAAAGTACTATGGAAGAAGTTTTGCTGAAAGTATTTACATGTAAAAAGAATCTCATTGTTTGTTGCGACTTTAATATAGATATTTTAGCGAATCCCCTTGCCGATAGATTGCTTAATTTATTCAAATGCTTTAGTTTACAACATACTTTTATTGACCCAACTAGGGTTACCCTAACATCTGCCACTTGTTTAGATGATATTTACTGTAGTGAATCTCCAACCAGCAAAACATTAATCAAGCATTTCAAATCAGACCATTATGGTCAGAGTGTTAACTTTAGTTATAATTTGAATGATAGAAACAATGTTGAGGAATATACCTACAGGCCTATTACAGAGAGCCATATTAAGAATTTTCAAAGTAAAGTGGAACTAGCAGTATCTAATATATCTTGTTCTGATGACCCTAATGTTCTATTTACCAATCTTTTTAATGTTATAAACAGAGAACACAGTGAAATATTCAAACTTAAAACATGCACAGTTAGAAACAGGGTCGGGTTTACTGATTGGGCAACTCCCGGCATTTATAGAAGTAGGGATAGACTATACGATCTTTATGGTGCTAGAGAAGCTATGTTACATGATACTGTGTTTCTCTTGTATGTAACCAACTACTCGAAAACATTTAAGAAAGTCTGCAACACAGCAAAGTGCCTATTCTTGAGGAAAAAAATTGTAAACTCATCTAATAAAATAAAAGCAACATGGAGACTAATAAATAACGAAACTAGTAAATCAAAGCCACGTAACAGAGAAATAAGGTTAAAAATTAATAATTCAATTCTTATACATGAAAAGGATATTGCCGATGCTTTTGATGCATTCTTCTCCGATATCCCTAAAGTTGTTACCCAGACTCTAAACTCCTCACCTTCGATGGCGGTTGAATCGGTTGAAAAATGTAAAGAGGTCTTTATACTTTATTTACTCATGTAAATGCCAATTATATAGTCAAAACGTTTAAATCTATTAACATCAAAAATACTGAGGATCTCTGGGGTATCTCAACCAAAGTACTAAGTTCAATTATAAAGGAAGTGGCTCCTTGTTTGGCCTTTATTTTCAACAGTTTTACTTAAGCATATATTGGATGCCTGGGATAAAGCAAAAAACGCTATTGGTATATTCTGTGACCTTTCTAAGGCTTTTGATTGTGTAGATCATGCTACATTATTTGGAAAATTGAAACACTATGGAATTCAAAACAAGGCACTGGACCTTATGCAATCATATTTATCTGATAGAGTTCAAAAAGTAGATATTGGTAAAGAAAGATCTAGGGGCTCAAAAATTGAATTAGACGTCCCGCAAGGATCAATATTAGGTCCTTTCTTATTTTTAGTATACGTAAATGATCTCCCCTTTTTAGCAAAAGATCTGTGTGATATAGTCTTATTTGCTGATGATAATTCACTGATTTTTAAAGTTGACAGAAATAAACGTAATTACGACGATGTAAATGAGGCGCTTTCACACGTACTCGATTGGTTCACCGCCAATAACCTCTTACTCAATGCTAAAAACCAAATGCATTAAATTCATGTTACCTAATGTAAGAGAATTTCCAATGAAGATAATGCTAAAGAATGAGATTGTTGACTTTGTAGACTCTACTGTTTTCTTAGGGTTACATATTGATTCCACTCTTCAATGGAAACCGCAAATTGATGCTCTCGCAGGCAGACTTAGTTCAGCAGCCTATGCAGTTCGAACAATTAGATATATTACCGATGAAGATACAGCTAGGTTAGTTTCATTTAAATACCGTATTTGTGCTGCAGAAGAGGGCTGTTCGTGCTATCTATAACTATCTATTTATATATATAGGGTCCTAGAGAATCCCTGCGTGATAAATTCAAAGAAATAAATATAATGACAGTACCATGTCAATATATGTATTTATGAAAACTTATTGTACACTCATAGAAATATCGATCGATTCCCTACAAATTGTGACATACATAATGTAAATACTAGAAATAAGAATAAATTCTCTTTGCCCAAAACTCGGCTGCACAAGATTTGTGTATCTTTTAAAGGGCAATGTATACACTTCTACAACAAAACTTCAAGTGAGTTGCAAAAATCCTACTAATATTATAATATAAAAGTTTGTATGGATGGATGTATGGATATTTGTTACTCTTTCACGCAAAAACGACTGAACCAATTGGGATGAAATTTGGTATGGGTATAGTTTGGGACCTGGAATAAGATAAAGTCTATTTTTTTACGCTATTTTAGGCCGAGAAATGTCACTTCCATCCTCACTCCCAAGGGAACCTTAACGAATTCCAGGATAAAAAGTATTACATGACCTTCCTCGTAGTATGAACTTAAATCATGCCAAGTTTCATTTGAATACATTCAGTAGTTTCAGCGCTATGCGCAGCCAAGAAATTTTACCCTACTGCGGGGGCCACTACGGGGGGCTACTGGGGGTCCCACTGCGGGATTAAACTGCCGGGGGCCCCCACTGCCGGAGCCCTCCACTGTGGGGGCCTACTGAGTGGGTCCCACTGCGAGGGGTACTGGGGGTCCCACTGCGAGGAAATGTGGGGGGCCCACTGCCGAGAGCCCCACTGCCTGGGGCTATCGCTCTCTACCGGCTTTGCCCCGCAAGCCATCCTGCAACGCGCAAAATTCACTTCCATCCTCTCTCATAAGGGAATCCTTCTGAATTCCGGGATAAAAAGTATTTTATGCCCTTTCTGGTAATATGAACTTAATCATGCTAAATTTCATTTGAATACCTTCAGTAGTTTCGGCGCTATGCGCAGCCAAGAAATTTTACTTTCATCCCCTCTCCCAAGGGAACCCTACTGAAATCCGGGATAAAAGTACCCTTTGTCCTTCCTCGTAGTATGAACTCAAATCCTACCAAGTTTCATTTGAATACATTTAGTAGATTCGGCGCTACGCGCAGCCAAAAAAAAATTTCTTTAATCCCCTCTCCCAAGGGAACCCTATTGAAATCTCAGATAAAAAGTATCCTATGTCCTTCATCATAGTATGATCTTAAATCCTGCCAAGTTTCATTTGAATACATTCGGTAGTTCCGGCACTATGCGCAGCCAACAAATTTTACTTTCATCCCCTCTCCCAAAGTAACCCTATTGAAATCCGGGATAAAAAGTATCCTATGTCCTTCCTCATAGTATGAACTCAAATCCTGCCAAGTTTCATTTCAATACGTTCAGTAGTTTCGGAGCTGACATACAGACAGCCAGACAGAGACATGATCGTAGTATGGACAATAGAGTGGCCTCCAAAAAAAAAAATCTAAATATCTCCAATGTACAGAATTGGACCTGTTACAGTTTTATTATAAGTATAGATATCAGATTATCTAGACTCTAGATAATATTCTGATATTTTATCCTCTAGATTCTAGAGGATAAAAAAGCTCGGGACTAGTTTTGCTGAATCAGAATCAATAACTTTATTTCTTTAGGCTTACAAAATAAGCACATAGACATTCAAGATTGCTCTAACTCGAAAACTAACAACCTAACAAGGTAAAGGTTTCTTGTTGGCTTCTTTACTTTACCTTAAAAAGATTGAAGTAAACAAAAAAATCTAAGTGATCACTTTATTTCCCTGTCCAGAGCAATAATAGAGATATAATAGCAATATTGCTGGACAAAAATAGCCAAGGCAGGCCTAGGGGACACTGGCGAGACAATTTCGACACATCCTGGGTAGATTGGTGGGACCTGGTCAGTGAACATCATTCCTGGAGGAGTTTTGGGCCTTTGCCCAGCAGTGGGACAACATAGATCATAGTCGAGCCCTAACCCAAACTTAGCAGAGCTTGTATTATGAGAAGTAGATTATTGATAATTTACTACAATACAGGCTGTTTGGTATTGGGACCGGTGCCTGAATCAATTTTGCATCGCAGCGGGCCTCTGCCTACTACCTCACAGAGGTCTAATCTGTCTAATTGTCCAACATTATAATATTTGCAGAGTTGCGATGGAGGGTCAATGTGCCTGGAGCTGGCGCTGGAGGGCGAACGGCTGTGCAAGGCGGGAGACTGCCGCGCCGGCGTCGCCTTCCTCCAGGCCGCCATCCAGGCCGGCACGGATGACCTACGGACCCTTAGTGCCATCTACAGCCAACTGGGGAATGCTTACTTCTACCTTGGAGACTACAACAAAGCCATGCAGTACCACAAACATGACCTCACACTAGCTAGGTATGTGAACACCATTATAAAATAATAATAGTTCTTTATTTCTTTCATTTTCATAAGGTGTGTCATATCGTGCAACCAAGGAAGACGCCCGCTATGTGTAGCCATTACCTTTAGATTAACTATCATAGAGGGGGTCTGTGTTGTTGCCTTCGGTCTAACGCATGCCTCCCAAAGGTAATTGTAGTTAATATGATTTTGCACACCTTATAAGGTAGTTTGTATTTGGATATACATATTTGAAATTAGGAACTGTTGTTCATACATTTATGCAAATAAAGATTATAATTTATGATTAAACATAAAATTACTCACTGCTTTTTGCACCTGTCAACAAAAACTTTAAGTGAAGGGAAAATCAATAACACCTTATCTTATTTGATAATCATTTATAAAGCTCTTTATAGTATAAAATTGGACTGCTCTAAGAGTTTATTTTGTAAGCCTAAATTTCAAGTTATTGAAATCCGAAATCTAATGCCTGCCTGTTTGAAGGCTGTTTGACTGACAAAATATTTAGCACTATCGCTAATTTTATTTATTTTAATAGGGCATGTCTAAAAAAATAATATATGGAAAACGACGCAGCGACAGACTACGTCGTCGCGCGCAACGTTTCAACGGATCGCCAGACATAAGAGGAAGCGGGTCCCGGGATGCGGGTCATTGTCCCTCGTCGCAGCGCATCACCCTCCCTGGGTGATGCGCTGCGAGAAGGGACAGTGATCCACTGCTAGAGGAGGAAGCTATATGAGCGTAACGACATTTTGTATCTTACCATGAGTGAGCAGGATATTGATATAGATGTTCTCATATTCTTGGTCCAAGAAAGACCCATTATATCAAATAACTCACACGAAGTGCTTTCACACTCTTGCGTTGCGTTGTCGCGGCATCAACGCAACGCAGGTGTGGCATACGATGCGTTGTTCCGTTGCGACGACGCGACGCAACGCACTAATGCGGCCTCGCTCTTAACCCGCGCGTATATAATCTCTGCGATGTCCGACCAAAGGAAGCGCATCGTTCATTTGTTTGACTTGCGGTTCGCTGCTGCATTTAGGACCCACCGCCCCGGGACGGTAGGAAAACTAAAGGTATACCAAAACAGAGCTCTTTCTTGAATTGAATTGAATTGAATGACACGTCTTGGTATTAGTACATTAGGAGAAATAAATAACAAATGGAGTATGAACTCAAATTACATTTTTAAGGTGAAAGTGGATGGTAATAACGTCAAATTGAAAGAAAATAACCAAACATCATGTTACGAAAATAACATCGACCATTTAGTAGTAGATAGATAGATAGAAAATACTTTATTGCACACTTAACAAAACAGTTTGAACAAAAAAAAAGTTATGTGACAATTGGCGGTCTTATCGCTCACGAGCGATCTCTACCAGACAACCTTGGATGGATAGAATCGTTGGATTGAATACGGGGATCTGTGCGCATTATTTTAAGAAGTTAATACAAATTACAAAACTCTAATCAATACAAATTACAAAACTAATAATTTACAAATCTTACATACAAATACCTACATAAATAACAAGAATACCTAAATACATAAACCTATCCATACATACTTATATATATACATAAATGCATACATTTTACCAAGGGAAACTAGGGTATGGTCAGTGACAGCAGGACAAATAGTGTTCCTTTACCATGCCCTTGAATAATGGTAGTGACTTTGCACGCCTTACTGAGACTGGCAATGTGTTCCAGAGCTGTACAGCACGGGCAGTGAATGAGTTGTCATAGAAGGAAGTAGAGTGGACAGGGACTTGGAGCATAAGAGTTTCTGAAGAGCGCAGAGAAAGAGTGTGAGATTGATGAAGAAAAGTGAAACGTTCCTTGAGATCAGAGGGTGCAGAAGAGAGAAATAAGATATTATAGAGAAGACATAGAATGTGACTATTACGGCGAAGCCGCATAGGTAACCACTTGAGCTTCCTACGAAATTCCGAGACATGGTCATATTTGCGCAAGCAATAAACCTTATCCCGACATTCTGCAGACGCTCAAGTTTGTCAAGTTGTTGCTCAGTAAGATCAAGAAAGGAAGAATCAGCGTAATCAAGTAATGGAAGGAGAAGAGATTGTGCAAGAAAAATCTTAGTGGCGATAGGGAAAAAGTTCCGTAGTCTTCGAAGGAAACCAGCTGAGGCAAACATCCTACGGCTGATTTCAGAGAGCTGCGGTCCCCACGACAGATTCCTGTCAATGAGGACACCTAAATTTTTCACCGTTTCGCTTTGCCCCACGGGAGTCCCATCAAAGACCACAGTTGGAAGACTACTCCAGTTTACCCGGGCTATCATCCGCGAGCTTCCTACAGTAATCACCTGCGTTTTTGCAGGATTGACTTTGAGACCAAAGCTTTTGCTCCAGTCAAGGTTGCGATCTAGGTCATCGTTGATTGCGGAGATAGCATTAAGTAGTTGATCTACCGGGGCCTGCGTATAAATTTGGAGATCATCTGCATAGAGGTGGTACGATGAAATTATTTTATGAGATATTGAGTTTATGAAAATAGCGAAAAGGAGAGGTAAAGAACGCCGCCTTGAGGCACGCCCGCAGATAAATCGCACCAAGATGAGCACACATCATCAATGCATATACGCTGCCGACGCCCATGCAAATAACTGCGAAACCAGTCAGCCACTGCTGGAGATACGTTTAGATAGCGTAATACTCCAACGAGAATATCGAAATCAACGTTATTAAAAGCGTTGCTGAAATCCAACAAGCAAAGGACAGTTATTTTTCCGTCTTCCATCCCAGAGCGTATGTCGTCAGTTATTTTTACCAACGCGGATACGGCTGAAAGGGATTGAGAAGATTATTTCTGGAGAGGAATGTGCTGAGTTGTTGATGGACAAGTCGTTCAAGGACTTTGGACAGGAAAGGAAGAATGGATATAGGACGGAAATCGGAAAAAGAAGCAGGCTTTGTTTTTTTTGGGAGAGGAGTAACCAGGGCTACCTTCCAAGCAGTTGGAAATAAGCCAGTAGACAGAGAGTAGTTTAGTATGTGTTGGATTACAGCAGCTATTTGAACAAGGATGTATCATATTACGACTAATGCGATCATCGCCAATAGCCTTAGAGGATATAGATGTCACCGCTCTCTTTACGTCACAGTCAGTAAACTGACTAAAATGAAGTGGTGAGTAGTTGGGAATCGGCGTAGAAGAAAGATGAGACAAAGTTTTCGATTTCAGTTGTATATCGAGATCGGAGATGGAAGTGAAGTATTTATTGAAAGAATTGAGATCAAACTGTGCAGGAATTTTGGTAAGTTCTTTAGATTTTCCGATTCTCAGTGACCGTAGGAACTTCCAAACCTTAGCAGGATCGGAGTTCTCTACTGAAGTATAGATATAGCGTTGCGCGTCACGACACGCTCTATTGCAGTGATTCCGTCGATCTATGTACCTTTGTTTGTTTAGCTCGGTAGGTTTGCGTTTTAGTTTCCCTTTGGCCGCACATTCGACCTGATCGATCGTTGCGAATAAGTTTGAAACCTGGAAGAGCATAAGAAGAAGAAGAAAGACATGGTTTGAGCCATGATTCAGAGACAAGCAAGGCGTGAATGTTCTTATGATCAAAAGAAGCAAGTAAATCAGGGTAGTGTTGAGGGACACTCTGGGCATTTATGTGAAGGACATTAAGATTCTTTGGAACATCAGAAAAGAAAGAAGAGATAGAGCTAGAAAGAGAAGGAATACTACAGAAGCTGTCGTCAGTATCAGAATCAGTGCCGCTGAAAGACACGTATTCATCGCTGTCAGAACTTTCACTACTAAGTGGCATCAAATTGATGCTATAATAAATACGAATAATCTAATAATATATACCTAATACAAAATATATATATTATTCAATATACCTAATTTCTTATTGCGTACACAACTACCTATTCATCTGCCAGTTGTGTCTAAGTAGATTACAAAAAAAACCCTATCAAAAACTCTAAGACAAACACAATTAAAATAGAAAGTGTAAATTAACGCACTAAACTTAACTAACAAAAGACCTAAAAAGTTTAAGTCATAAAAATTACGTGTGGCCATCGTCAAGCAAATTACAAAAATTATAAGAAATTAGTAGGTACGTGATAATGTTATGTCAAAGTGACATTTGTTTCACTTGATTGCTGGACAATATTTAACGTTGAGCAGATTGGCTAATACAGAAATCTACCTGTACCTTCGTTTATGGCCACACAATGCAAACTATACGAACGGGATCTAGGTCTTCTTGGACGATGTCGCCGCGTGCCTTGGCCTTCCCGTGGGCATCGGGGCAGCGGCTTGCGAACCTCCGGATTCAGCAGCCGCGGGCTCGATGATGCTAAGATCCACACGACAGCGAACTCGGTGGCGCTTTCCGTCGTTTCCCATGACGAAGACAGTCCCGTCCATCGTTCAACATTTTGTTATGCCGAAGCGTTCGCGAGCTAACATAAACGTGTCGTGCCTGACTTTTGTTAGGAACTCGGACATAGTTATGCCTGAGCCCTTTAGACTAGTCTTGGCTGCCCAAACCTTACCCCGGAGCATCAAGTCTCGAAGCTTGAAGAGTATAGGCCGTGGGCGATCGGACACCACCACACGACCCATTCTATGACAACGGCTTATGTCGTTTGCTGTAACACCAGGCAGCTTCACCTGCTCCACCAAGATCTTCGCAACTACCTGTGCCACATCTTCCTTTTGCTGTTCGGGCACTCCATGAAGCAGCAGTATTTTTCGCCGGCCTCTTATCTCCAGATTATCAAGTTCTTTTGCCACGAATTCTATTGGTGTTTGAAGTGCTCGCAGTGCCCCAGTGACAAAAGTCTTGAACTCCAAGTAATCTGTCGACAAATCAGCCACAGTGGAAGGTGCGGGACTCCTAGGCAGCCCACTCTCAAACTGCTCCATCCTCTGGGCAAATGACTTGGCCAAGTCAGACATTGTGCTTCGGATATCTTCCATCTTGGTTTTGAATACTAATACTGGACTAGTGAAGAAAGTTGTTAAGTGTAGTGTAGAGTTTTTGTTTTGGATGGAAAACACTGTATGGCAGGTGGGTGGGTTTATTGATTTATTTTATGCATTTATTTTCGCAAAATTTGTATTATTTATAATATTTAGAATAAAAACAAACACAGAGAATGTGTTTACAGTTTCACAGCTACCCCCAAAAAGTAGTACATTATTGAAAATTGGCATTGGGTAGGACCTAATGGGCCCTTATGGTAATCTTAGTAAAAACATATCTAAATAAACATTTTTCACAAATAAATTCGACAGAATCAAAGATATCTACTTAGCCCAAAAATGCAATTTGCAAGTTGAAGTGGCAGTGGGCCGGCCATATCTCACGAAGAACTGGCGGGGTAAAACATGTTCTTGAGTAGAGACTGCGACTCAGCAAACACAGTGTAGGACACCCTCCGGCCGGGTGGGATGACAACCCTCGAAAAACTGCAGGCAATACTGTATGCGGCAACCTGTAGACAGGGCGCTATGGCGCTCATTAGAGGGTGTCTATGTAAAATATTGTGCTGATGATGATGATATGTTGTCTGATTGTTTACGACTTTGCGACACTGTTTCTAACAAAAAAGAATGAATGTAGTCAGAAAACACGTTGATGAATAAAGTACACATTATGACTTTCATCCCCTCTCCCAAGGGAACGGTAATGAGTTCCGGGATAATAAGTATCTTATGTCCTTTCTCGTAGTATGAAATCAAATCATGCTAAGTTTAATTTGAATTCATTCAGTAGTTTCGGCGTGCTGCGCGGCCAACAAACAGACCGATAGACACGAGGCAAAACGAAAAAAATGTTTTAGATTCAGTATAGATTACAGAGAGCACAATAAAAAAAAATGTTCAATTATAAAGAATTCTTTCTTTATAAGGTATCTTTACCAACTTCTTAGTAATATTATAAGTGAAAGGTATAGTAATGTAACCGCAATGACTTTCCCGAGAATAATAATAGTTTAAAATTTGGGTTCCAGGACAATGAACGACCAGCTAGGCGAAGCGAAGGCGTCCGGCAACCTCGGCAACACGCTGAAGGTGATGGGCAAGTTCAGCGAGGCCATCCAGTGCTGCAAGAGGCACCTGGAGCTGGCACGCGAGTTGGGCAACCGCATGAGCGAGGGCCGCGCGCTCTACAACCTGGGCAACGTGTACCACGCGCAGGGCAAGCACCTGGGCCGCGTGGGTCAGAACGACCCGGGTCACTTCCCGCAGGAGGTTCGCGACTCGCTGCTGCAAGCTGTCACCTACTACGAGTAAGTATTTGTACTTCACTCCTACCGAGATACTCGGGCCAAACTGATAGCTTGTAAACATTTCCCCCGTACTTAACCTAAAAATCACTTTCTCTTTGTTGATTGAACGATTTGCACTACTTGTCGATTTGAGCTCTTTCCTACAATGCATAATTAAAACAATTATTTAAAAAAAATTGACACCAAAAAGAGACTTAGTTAGGGATTCAGGTATTGTTATTTCCAAACATCATACCGTTTCTCACACCAATTGGGACAAGATTGATGGTGCGAGTTGATGAAGGACTGCGAGTCGCTGTGCATGGGTAGCGTCATTTATCACAATAAATATGATGCTCATATACTATTTTTCGATTTGTAAGTAAATTTTAAATTTACAAAATATCATAAATAGTTAAATTTTATTAGAATATTTTCAACATTCAAAAAATCGTATATCACTTTCGGCTTAGTATACATGTTACGTGGCACCCTCTATATTGTAGTAATAACTAGATAACTATATATAACTAGATGTTACCGCGCACTAAAGCAAATATACAAACAATACATACATATATGTGATATAACACTAAGTATAGGTAGGTTTTGCACGAAAGGGAATCGTAAACTTCGGTTTTCATTTTCCGAGTGGGCTCAGATGACTTTGAGATCTTGTATTCTCTTCAGTTCTGATGAAAATAAATAAATAATAAATTAAAATTGCCACGGTGAGACGGCCTCAAAGTGGATTCATCATCACCATCAGCCCAACACGTCCACTGCTGGACATAGGCCTCCCCCGTCCGACGCCACAAATAGCGGATTCAATCGATATTTAACAATCAAGAAGCCATGAATGTATTTTTGCAAACTCTTTTCGTTCTGAAAAATAAATGACCACCAGTGAAGAGAGCGAGCGTCTCGTTGTAGAGAGAACCTGTCGCTGATGCGGAGCGCGGGCGACCTGGCGGGCGTGGGGCGCGCGTGCGGCAACCTGGGCAACACGTGCTACCTGCTGGGCCAGTTCGCGCGCGCCATCCACTACCACACGGAGCGGCTCACCATCGCGCGGCAGTTCGAGGACCGCGCCGCCGAACGGCGCGCCAACTCCAACCTCGCCAACTCGCACATCTTCCTCGGACAGTTCGAGAATGCGGCCGCGCATTACAAGTACGTATCTGAGGTTGCGCTTCGAACGCTCCCGGGACCGGTCACATGCATATGTGTGCTGCATCCGACACTCATTATAACTACGGCGTTTGTTTAACATTGCCTCACTTCACCGAAAAATCACTTTATGTTGGTTTTTAGATCGAGTTCACGCTACTCGTACGTTCGAACTCTTTCCTGCAATGTTTATTATCAACTATATCTTATTTAAATCGAAGCCATAAAGGGACTTCTAAACTATTGTGTTACAGTAAAACGACGGACCATGAATATGGCTCGAGTATAAATATATTACTGTTTGTACTCGATACAAGATAAATAACGATACAAAGACTGATCGCCTGAATTACGTACCATAGACGGACAACCTTATCACTAGAAGCTTATATGATGATCTGAAGTCACGGTCTGCGAAAAGGTTGTCACTAGTAGATAACATAAATAAACTATCGTCATTTCTGATTGTTGGAAAATAATTTTGGAGAGAATTATAATATTTATATAATTAATAATTAATTTGTTCAGTTTAAACGCAACATGCCATAATGAATAGCCTGGTGTAAGTGCATGTTGTTATATACGTACATAAGTAATGTACAAGTTAAAGATATAGTTTGCATCGGACGGTAATTGGGTAATCTCTCACCGTAGGTCCCTCAAGCTTATCAGTAAATTTTCATGGGTTGTTTTAAAACATATGCAGTCCGATTTTCTTTACGTCCCTCCCGAAAACAGCTAAACCAAATAGACGAGTGAAATTTGCGTCCGTGAAACTGACCTTAGAGGGGGATCGACCACTGAAATTTTGGTTATTTCGTTGGACCGTAGACTATAAACTGACTTGTTCGTATTGAATATTCGCATCGTATGTGATGCTGTCCGACTGTCTGCGTTGTGAATGATCATATTTCATAACTTTGTTGCATCGCATGAATGTGTCACCGAGCGAGTACGAAAGTAGTAAATTTATATTTTTTGTTTCGTCAGCATGGAAGTTCTAAGCGATCCATTCAAATAGTATCTGCCCGCAGCGATTTCAATTATATTTTGGAACACGTGACCTTTAAAAGAGGAATCATTAGATTTTACGCATACGACGTGACCCTTGTGCTAGTTCTATAGTGCCCCGTTATCACTTTCAATTCAATGTACCTATATTTTTTATTCATGCTTGCGTTTCCCCCCAGTAGTAAGCTGAAAACTTTGTTTCCCTGAAGGTGATTGTTTTTAGGTCGGAGGCTTTCACGTTGTCGGTTTATATGCAAATATCACAAACAGGAGGATGCTGGAATGATATGATAGTTATACGTTCGCTTCACTGTTCCGGTCACCAAAGTAACCTTTAAATTATGTTACGTTCAGTTAGAGAAGGGAGGGAAGGCCTCGTTCAACAGTGGAATGTAGCGTCTTGCAACGATGACTAATGTTTGTTTGTCATTATGCAATGCTCTTAGAGCTCAGAATGGCTTGGCCTCTAGCTGTCCGTTGTAAGTGTGCACGTGTAGAGAGGCCACGGGGTATGAAAAGCACTTTCAAAGAAAATTATAGACTAACAAGTATATGATAGATGTACCTATCTGTAAGAACGGTCTTTTCGCGATATAGTTTGCCTTGATTCTCCGTAGACGAATGCAAATCGTCCACTTGCGACGACAGTGTGACATCTCGAATTATGGTCATATTAGAGATGTCACACTATCGTCGCAAGTGGGCGATAATGACTCAGCTTGCGTCATCGATGTCCGAATAACGTAGTAGTTATATTATCATTAATTATAAAGTTTGTATGGATGTACCTATGTTTGTTAGTTGTTCACAAAAGTACTGAACGGCTCGCCGCGGCCGGTCACAAAATTACTGAACGACTCGCCGTGGCCGGTTCTAGATCTAAACTGAACTACGAGTAATACATTACTACACAGATCAGTTCCCGGGATGGGATAGAAATAATCTCTGAACCTTTCCATAGAAACGACGCGTGCGAAGCCGCGGACATAAACTAGTTTGTTATATTTGTTTAGAAATAACCTGTGAGAAGAACTGTCATTAGTTTTTAAAGTACAATAATTATGGCATCGATTGACGTCATAATTATTGTACTGTATATTGTACTGATATTATAATGTGCTAGTGGTTTCTTCTTCACTTCTTCCACTAGTGGACAAAAAAATTAAGTGAAGAGAATATCAATAACACCTTATTTCTTATTTGATAATAATAACTATGTTTATAGTATACAATTTGACTTGTCTAAGTGCTTATTTTGTAAGCCTAAAGAAATAAAATTATTGACTCTGATTCTGATTCTGACGATCAACATGACCTTAACCGCCTCCGGTGAACGGACCCTGTTGTGTGATCGACGAAGGTATGCCTACTTGCATATGAATTGTAGATGTAGAAGGTTCCGGGTTCGAGTCCTGCCGCGAGACCGATGTTTGTATCTCGAGAAACTATTTCGGGAATGGTCCACCCGCAAACGAAGGGCCGGGCTATAAATATTATTTGGAACGCAAATGTGTTACCACAATTTTATAGAACAAAACTGCTCGCTTCATCCTTAGGTTAGTGATCGAGTGTCTGTAACATTAGTGTCAAGATTTGACCAACAGAGACCGTGCATGTAGATGTAGTTAGCGATAGTCTATTACTTCGACCTGAGAATCATGTTTCCCGCATCGCTCCTTCGGCGTTTCGTATTCTAGATGAAAAACTACGCAGTAAGGTACCTACTGTAGGTTTATAATATTCAAATTATATTAATATTAGTCCACTTTAATAAACATATTTTGTAATGCTGAAACATGATGCTCGTGATAAAAACGAGCCTATCCAATACGATCAACATACAGTGGCGGCGCGTAGCGTGGGTCGGGTCTACATCTCATCATACAGTGGCGGCGCGTAGCGTGGGTCGACCGCGACATCGACGATCGGAATGAGCCGCAGGCATTTTAGAGTTTGGTAAATAAACTAAGACGATAACGAGTGGAGATAGCCGCAACATTTTTCTATTTTTATTTTTCCGATTAACAAAAATTATGAAGTGCAAAAAGATACCGAAAAAGATATAACGCGGCGGCGAGCGAAGCGAACAATCTTTTTATGATCTGGCTGTGCGTGTGCGTTTCCATTGTCACCCCTTCTGGTTTGGAGAGGTGCCGAGATGGCACCCCTCGGAGCTTGGTACCCGGGGCGGACCGCCCCCTCCGCCCCCTCTTACGCCGCTAGTGTCAACTTGCTATGATAGTTTTGCACAATATTTTGATGACGTCACCACCTACTATATAATGTATATGTTTAATGATGTCCACCTCCTAGTTTCAGTTCATAGTGAAGTATGTGGACACAAGTCATCTTATTATTCGTCAAGGTAGGAGTGAGGCTATACATATACACGTATGGGACGCATGTATCTCTAACAGAATAAAGCAATGAACGGGTTGACATAAATATGATGAAGATAAACCTCGAGGGAGGCCTCACCTGGGCAGTCCTATTCAAAAATAAAATTGCCATAGAACCTAAACTATACCTTGTAATATAAGCAAGGTTTTAGCCGAGGGCCGTTCACCTCGTCTCAATAAGAACTAATAACCCTACAGTCCAGCGATGTTGTCAATATTCCAATAATGTTGTCGATAGACCAGTAACGCTTGGGCGGGCGCGATATCATCTCACCTACGAATGCATGGCCATCTGTGGGCAACGATATATGTATACATACGTACAGTCAAATAAAAAACAAAAGTATATGACAGAGTTGTTAGCAGACTTGAAACTTCTCTATCTATGGTTACAGACGAACCCTGGCGCTGTCGGAGGAGCTAGGCGACGCGGCCGTAGAGGCACAAGCCTGCTACTCTCTCGGGAACACGTACACCTTACTGCGGGAGTACCGCGCCGCCGAGCAGTACCACGCGAGGCACCTAGCCGCGGCCAGGAGGCTCAGAGACAGGTAACGTGCAATGTGGACAGACTGACGGCCAGCCACAAGCCTGCTACTTAACTTCCTACGACCACGTGCTACTCGCACTCTGGGCCAGCCAGAAGTGCGGTACACCTGTAAAATAGCCACTCCCGCTGCCCCCTCTGCTTATTCAAAGAATGCTTGGAGCGGATTTCATCCATCTGACCTGACCGCCTGGTAACTATTTTTTAGAAAGGTGAGATAAACCAAAATCGGTGAGCATTCTGAGGACGACCCTAAGTCTTGCCTTGGGTATACGGCTTGCGCTCTCGCCAATACGACTACCGTCGCACTTGACATGACGGTAGCCATCAGGTAAACCCAAACCGCCTATGGTGTTAGGAGAACAAAACCCATACTTGTATCAGTTTTAATATGTACATTTGTATGTATGCTGTGTGTGTATTGCGCAGCATTGTTTATTTATCTTCACCTACGGTACCAAAGGGCAATTCTGTGACTCCGTCTCCCAATGCATAGCGTAGACAAGAAAACCATTTAAAATTAATTCTCCATTGTTTAAATTGAACACCGCTCGATGGTCTTTTCACTGTGGAGGGTTCTCCGCTCCGGTCCTTTCGCCTGAGCCCTAATAGTAAGCAGTAACAGAGCTGTGCTGTGGCCGTTCCTCGGTTAACGGACGTGGTTGTTCCAGAGTGGGCGAGGGGCGCGCGTGCTGGTCGCTCGGGAACGCGCACGCCGCGCTCGGGAACCACGAGAAGGCGCTCTACTACGCCAACGAACATTACACCATCTCTAAAGAGGTACGTTCACTCCTTATAAACCTTTACTCCGACCGAACTCAACACAGCATTATGGGTCCTGTACCTCAAAAGGAACCCTTATCAGATCACTTTGTCCGTGTTTTTGTGAACCCTCTTTTAAATTTAAAGTCTTAAAATTTTCAACAATTAATTCAAATTAAAATTGTATATAATAAAATTTAAATGTTCCTCCACCTTCATCATTCGGATCGCTAAGGACTGGAACTGCCTGCTTCTTTTTTTTCCAATTACAATCTGGGCCTCTTCAAGACAAGAGTAAATAGTTTTCTTGCCACATCATCACTTTCCATCAGGTGAGATTGTGGCCAAACGAAGGTCTATTGTCCATTAAAAAAAAAAAGGTCGAGGGTAATTTTTAGTTAAACTTATGTATGTTTATTTTGACAAAGCACCTACAGCTGCCTTATTATGACCCATCTTGACATGTATGTAATTTTTTTTTTGTTTTAACACCTGATAATCTTGTTAATTTCCTATGTTATGTACAATTAATTAATTTAGACATGCATGCCATACTCTGTAATTCTTTTGCACACCAATGTATATTGGTCAAACATGTTGGATCAAACAAATTATTTGTCATCTTTTTTTACATGTGTTTTGCAAATAAATAACTTTTACTTTACTTTACTGACATTATTATTAATTTTAGACCCTTTTACGGTCAAAATTTTATATTTTTTCCTGTTTATATAACCACCGTCTGTCTGGTTTTCTTTCTCACTTCTTCTGCGTACAATCCCATAGGGTGCTTCCTTGCTTTTCAAAAACAAGTGTTGTCTAATTCTAAGCGGGGGAACTGGGATCTGCACTGACGTCTCGCGCGGAGTATATTGTGCATCAAACAAGTTTACAATAAATGTTAATCCTACTAAAATAATAAATGTGAAAGTCTACGTGACCGGAACTACTTAACTTATTTAACGCGGGCGAAGCCGCGGGGCGCAGCTAGTTAACTTTATAATTAAATAGTACTATTGTAGAATAGAACGACATACCATTTTCCCTCTGAGATCAATAGGTTAGAAATTTCAGAATGTTTTAATGAAACATTTTCGTTAATTTGTAGCTGGGTGACGTCCTCGGCATGGCAACGGCCCAGATGAACATCGGTGATCTCCGCAAGGTGCTCGGTCTGCCGGCCGAGGAGACCCTCGCCCCCGCGCCTGCCGCCCCCGCCGATGCGCCCCGGACGCCCTTCAATGCGCTGCGCGTGCGCCGACAGAGCATGGAGCAGCTCTCGCTCATACAGGTCAGTTACACGGATAAGGCTAGAAATAAATAATATAACATGTTCAGTATAGTGACAGATCAGTCTCAGACAAACAATACATTCAGGCGTCACTTTGTGGGAGGTCCATTGCTAAACCTTTGTATGAAAAATATTTAGTAAAAATACCGCGTAAAACCTCCTATAAGATCCGACAGAATGCATTCGCATGCACCGCCCGACATACCACAAATTGTCATGCCGTGCAATATGAGACGTTTAAACATTGACTTTAAAGTTAAAGTACCCACTCGAGAGATATTATTTCCCTAATACTGTGCGCGATAGTATAATAATGATTTCAATAAATTGTGAAGAGCAATACTAACGACTGGCTGATAAAAAACAAAAATATTTTCCATTTTCACATGCCGCACCCATACCACCAGTCCACGTTGGAAACGATGCTATCGAAGTTGTTGATCACTATGTAGACAAAGTGGCCACTTAGGCCAAATGGTTCAACTTTGATAAAGAGGTCAGCCGACGACGAATCCAACTCGGATGGGCAGCGTTCGGGAAGCTTCGTAATATATTCTCGTCACAGATACTGCAGAGCCTCAAGACGAAAGTCTTCAATCAATGTCTGTTGCAGTGATGACCTACGGATCCGAGACGTGGTCGCTAACTATAGACCTCGTTCATAGGCTCGAAGACGCTCAGCGGGCTATCGAGAGAGCTATGCTTGGTGTTTCTCTGCGTGACAGAATCCGGAATACGGAAATCTGTAGAAGAACCGAAGTCACCGACAGAGCTCTCAGATTAGTAGGCTGAAATGGCATCATACAGCTCGCGGAACTGATAACCGTCTCCCCGGGAGTAAAGGTTCTCGAGTGGCGGCCACGATGCAACGCGAAAAGGAGTGTTGGGAGACCATCCACTCGATGGACCGACGACATCGTAGCGGTCGCAGGGAGTCGACGGATGGAGGTGGCTCGGGACCGCTATTTGTGGCGTCGTATGGGGGGAGGCTAATTAGTACTTAATGGAAGCGTACTTTTAAAGCCGGAAAAACATATCATTAGCCGTGCAAGCGGTATCGCGAAATATATTTCGATAGAGAAACACCTTCTCGATTTGTTTTGTAAAAGTTGCTAGATAATTTGATAAATTTAGGACGGTTGGGGAAAGATGAAGCAAAAATTGTGATTTCAAATAGAAGCATACGGCGCGTATTCAAAAAATACAAATTTAAGTGCTATGTTGAAGGGCAATAACTCCAAAAATTACGTCCGCGCGATCCCGGAACACCAATTATTTTCTATGACCATATGGAGAGAGAGAGAGATAGTTTATTTACTCAAAAATCATACAAACATGTTATTTCCTAGGTATATATACAAAAATATAGCAGATAACATAAATAAAATATGAATATGTTTATTATGGGTAAAATGTGTCCCTGCCTCAGCATGTACAGCATCTGCTCAACACCGCTGGCTCGAGGCAGGGCCCGGGAGAAGTGACGTCAGAGAGGATACAGACTATTTACTAACATTGTACACGGTGCGGAACATTATCCATTATGTTAACTTAGGTTGTACCTACGTACACTGAAGGATCAATTGAAATACTCAGAGTAACAATAATACACTTGACTACTATTATCATCTAGCTCCATGATACATACTCGTACCTCTCTCGACCACCCACATATACTTAACCGACTCTAGAGGGCGAGTGGACATCAGGCTCAGATAAAATTCTCTGAATAACATTATTTGGTCAGACGAGTCAAACTTCAGTAACACCGGTATGCCCGACCGGCGCGGCGTACTAATTATCTTCGGGCCGGACAGAATCTCGGGAATTACCAATGATCAGGTGCGTTTTTAGTTCAACTGTAGGTGTGGGATTGCAGCGGACCTGGTTCTCTTAAACTATTGATGAGCGAGCATCTGAATGCGGCAATTTATTCAGAAATACTTGACATTTTAAGAAGCGAGATTAATAATCTTCCGACCTGCGGATGAATCTCATTGTTGAGCGAGATGGGCCGGCTCCGGCTCGCACCGGGCGGGGCACGAGGGACTATCTTGATGAACATGTTCGTTCGTGGATCGGTACCTATAGACCGATCAGATGATCAGATGCCCGCCGAGTCCATCGCTCTTCCCCTCGATTAATTTAATAATGAAGGTGGTGGTACCTTACTTTATTTATATCAATGTCGCGGCGGCAAATTACACATTTTATTGTTTCCTTATTGATTTTATTTTATTCGGAGAACAAACAGTTTTACACAGTTTATAAATAAACTTAATGTGTCCTCGCAGATAACAGAAGACTGCTTGCATATTTCATTCAAGTTTATTGTTCATGAGACAGCCCGCCGACGGACGAACGGACGGACGGACAGCGGAGGCTTAGTAATACCACAGATTAGACAATATTACTTCGGTAATACGGTCGCACACTTAGATACTGAATCCAAACTATATATATGTACATATCTATATAATGTATGCACTATATTAAGTAGGTATATCGGTTAGGTATCTAGGAGCAATAGCACGAGCTCGGCTTGGTCCGTGTGAATTGTCCACCATGTTTAATGAATAAAGTACATCGTCCAGATCACACCCGAGGCTGCGAGCAAGCGCGAGTACTCAGGCGCGCGTGGCGTGGAGCGCGCCGACTCCGAGGACAGCCCCGAGTCGTTCTTCGAGCTGGTGTCGCGCTGCCAGGGCGCGAGGCTGGACGAGCAGCGCGCCGAGCTGCGCCAGGACAAGGAGAACCGCCCGCAGCACGCTGCCACCGCCAAGCTGCAGAGATCGCACAGCACCAACAACAAGCAGACCAGGTATGTCTCGCTATCATTTCAGATTCTTAGGGTTCCCTACCCAAAGAGAGAGTGCCAACGGGATTACTGAAGATGTATGTTTATTGAATACTACTATCCGAGCACTGACCGCGTCCGGTGTTGCTGATCGGTATCAACTTGGTATGGAACTAAGACCCCTTAATCATTTATATTTACATATTGCAAGATACCATGCATGTAGAATGTATTCTCTTCCAAGCTCTGTATCACAGCACAGCAAAATTCTAAATGTTTATTGCGGAGCGTGAATACGTATGCGCAACGCGCGCACGTAGGTCAAATTCTCGGTTTAGTTAGGTCTCAAGGGCAGTTTTTAATGGGAGTTTTGCTTTTAAAGGGTCGCTAATATGTACCTATGACATTTTTTTACCTTCTATGTTTGGGAATTAGACAATGATATAATTAAACGGAGCGATAAAGATAAAATACTTTTATGGCTGGATGAGAAACTAACGTGGAAATCTCACATCAATCATGTCAACTCAAACTTAACGGCCTTATTAGTATCATTACGCCAAATAGCACAATGCATTCCAGCCAATGCACGATCAATTATTTATAATTCCTTAGTCAAATCGCACTTAACAAAGGACACAAAACAAAATTATAAAAACACTGTATCACTATAAATACCTAACACCAACGACAGAAATATATGATAAAACTAAATGATTAAATCTGAGACAAATGTATACATACTCAACTTGCATCTTAATAAGAAATATTAGTTCTAAATCAATAAATTCAAACTTACAATTAAGCAAAAAGAAAAATCCCTACACATTAAGAAACCAATATAAACTGGAATTAGCTAAAACACGCACTGATTACGGAAGGAAAACAATTGTTTACGAGGGAGTGCAATTATTTAATAGCTTGCCTAACGAGATCAAGGAATGCGCTAGCTTAAGCACATTTAAAACAAAATTGAAAAAATATGTTTATAGCTTAAGGCGAATTATAAGGGGAAAAGACGAAAACGACGTCTTTTTCGAACATGTATTTGACGAAAATATAGATCGTGGACCTTTGAAATTTGTATATCCGGTAACACATATCTTAAAGTATTATGTGCCGGTTTCAAATGCTTGCCGGTAGTTATAGTAAGCACTCAGAAAAAGTTTAGAGAAACAATATCTTCAGGTGAATGAGCACACTTTTTGGCGGTGTGTCTTATTCGTTTACTACCAAACTCAGTATAGTTATTTATGTAGCTCGTATGCTTCAATTGCCGGTCCATTTGTTTTGAAATAAACTCAAAATAAGAAGTTTTAACGAAAAAACTATTTGCGCCTACTAAAACGTCCCTCTCCCACGAACGATTGCTCGCAAAATTTGATTAGGCAATGTTAGTAGTGACCGAGCGAGGGCGCGCGCTAGGCGAAGACGCGACGTTGCAAGCTCTATAGCGGCCGGCTCCAGTGCGAGGTTGCCAAAACAATCGTGCCGTCGTCTTCGTCGTTGTCGCAGCCGTCACGCGTTTTTCTTTTTGCATTATCATGCCTACATAATATCATCTGAAGCAGTTTCAAAAATAATGAAGTACCTACCTAATTGAGTTTCTAAAATTCTGTGTTGTGTTTTGTCTTTAGTATTTCTTCTGGAGTTGGATTTTAGTGAAACAATAAGAATATGGGAAATAAAAAAGGGCTGAAACACCTGTACCTACCATGCTACATATTCTATATCTGAGGGCCGCCAAACACGGACTACTCGGGCAGTTAGCCATTGATCAACATACACGGACTGCTTCCGAAGCAGTTCAACTGCTCGAGTGGTTCCGTGTATGTATGAATGACTGCTCCAAGCAGTCCGTGTAGTACCCGTGTAGTATGGTTGGTATGGTGGCCCTTATAAATAATAATTGCTTAGTCCCCTAGTCAAGTTCTCAGGCATAGTCTAATATCGATGCATAGAGTAGTGCCGTTACAGAGACTTATTAGCATCGTGTTTCAATACCAACTTTTTACACACGCAACCGAAGTAACTTTACCTAATCTGTGGCGCAACTTTTACCTAAGTACCTAATAATTATGTATCTTACGGCCGAATACTCAAACGCAACTCAGATGTAAGCACGTCTTATGTCGCAATATTTTGACAGTTTTCAATGAAAATCTGTCAAAAAATCGTCACTTGAGTCGTGCTTAAATCTGAGATTCGTTTGAGTATTCGGGGGTTAGGTACCTACTAATTATTGACGTAATTGTTATAATTATTATAATATATATATATATATATGGCTGAAGTGGCGATGGGCAGGCCATATAGCTCGTAGAACCGATAACCATTGGGAAGTAAAGGTTCTCGAGTGGCGACCGCGATGCAATGCGAAACGGAGCGTGGGAAAACCTCACACTCGATGGACCGACGATATCGTAGCGGTCGCAGGGAGTCGTTGGATGGAGGCGGCTCAGGACCGCTATTCGTGACGTCGTTTGGTGGAGGCCTATGTTCAGCAGTGGACGTGTACGGGCTGATGATGATGATATATATATATATATAAGAGTAGACAAAAATTGTATGAACTGTATATTGAAAAACAACACAATTTTAGCCTGGAGTTCAAAGACAAAGTAAAAAATCGCTCAAAAATATTTAGAAAAGTTTGTCAAATGGCAAAATCAAATTATATTAGCTCAAAAATTAAAAACAGTGAAAATGTAATAAAATAACGAACGTATTGCACCAGATCCAGCTTTTATGTTCAATGAATCTATTGATTGTGGCGTTTTTCCTGATTTGATGAAACATAGTAAGATAATCCCACTATTTAAATCGGGTAGTAGGTCTGACCCCACTAACTTTAGACCGATATCAGTACTGCCTACAATCAGCAAAGTTTTTGAAAAACTAATTTTACATCAATTGCTTAGGCATTTCAATGGCTATGACCTGCTACATCGTAAGCAATTCGGGTTTACTCGCGGCAGGTCAACTACTTATGCCGTGTAGAGTTGGTATCGCATATTTTTGATGCTTGGGAGAAGTCGCAAGATGCTTTAGGTGTTTTTTACGACTTGTCAAAAGCATTCGATTGTGTACACCATGGAACATTAATCAGGAAATTACATCACTATGGAAAATTGACACCTCTTCTTACTACTTATTTGAGTGACAGGATACAAAGAGTTGACGTAAATGGGAAACGGTCTTCGGGATCTGTAGTTACAATGAGTGTACCGCAGGGATCTATCCTCGGTCCTTTCCTATTTTTGGTTTATATTAACGACCTGCCTCATCTCGTTAAAAATAATCACGAGATTGTATCGTTTGCTGATGATACTTAATTTTCAAGATGATTAGACAAAACACAAATTATGACGGTGTAAACAATGCAATATCAAAAGTAGTCCATTGGTTATGTCAATAATCTTTTACCAATACTAAATGCATTAGATTTATTCTACCAAATGTAAAGGCTGATATAAACGTAAAAGGAAAAACTTTAGACATTGTAGACAGTACCGTATTCTTAGGAATAACTTTAGACAGTAAACTTCAATGAGGCCCACACATAGATAAACTATCGAAGAGACTTAGTTCTGCAGCATATGCAGTCAAAAAATCCGTCATCTTACAGACGTTGATACTTCTAGACTTGTCTATTTCAGCTACTTCCATAGTATTATGTCTTATGGCATATTACTGTGGGGGAACTAGAGAATCCCTGCGCAATAAATTCAAAGAAATTAATATAATGACCGTACCATATCAATATATTTATGAAAACTTATTGTACACTCATAGAAATATCGATCGATTCCCTAAAAATTGCGACATACATAATGTAAATACTAGAAATAAGAATAAACTCGCTTTGCCCAAAACTAGGCTGCACAAGATTAGTGTATCTTTTAAAGGGCAAAGTATACGTTTCTACAACAAATCTCTGAGTGACTGAGTTGCTTCTTTACTTTACCTTAAAAAGATTGAAGTGAACAAAAAATCAAAGTGATCACTTTATTTCCCTGTTTTACTTATGTAATTTTAATTTTGTGACGTGTCCAACAGTCCAAGTGTCCTATAAGGTCTAAAGGAAATAAAGCACTTTGATATTTGATGGTGGAGGGGTAGGTAAGTATTTTTTTTTGCGAAAATGTATAAAGGGATTTTATGGGACCTAGGGAAAATTCCGACTTTTCGAGATTTGCCCCCCTTCTTCCCCCCTCTAGTGCGGCTCCCAAGCAGAGCCATATTATTATTTTTTTATGGGGATTTTATAGAAGAGGACAAGTAATTTGGAATGCGATAAAATTTTTGCCCCCTTGCCAACAAAAAATCCCTCCTTTTGAGATTGCTCCCAGAAGCCGATGTGATAGAGGAGTATCGATTGCGGGACCGTATAGAGGGTTTCTACTCAAATTGGAAAAAAATCACCCCACTTTCCCAAAAAAAAAACTCCCCTCTTTTTGTATCTCCCAAGCGAAGTGACTTGAAAGAAAATATTTTGTTGGGTCTTGTAGAGGATCAAAATAATCTCGAAAACATGTTGTATGAAATGTTAAGGGTTCCGTTAAATTACTTCTTTCCACATCAACTTACCACATCATAACTAGTTACCATACCAACCACTTACCTAGCACTGAAAACAAGGACGAATTTAATGTTTTACACAAGATAGTGAATTTATATTATCATGCCGAGTGTTCTCATCAATATTAATAAAAACTTCAACAAAAATAAATTTAATAATATTTGTTTTACTAAAAAGATATTTTGTGTAGTAATGTTTTAATCCTAAGCCTACCTATATTCATATACATCATAATATTTTTAGATAATTATTATTCCTTTGGTCAGTTTCTCTCAAGGGGTATCTCTGATCATCATTACTCTGTGTACTGTGTGTACGTATGTACTACACTAGTGCGCGCCATCTAACTGCAGTGGAGGACACCGCGCGCGCGTTTTGCTTGCTCCATAGATGGCGCGTGGTATCCCCGCTAGGCTGCCAAATGCCCAAGGTCATTTGCCTTTGTATACGCCTTAACATAAACCTCTATCTATACCCAAGTGTTATCTTTAATTAACCTCTGTAATGTAACCACGAAATTGTACACAAATAAACTATGTTAGGAGTGGTGGATTAGCATAAGCTTAACGTTCAATTGTAATTAATAAGTTATACCTACATACATATACGTAGATAATTAGTATACCGCCTACCGGCCCCGGAGGTCCTGCTGCAATATTAGCTTAGGCATTATTTTAAGGAACTTTTGTATCTCATGATAAATGAACGTTTTTTGTTTTATGAGAAATAAACATGTTTAAACCGAATTGCAATGGATTATAGGCTCGATACCTTTGACATTTCCATTGATATGTCCTTTTGGGCTTGCTTGCGCTGAGCGCTGGTGGAGCACATAATAGTTCAACGTGTATGATAAGATGATCTACTTGTTCTTATACAAAGAAATTCCAAGCAACAGTGGTCGCACTCGATCGCGATAACATCTCAGCGCGTGTTATCTCGCCTCTCGACGCGTGCTATCAGCGCTCGCGTCATCGCTCTCCACGCCGCTGCACTATGGAAAATAGAGGTCAGTTTTGGATCAAAATCTGTAACTTCATGAATTTTAATAATACCGTGATGAAAGGCCAAAGCCGGCTAAGTAGGGGTGAGCGGCCCCCACGCTGATTCTTTCCAAATTTTGACCAAAAGTTGCGTCTGATGGGTTACAATCTCATCCCAAATTTCAACCTTGTAGCTAAACAAGGAACAAAGATGATACCACTATTATTTTAAGTGAATATTTTTTTGTCAGGATCTACAAGAACGATTTTCATGGAAAAAATATATGTTGTGGGCGAAGCACAGAAAAAATAAAGAACCCAATACCAAAAACTAACCGATTTTTTTTAGTTTATGATTTATTTCGGTCGCACACATGAAACCAGATTTTTACAAATAACGAAACCTGACTGCTCATCAATTAATCCATTTTCGACAAAAATCGTTGTAATCAAATTTGTTTTTAACTGTACTACGTTGTAACTGTACTAATTATGGGACGAGTTACTTATTTCAATAAAATGTAGATGAAATTCTATGACGTCAAGCTGAACTCATATAAAAAAGCCCGGTAATATTTCTTTTTATTAAATTTCTAAGTGTCAAAATGTCTCTTCCGTGTATGTAATAACCCTGTTTTCGTGAGGAAAACAAATCAGAAGTCCTTATATCTTTATAATATCCACTTTTAAACTGAACCAATATTAAAGACAATAATAAACTCATTAAATATGTATGTTTTTTTTTTGTCATTTTCATAAAATGTATTGACCAGTACCATGTCAATATATTTATGAAAACTGGTTGTACACTCATAGAAATATCGATCGGTTCCCTAAAAATTGCGACATAAATGTAAAAACTAGAAATAAGAATAAACTCGCTGTGCCCACAACTAGGCTACACAAGATTAATGTCTCTTTTAAAGGGCAATGTATACGTTTCTACAACAAAACTTTTAATTCACGGAATACCATGAGTTCAACCAAGTGCTATTCTTGTGTAAAAAGTATTATTTTTTCTGAGATGCCATGGCCCAGCGCTTTTTAAACGTAGTAAAAATGTGCCTTTGTATTTCACTTATTTATTATATAAGAGGTTGTTTTCAGAAACATAAAATTTTTTGCATATAAACTTTGGACGATAATTCCAGTGTTCTGCCACCCTCGATGTAGGGAAGTATGAAATCTCGTTTATTACAGCTGAATGAAGACATTTTAGAATTTCAATCCACGGAAATTATAGGATTCGATGGGCTTTACTTCACTTGAAGTAACACTAATATGAATGGCTAGAATATTTTTTAATTCCCATTATATACTATTTCGCAATAATGTGAATGGGTACCTACATCATTATTATCACTTATATTCTCACGCAAAATGACTGAATAATAAAAAAAGGTCCATACTATTCACGTGAACAGTCTCTGTGGTCAACCACAAAAGATAACAAATTTCCTGCTCCGACTTTTATCACATTTTTCTCATTACTTCCGCAGTTTTTTTTTTTTTTTTGCATGAACTGTATGAGTATTTAGACTATTAATTAAAACAAAAAGTAGCGCGTGGGGAGACGTACCTGATAGTGTATACCTTAAACGAAAAAAAATGTGAAAATAGAGTATGTGACGTTTAAGCACTTACCCAAAACATTTGCCATTGCTCTTGTCCTACCATTTTCCATAGTGCGCCGCCTCGCCTTTTGCTGCTACCGCACTCAAAATAAACCCGATTTTCCAATTGATAAGTCCTTCAAACAATTCAAAGATTACTTTGATCACAACACAACCCACCACACCTGACGAACATTTGAGTAATAGTATCCATCTCTAGTCAAGTCAAGTCCAGTGTCCGTGCCGTGCCGTTCCGTGCTCTTGTCGTACTTACCTACCCCTACCTATTTACTCTGCGCTGACCGTTATTATAAAACCATGATTGTACTTTTGTCTCCATAAAATAATTGTGATAATTTTATTGTGCTAATCGCAATGAAGGCGAACGAAGATTTTGGGTACGTTTTTTTATCTTGTCCAACAACGTTCTGGAATGTTCTGAACACTCTTACTATTTCATAAATGGATAATGATAAGTAGAAAATGCATTATTGCATACTTCATTATGTTATTTAATTTGCGCAGGCTCACCCCGCATTCTGTTTATATCGTTCTTATCATAAGAACCGTTGCCGTAAATATTAAACAACTATACAGATTAAAGAATTGCTGGCTGGAAGATGCTCCAAGTTGATGGTGACGGTACGTCTCGCCTCGAACCATGAAACCATCAATTAGTCACTCGCCCGATTTCGACGAGAGCTCTTACAACTCTCGATTACGCATTCAGTGATAGATAATTATAGTCAGTAGTAGTGGTTTTTTGATTTAATTAGTTTGCGGACCTAGGTAAATTGTATTTACAATTTCTTGCAAAATCGCATTAGTTGAGGGACTTCGGGGGTACGGGATGCGCGTTGCAGCGGCGCAGCGGACCGCGGTTCGGCGGCCGCGACCCTCGGCGACCACAAGCACGCCGTCCGCTCGTGAAAGGCACCGCGCGCCCTTTGTCTCATATACAACCAATCTATAACCGATGAACAAGCTACTCTTGCCGAGATGTGCTCATAGTGGGTCTCCCTCAAGCGCTGCGGACGGAAAGCTAACATGTAAATGCGTTGTTCCAGCTCGGCGGATGAGTTCGTGGAGTTACTGAGCCAAGTGCAATCCGACAGGATGGACTCGCAGCGCGCGGAGCTGCAGCCGCCCAGGCGCAAGCCGGCCAAGAAGCCTGCGGCGCCGCCCGCCCCCGCCCCCGCCGCCTCGCTGCCGGGCAAGCGGGCAGACCGGACCACCGCGACCTTGCCCGAGAAAGACTTCATTGAACTCCTGGCTCGAGTTCAGGTAATCACAACATTCGAATATTGTACATTCATCAGTTCAACAAGTATTGTTATAGACGACAAGAATTTATTATTAAATAAATTAATTTAGATTACAGTTCAAAGCGCTCGCCATCTTAGGCTATAAAATATCATCGAAACAACTGAAAGTACTAGAAGATAGGTGTGCTTACGTTATATATCGTCGTTAAAAGAACTGAAAGTACTAGAAGATAGATGTGCTTACGTTATATATCGTCGTTAAAAGAACTGAAAGTACTAGAAGATAGGTGTGCTTACGTTATATATCGTCGTTAAAAGAACTGAAAGTACTAGAAGATAGATGTGCTTACGTTATATATCGTCGTTAAAAGAACTGAAAGTACTAGAAGATAGGTGTGCTTACGTTATATATCGTCGTTAAAAGAACTGAAAGTACTAGAAGATAGGTGTGCTTACGTTATATATCGTCGTTAAAAGAACTGAAAGTACTAGAAGATAGGTGTGCTTACGTTATATATCGTCGTTAAAAGAACTGAAAGTACTAGAAGATAGGTGTGCTTACGTTATATATCGTCGTTAAAAGAACTGAAAGTACTAGAAGATAGGTGTGCTTACGTTATATATCGTCGTTAAAAGAACTGAAAGTACTAGAAGATAGGTGTGCTTACGTTATATATCGTCGTTAAAAGCTTGATAATGTTGCTCGTTATCATTCTACTACAATATTCTAGCTGACAGCAAAACGTTGAAATTGACTATTTTAGCATGGGAAGCTAACTTCGAACGAATTGTAGCTAATCATCGAGCTGCATTAGATCATCCTTATAATTATTAAAATGCAATGATCGCTGACTTCTCGTCCTTTCTTCTAAGGTTCGTACAGTATTGCACCACAAATGAATGGCACCTATTTCTCCGGAGCGAGTCTCTAGAAGCTCTATGTTTTAGACAATAGCTGGGTATTTACGAGATGGAAGTAGGCGGCACACACCCCATCCCCGTGCATCGGGAGGCACGTTGAGCCGTCGCTTCTACTCCTGACCTCTCCTCGGTCTCGTCGATAGTGTACCCATGTTTGCGCGGACACTTTAATATGTGTTGTATAATTTGTCCCACGAACATGGCTCGTGTCCGTCGAGGCTATCCCTCTGCGGTCGAACATTCGGCTAGGATGACTTTAACTTTATGTTGAGGAGCGAGGTGGTCATCGGATGTCCCTAGAAGTGTACCATGACACATTATTCACCATTTGAAACTCGTTACCACCATCTTGCTGTCCTTATCCCGCGCTAGGTGTGCTCATCACAACATGTATTATTATTCCACTGTCGTCAGCCGCCCTTTCTGTACTTACATCTTTCCATATCCTCTTTCAAACAATCTATCCATCTTCGTACTGTGTACACTGTCCAACATTATTTATATTTCCTCCGGTCTTCAGCTCCGAGTCATTTGAAACTTATTTGATGTGCGTTTAACCCTTTCCACTCGACGCTTTTTGCGTTTGTCTATGTTGTTTCTTGTTCAGTTTATACAATTTGTGGCGACATAAAAATACAGAGTGTTATTTTTAAGGTTTTACTGGATAAAGCTATTCTAGCTTAATCCGGTTTTTAAAAATTCTGAGAATAGAGTATTACTTTTTTTAAATAAAGGAATGTTTCCTTTCAGTTAAAATTAGCTATGTTGAATATTTGGGGTCGGTCCGGCTGCCCTGCAGGTAACGTTCGTTGGTACCACCCGTTTTTGTATTTCGGTTATCTAAAAGTATGTTTGATAAGTGTACGTCGTAGTCAGTGAAATAACAAAATATATTGTGTGAACTCCCCTATTCGTGTCCTTGTGCCTCCACATTTTTCATGATACATTATATAAATGTCTTAATTCGGTTATGGTCATAACTTTTTTGCTACCTTCGGTTATTTCATCAGTATTGATGACGGAAAAAACACAGAAGCACTAATTATTTTCTGTTGACGTTTTTTCAAGCAGCCCACCGGGCGATCGAATCGGGTAAGCTTTTCTTCGCGCCTTTTGATCTAATTCCTAATCACTTGACCGTCTCGTATGCTTTCTGAGGCGCTGTGCTTCGCCGGAGCACTCTCCCAATTTACCTAGCTGAGTAGTGTTCACTGTAGTCCTTGTGTAGGCGACGGTTACCACTTCGCATCTCAAAATCCAACACCTTGTTCCGGAAAGCTGTACCTAGTACTTTAAATGGTAGCTGTTGAGATTTTTGACTTCTCAGGGGATCTTTAGGGAAGCTGTAGGGAGGTGCACATCCGTCTAGCTAGGTTAGTAAATGTTTGCTGTTATGTACTTAATACTATGTACTTATGTATAGGGTTCACGCATCGACGACCAAAGGACTGAGTTGCCGTGCCGCGCGCCGTCGGACGCGCGCCGCGCCGCCCCCGACGCCCCCGCCACCTCCGCTGCACCGGACGATAATTTTTTCAACGCCTTGATGAGTTTTCAGAGTTCTCGCTTCGAAGACCAGCGGTGCGAAGTAAGTAATGCTACGCGATCTGTTGGAAGTCGTCATCCAGTTTGATTACACGTTCCGAACGAGGGCGCTGCGATCTGCTACACGGTACTGTAACAGCTGCAGATGCTTCATGATTCAGTTTTCGTTACAAAACAATGCATGTATTTAAATTAGATAGTGGACATTTCATACAGCCTCCGTCTCGCGACGCATCGGTCTTGGCACGAATCCGGATAAAACCAAAGTTAGGTAGAACAATCTATAGGAGGGAGAAGAGGAGCTTCTGGGAAACTACGTCGACTCTTCGAATATATCAAATGGCTATTACGTTTATTTGTTTAGGCACAAAATAAGCACTTACAAGAAAAGTAATACTATAAACAGTTTTATATACAATACTATACTTATTATTAAATGATTTCCTTCACATTGATATTCATGAGATAGCTGATCTACCGCTCTACATTTGTTAAAGTTTTGTTTTGACTCTATAAACCATACGCGCCTCCATACTTGCGATTTTTTCTTTAAAAATAATAAATTGGCTTGAATAACGAACTGTCTACATCATTTATGTTAAAAAATATTTCTGATAATATTAGTAGGTACATCTAGTTTGTACGAGTAGGTGTTGGTCATAAAACGTTTTTGTTTCTCACACTTGTAATATTTTGATTAGCCCTTTTTATGTTGACCTCACCTGCTCTACAGATTTATGTTGACCTCACCTGCTCTACAGATTTATGTTGACCTCACCTGCTCTACAGATTTATGTTGACCTCACCTGCTCTACAGATGGGCCCTGGAATTTTGAGTAGTTTGTTGATTTTCGAGGACAGTCACTTTCATATAGTGAATTGTGCACAATTTGGTTGTATAATTGTCTTAACTAAATGCTTTCGGTTAATTCTAAAATTGTTAAACCTAGATACATAAGTATTTATTTCAATTGTGACAGACGGACGGATGGACAGCAAAGCAATCCTATAAGGGTTCCATTTTTCCTTTTCAGATACGGAACCCTAAAAAAAATAGTACACAAATTAAATCAAAATTCAACTAAGGCTAGGTTTAAGAGGTATCACTTGTGTTACTAGCATCGGTGCCATCAGGGGAGGCCTACGTCCAGCTGTGGATAGGCTGATGATGTTAATGATGATGATTTCATATTCAGCATTGTCTGTCTGTCTGTATCAATAATTTATTTGCATATTTAAATGAACATATTTGCAGATACCGGTGAAAGCGGGCGGGGGAGCGGTGCGCGGGGCACCCGCCTCCGGAGCCGCCGAGTGAACCGGCTCCACCACCAGCTGTCCTCATTCCATTCAAATTTCTTTCATTAAAGGCGTTTCGCTAATGATGAATCAGTTCGATACTAGCGGAGACACAGTGTATGTTTTAGTAAAGTGTGAGTCATTCACCTACTCGCGGTGAATAATAAAGGTTGTCATTATATTTCCTTCAACCTCCTATACAACCGTGTAGGTAGGTGATTTTGCCCTGCTAATTGTGATTGCAGTAATCGACACGGGGGCGGCCCAACCATGTCAATTACTGCCAGTGCAATTAGCAGGGCAAAATTATTTACAAACATCTAACAAGTACTTGATTATGTAATTAAAAAAACACGACTTGTTCTGAATCCGTCCCACCACCACCAGGAGAAGAACCTTCAGTTGTCACAGAATCCGTCGTCGTCGTTGTTTCCGGCAGTAGCTCGTAGCCCCCAGATTCGTCCGCTCTCAAACGGAACCCGTCGTACATTACAACATTTAAGTCGATTGCTGGAGATAGTTTTTAATTTATTTTACAACATATCGTCGCCGTAGAGTGAAAACCTCGGTTGTCGAATTTTGACCAATTCAAAACCTAAAGTAAACCTCGTAACACATCTTTCTAATTCACCGAGCTAGGCTTTGTGCACTCTTAACGCCATCTATAAATGTCAATGAAATTCGTTAAAATAGAAAATATAGGCATTGGTATATTTATAACTTTTAAAGAGCAGTGCCTGTACTGATTGATTGTGATAATGATAACTATAGATCAGGTTTTTCAGTGAAACTCAATTATTTATTTTTGTAAGCTATAAATAAACTTAAAACTTGATAACAATTTATCAGATTCTGCTGTAAAAATGACGTCCTATTAAATAAAACGAATAAGTATTGCAAATACAGTTTTTATTCTCTATGAAAACCTCGTAAGTATCACGTGAGTAGCCTAAAATAAGTGGGAAAACCTCATAAGTATAAGTATCAGTATCTCTGTATAAACTAACAAATCATAAAAATAAACTACCACGATGGAAAACTGATCATTAAAGCCAGTATACCGCATGTCCTAACAAAATTTTACACCAGACGTTTTTCCTTGTTCTTGAAAAGTTAGCATGTCACAACTTACGAGGTTTTCAATCTACGGCGACGATATACAAATGTATTGCTGTAAGCTTGTTAAAACAAACGTTTTTAAATTTATAAGTAAGTACAGCTCAATTGCTTTAATATTTACTCGACATGGATGTATGTAGGTACATTTATATTTTATATAAGATGTATTCGTTACTTTAAATTCTAATTATTTATGTAAGTTTTAGCCTATAATTTTCCTTCGTTTAGCACAGACATTAGTAGTAGGTAGGTATACAAGGTACCGACGAACGTTACCTGGAGGGTTAATATTCAAGAAAGCTATTTAAAACTAATTAAAACTGCATTCACAGTATTTTTAATAACAACTGGTCTTATCCGGTAATCCGACCCACTAAAATGTAAAAATATTACATTCTGTATTTAATTACTCTCTACCGTCTACTCCTCAAAAGAGGAGGAAGTTCTAATTATATGTTATTGTTCCAATTATACACAAAGATTATACATATACTCCAACAGCAGTAATGTGCTGCACTCAGCTGATGGAGAGGAGACGATCTTGGTAATTTGTCTAGATAGCAATCGCCTTGGTGTACGTACTCGGACAAGGCTTTGTCCACCTCGTGTGGACTCGGTGACGAGGTGCGCGGCGGCGGGCGGCGGACGGCGGAGGTGCTTGCAGACAAATATCGAGGTAGCTTCCCTCCAGGTAAAGTTCGTTCGTACCACTCTGTATATATGTATTCACAACACGACTATAAATAAAATTTTATTATGCATGATATTGCGTAGTTTTTTTTCCTGGCCCGAGGGTCCCGGGGCTCGTCCGCCTAGGGGGGGATGATGTAGTCCCCGCCTAAAAGATGAAAATTACACAAACTCCAGGTACACATAAAACCATTGAACCGCACAACTACAAACCTATTAAAATCGTACTAAAACATAAATAACTAAACTCGCTTCACACTACCTGAATAAATATGACAAAATTTAATAAGCCGTCTTTGCCGGACGGCTTCTTTTTTTTTGAGTGCACTGTCGACTCTAGCATTCTTTCATCACACTAGCGTCGCTGCCTTTTCTTTCTTATAATTACGTTAACAAAAGGATTTTTTAAAAATCCCTCCTACATTTTATGATACCTATCATAAGCTTTTTTACAAAGAGGAGGTTCTCAATTCAAGGTATTTTTTTGTATTTATTTTACGTGAATTATTTATGGAACGATTTTGAAAATTCTTCACTTTTGTATATAAAAAATGATCTCGATGTGGTCCCATAAAAATATCCCCAGGGGATTAGTATTTGTCCCGCAAAACTTCAAAACAGTGTAAAAGTAAGATGAAATTGAAGTCGATTTATCGTTTTTTAAAACGCCAAATTATTAATGCCAAGAAAAGTTTTCTTTTATTTCCTTTATTCAGAATTCGGTAAAAACAGATTTCGAAATCTGTTTTTGTTTCTCTGCCTAAATTATACGAAATTAAACTATTTCACTGCAAAAAGGGGTGAGACAGGGAGACGTCAATTCTCCGAAACTGTTCACCTCTGCATTGGAGGATATTGTGGACTGGGACGGATATGGCATCAATATCAACGGCGATTACATCACTCACCTTCGGTTTGCCGACGATATAGTCATTATGGCAGAATCACTGGAAGATCTTAGCAGGATGCTCAGAGACCTCAGCACCGTTTCCCGCCAAGTGGGTCTTAAAATGAACATGGGTAAGACAAATATCATGTCTAATGCCCATGTCGCACCCTTACCGGTCTATGTGGGGAAGCACCCTTACCGGTCTATGTGGGGAAGCACCCTTACCGGTCTATGTGGGGAACGATGTTATCGAAGTTGTTGATCATTATGTCTACCTAGGCCAAATGGTCCAACTAGGTAAATCTAACTTCGATAATGAGGTCAGCCATCGAATCCAACTCGGATGGGCAGCGTTCGGGAAACTTCGCAATATCTTCTCGTCACAGATACCGCAGAGCCTCAAGACGAAAGTCTGTAACCAATGTGTGTTACCAGTGATGACTTACGGATCCGAGACGTGGTCGCTCACTATAGGCCTTGTGCATAAGCTCAAAGTCACCCAGCGAGCTATGGAGAGAGCTATGTTCGGAGTTTCAGTGAAATTTGATGGACCGACGACGGAACTGTACATTGGATATTTGAAAATTCTTAAAAAAGGTGTTGTTGGCTCTAACGCCGCTGCCTTTTCTTTCCTTTAATCTTTTTTAACTTGAAGGACAATACGAAATGCAGACACAGTACGTAGGTACAGTGAGGTACCTACCTAAATACTACGAGATTGTATGTATGCTGCCTGCATACAATCTTTCTCGCGTTTTCCGAATAAAAGACCGCGGGCAGAAGCTTATTTAACTAGGTAGTACGAAATATAAAAATACTAGCTGTTCCCTGCGGTTTCACTCGCGTTAGATTCGAATTTCGCATTTATAGCGGGATAATGAGGTCTTTTTTCCCTTAATTCGCCCATAGGAATTTAATGTTTTACCAGGACAAAATGTAGCATATGTTACCCGCCATCCTTTCTACTAAATCTATGCCCATACATCTAAGCCAAAAATCAAGTCGATCGGTTGCTTAGTTAGCTCGTGAAGGAAGGACAGACAAACACACTTTCGCATTTATAATATTAGTTGAGATTAGGACTGCTCGTGCATAAAGCTCTCTTCGTCTTGCGCGTGATTAAATCCCTCTCGCACTCAGGATTCTAGTTACTACCCTCGCTTCGCTCGTGATTTATCCTAGAACCCTGGAGGGCAATTCTGGCGATACATCTACTCGATAAATATGACAAGAACTGTCAAAATATCGAGTTAACAAGCGTTTAGGTACTCAAAATATGCAATTCGATATTTATCGAGGGTTGATACATAACCAATTATGAAATCTTAGTTAAGGACGTGTACGAAGGGAGTCACACGAGAATGCAGTTTTTGTCGGTACTCGATATTTATCATATATTTTTATCCCGTATCCACGCAGAATGGGCCCCCAGAGTTGCGGTCGGGGCAATGACGCCCGGACATTACATCGGTGCATAATATAGGTATTATAAAATGTTTAACGTAGAACCAGGGACTCTTTTCGGTACCGTTGTAACGGTTAGTCAGCGCAAATGGATTCCCTGTACAGGTTAATTTAACGAAAAACTTTCTATAGTTATTTAACCGGTTTTGTATTTCGGTACAGAAATCTGACGAGCGCGTTGCGGGAGGTGAGGCGCGCGGGGCAATGGCGATAGTGTGTAAAAGAAAGCCACCCCGCCCGCGGGCTGTGACAGAAATTATATAATGCTTGTACCGTAATGTGCACCGGTACCTGTACCGCAAACTTTCTGGCGGTGCAAGCGCGACGGTATCGTTATAAAATTTATAAAACAGACGTCATACAGAAATTATAGCCGCTATTTAGCGGTACCGAACTTCCTGCGTAGAACAATAATTGAATCTTTGGTGACATCGATAATAATTGACAGTAATCTATCGCCGTGGGGCCGCGGCGTACGAATATCGACCCCTCCAACTCAACCCGAGGATGTCATAAAAGCCGACTAAGGGAACCTACCAGAGGAAGGGCAGCAGCTTCCTTCTGAGTATTTTTAAACACCAACACTGCTTATCACCAATCCGCCTGCCAAGCGTGATGATTATGGCAAATCCCCCCCTACATGGGAGACCATCCACTCGATGGACCGACGACATCGTAGCGGTCGCAGGGAGTCGATGGATGGAGGCGGCTCAGGACCGCTTTTGTGGCATCGTACGGGGGAGGCCTATGTCCAGCAGTGGACGTGTATGGGCTGATGATGATGATGAATCTATTGGCATCTTTTTATCCCTGAACGCGAGCGACTCTGCGGGCAGAAACTAGTTAGAAATAAGACGAATAACATTATTTTAATATACTTTTATTAAAATGCATTTAAACGCTTCATTATTACATATATGTATATACTAACTAACGTTATATATATTTTATAACAAAGCAAGCAATGTATGTAGCCCAAAAATATAGACTTCACATTAATGGCATTGCGTATCACTCTCCCTCTTTGAATTGAAGGATCACCCTGTATACGTGTTTGTCGACAAAATGTATATACCTAGCTATATATATATATAGCTATGTATATATCTATAGTGGGTAAAAGGCGCTTCTCAAAATGTGAACGTGAATCGATGTAAAAAGGCAATAAATAAACAAACCTAATGTTGGATAATCCAAACAGTAGGTACTTTCAAGGTCCAAGGTAAGCAGAGCTTGTAACCAGACCAGCTGGGTACCAGATAACTGATATACTATGTACTTAATACAATAACATGACGTTGATTACATTTTGTGCTATACATATAAAACATCAGAAACAGATATTTGTACCGAGGCGGGAATAACACAGGTACCTAGCGCTCAACGACAGTGGAGCGCGGTTCTGCGCAGGTGTAAAACGATGTAAAAATTGACTTCTGCGCATCAAGGTCAGCGCTATTAAATCGTGACGCGACCTGTCTATACTAGTAGATATAGTACTATAAAGTCTGACACGCAGGCGGATCTGCGTCAGTGCAGCGCCACAGAGAACAAAATATACCAAACAATAAGCACAAAACTTACTACGTCTACCGCTTCCGGGCGCTATAGTTTACCAGTTGCTGATGCCCTCCGTACCTACTCAGTTCTACTATTTGAATATGTAGATTTTACATTTTCAATGATAAAATAACTGATTGAACAGGATAGCATTAATTAGGTAGGGTGGGGTGTTGCGAGGCGCCGGTTCGGTTCCCGGCGGCTGGCTAGGGCGAGAGCGACCTCTGTGATCCCGAAATATACTTAAACTGCTAAAAACATAGAAACAACAATAACATTCGATAAAATAATAACATGATGCCGTACATATAAATAATGTTAATTTGATTGCACCAAAATGATGCCTGATGAGATGATGCTCTGATTATCTATCTACATTATATGAAAGGATCACAAGTTATGATCCACATACAATGATGTTATGATTCATGACGTCAAATTAGTTACAATTAAATAATTTGTGACGTCTGAATCGACACCTTCGATGAATAACATTGCTAAATGTACCCAAGTACAAATCAACTAAAAAACAAACGAAGTCTGGTAGGTAAGTCATGTAGTTTTCCATACCTATATAAAAGGCTTTTCCTCCGCGGTCCAGTACCGCGATATATGTATACGGAGTATAAACTAAACAAATCAGGATCGACCAATCCTATGAAACAATTAGAGGGTCACGATCCATTAGTCTCAGCTCCCGAATACTAAATCGCCACTTAGATTCAAGGACGACCGGAATGGCAATAGTTTGTAGGTACATTTTTAAAGAACATCTGTCAATAATTTTGTGACCTGAGTTTTTAAGGTATACGGGGGCCAGCGACGCGCTGAGTTGATGCGAGATCGATAGAATCTAAGAACTGCGAGAGCAGGAGCAGGTGGATCAAGGGAGAGGCCACGGGAGGCCATTGATGTTGACCGGACCGCCGAGGCCCGCGTCCGCCTCCAGGAGGCTCATGATGACAGCCATGGCGGCCTCGCCGTTGCCGTCGAGCGGCAGCGGCGGGCTGGCGGGGGGCAGGGGGCCCGCCGGCGAGGGGGCCCCCCCGGCCACCGACAGCGGCACGTTGTTGCGCACCGTGAAAGCGTTCAGATCCATGCCCAGGATGTTGTCCAGTGACTGCAAACACATCATTATTGACAATTCAGCCAAATATTAAAAAATATTTTAGAAATACAGAACAGTAAATTTCTACTTATGTTATGCGCAAATCTTTAATGAATCGATACTACTTTAAGGCATCGATTGGATTGAATAAGGGTTTTTCGAACCCATTGATGGACACATAAAAAAACATTAATTTTGAGACAATAGCATTTGTTACTTTATGTAAGTTAGCCTGAGCTGTACTTCAGGATCCAGGGCAATTTATACAAACTACATTCGGGCCATTCCAGCGAAGATCACACCCGAGGTCAAATATAAAAATTACCTAGAGACTTTGTACTTGAATCTCTGTCCTTACAACAAAGCTAATGAATCCACTCAACAGGAATCAACCAAATACTCTAATGTGCTACCGATTCCTATTGATTTATGTCCTCATGGAATGATAAAACGGCTAAAACGTCAGGAAAATAACAAAAAAACTTGAGATACATATATCAGATAATGTGGACAAACAGGGTTAGAAGATTATTTGGAAAAATTTTGAAGTTTCTTTAGAGTTATTTTGAATCAGTTTTTTTTTTAGTTTTTATTAGTATTGTCAGAGTATTTCCTTTCGATGAATCATTAATATGCTTGTCTTAACAGTTGTGTGTGTTTTTTTCGCGAAATTAATGTCGTTGACTTGTGAAATAAACGCACACAAAGGTAACACTTGTCTCACCCGTCACAAACTGTACGAGTCATTATTTTGATAAATGCAAATCAAATAATTGTAATTGAATGTCAAATGGTTCCATTCTACGTTTACATTCTAGTTACATCATGTGAGAAAGCTGCTTAACAAAATGTTGATAGTTTGTCTTGATTGGGGGAGCAAAGCCATCCATTCAGTTAGGTGGGTGTCCCACCCGTCACACTTAGAAAATGACAATTTGCTGGGCCAACTGTGTAATTTAGGACTGGATTTTATGTTTTTATTGAAAACTTATCGAGTTTCACAATGTCATTATTTTGAAACTGATAGCATTGGTAGATTTAGAGAAATTAAAGTAAAGTTAACAAAAAGGAGTTGGAATGGACCCTTTACGTAGAGTTTAATAAGATCATTTAGGTTTTTGTTGTTGTTTCAAATACCTATAGAGTTAATTTTATAAATAAATAATACAGAAGCACACGCATGGAATCATTATAGGTTATTAAAAGCAAGCAGAGCTTGTGAGTAATGGGTAGGTACTCGTAGTATATAGTATAGTTAGGGCCGGCGCGGCGTGCACTAGCTGTCAAGTGTGGGAGATCTTACGGCATTGAAGACGGGGTCGTTCATCAGATGGTGGGGCGGCGAGGGCGGCGCGGAGGGTGGGCGGCGGCGCGCCTCCTCCGCAATGCACGCGCCGATCTTGTGCGACTCCATCTGCGAGGCGATCAGCCGCGCTACCTCCGAGTCGCTCTCTGCAACCAACGCACGCCAGGGACCTTTCGTCAACGACAACAACTACCTACACTAGCTACGCACTACTAACGGAGACCACTCACAGTCGCGTCTACGTATTGTACGAGTGCCCTCATTCTGTAAGGATTGCGTCGCGTTAGCAGTACCTAGGTCACGCACGGTAAACAAATATCAGACAAGAACATTTTATTGTCCGATGATGGTTTAAGTTAAGAAATGAATCAAGCCACATCTATCTATGTAGGTACATCGTGGCAAAACACTTCATATCAAATAAAGAAAAAAGTCATTATCAAAATAACATAGAATGGGACAACGCGGTATTATCGAACTGGTACGATAATATAATACCGTGCTCATACAAACTACTACAATAATGTATTATAGTCTTTTTCACGTAGGAACGTGACGTTTCGCTTTGACATGGTTGACAATTATAGAGATGACCTCAGGTGTGCTCGAAATAATTTAATTAGGTTTTTAGGAGCTTGATTGACTTACCTATAAAAAATCGATTTTTCGTACAATATTTTTGAATGATTTGAATTGACATTATCAAAGTAAAATCGTAAACTTTCTAAAATAATATATTTTAACAGTTTAATAGCAATTTAAAATTAAAATATCACCCGTACATGGAACAATCATTGAACACTCTCAACTCAACAAACAACACGAACACTTTCATTTATCATTCATCAGCTTAACATACAGCTCAGTTTTATTACTCAATATATGAATAAATCAAAAGTTAGATTAAAAGTTGTTTGATATTAAATTTCCTAGTGTTGATTTCGATCCTTTTTTCTAGACTCAATATTTTAAGATTTATAACCGTGAATTTTTGTTATTGAACAACTCGTTTCAATTTTACGCGAGAAATTGTTAAAAACAAAGTTGTTTAAAATTAGATATCCTAAAATTTTGGCCTTCATAAAATTTTTCGTAGGATCAATGTAAAAAAATGTTTCGCGTAAAATTGGCAAAAACGTACGATAATCCAACGATTAATTTTTTCGCGTAACATTTAAAATAAACAACAAAAATCCCTCCCTCCCCCTTTTCGGGTATAAATCATAATATACCGATCCTGGAAAAAATTATCAGAATCAAAATTGTAGGAAATTTAATTTCAAACAATTTTATTTATACCAATTTGAGTACGTGAATACGTACAATTTGTGAACCTACATCAATGATGTAGGTTCACAAATTACAGATAGTAGTAAGTTACGATTTTTATTTTCAAAATTCGTTTTTTCCTGATTCGTTTAATTTTTGACTATCTCTATTGCGTACCGTTCAACGCAATACTAATTATCTCCGACTTTATAAAAATTATGTATTCTATTTTTCATCCCATCTATTCGAAAAAGACGACTTTGTTCGCCTTTTTGTGCACCCAAAGGTGGTGTTTTCTTTAAGGAACTTTTAGCGGCCAGAAAAGAACTTTTATTCCTCTTTATAAATTCCTAATTCAAAAAGTGCGCGGAAAAGTGTATTGCCGCGCAGTTATTGAATTCGGAACGTCTTAATTTTCAGCGCCAGCAAAAAGGAACGCAAATATTGTTTGAATAAATACTGGCTGGTAAGACGCGACGGACCATATTGCGCCGCCGCCTTTTTTCATTAAGCCGCCGCCGCGCCGGCTAAATGAAAAAAAAAGAAATCAAATTAAAAACGCGCGAACTACAGCCCGCGTTTTCGTAAATTTTCACGGATTCGGTTTTGTTTTGAAAAATGAGTTCAAGTGACAGTGAAATAGAATTAACTCCTGAAAGTATTCGAACTGAGGCAAGAAATGTGATAGATAATCTATTACCTGCAAAATCCCGGGAGAAATATATGAAAGCCTATGGTAATTTTATTAGTTGATTTATTATTATGTACTATTTAATTTCATTTAGTTGTTATGTACTTACTATTTTATATTAAATAATAATATTAGAATAAAATATGAGGTACCCTTTTATTTTCTCATAGAGGGTGATGAAGAGTAGTGTGTATCACTCGGGCGCAAAATATATTTTTGCCTCGGGCGACATACTTTGAATCCCTCGCTACGTTCAGGATTCTACAGTAGAATCCCTCACTTCGCTTTGGATTCAAAAAAGCGCCCTCGCCGTAAAAATATAATTTTGCAATAATATTATGTATAGAAGTAGAGTAGTTAAAATATTATGATACAATCTACTATTTTATTACGTATTACTATTTATAGTTTTGTTTTTGATAATTTGACTGGCGTTCTGAAATTCTATAGGTTATTTATTATGTTGAAATGAAATTAAAATTTATTTGAATTTTCTAAATATTTATTGCAACAGCCTTTATCACTTGGGTTCTTTTTTCAAAATATTATTCGGAAATCGGAAGAGGCAAGCGGACTTGGAGTAAAAAATTTTTGTCGTTTGCCCTATAGTGAAAATAACCATACCTACCGGCCGATATTTAGGAATTTACAAAAAAATAACGCGTTAGTAATGGATTTCCATATGGTGATAATGTTACAAAACAATGCCACATACGTACCATATGAGCCCCACACTAAAACAGATTTTGGCGCTCTAACTCAAAGCTTTTTTGGGATTCGAGACCACCGAGTGCGGGTCCAGAGAAAGATGAGTGCCTGCCTCGCTACCTAGTGAAGTGAAGTGACGGCGTGTGTGAGTGAGAGGAGTATTACCGGTTGTAGGGGGGGCGCCCCCCGCCGGCTCGCCAGCCGCCTGCTCGGCCCCGCTGCCGGCCCCCTGGCCCCCGCCGCGCAGGTAGGCGCGCCACTCCTCGGCTGCACCAACACAACACCTTAAGAACCACTCTATGCCTATGTAATACCTAACGATTCTCGAATCCGCTACCAACTCCCCATGTAATAACGGTGTAGACGATAGGGACCGTATTTAGTAGTAAAGACTACGTACTACTAAAAAATGTGGCGGACATGTAGAGGCAGGACAGACGTGCGTGCATCATAGGCCTCCCCATACGACGCCACGAATAGCGCTCCTGAGCCGCCGCCATCCATAGACTCGCTGCGACCACTACGATGTCAAAATCTTTGCAAAAAAAACTAAGTTTTAAAATTTTCTCACGATGTGCAAAAACTAGACTGATAGATAAGTAATTTTTTTTGTACTGCATTTACAGCTAGTTACATCGTAAACAAGCTCTTAAAATAATTAACTTTGGGTAACAAATTGGATGAAGTTTTAGAGTAGATAACTAGCTGTAAAGGCACTACTGAAAAAATATGACATATCAGTGTAGTTTTAGCATATCGTGATAAATGTAAAAAAAAAGATCATTTTCTTGCAAAGATTTTTATGAATTGGTATTTTTTTGGTCTGTAATGCCCTTGGCATATCAATAAAATCTGTATTATAGTCGTTAAACCTTTTCTCATTTAAATAAAATCAATTTAATTTTCCTCAGGTGTGATAACATAAGAATGTACCAATCGTCTGGTGGTGAATTTACCGATAAAATAACTTGAACAACAACCCCCTGAAATATCGGTAACTCAACACCAGACACATTGTATATACAAATATTAAAATTAAAGGACGCTTTCATACAAAAGAGCATTTTTTGGTCCAAGTTTGTCAAGGCTAGGTATCTCTTAAACCACAATAGGTCCGGTTGAAAGGTCAGGGTATGTATGACTACAAGAAAATAATAAAGGTGGGCAACGATTTTTATTTTGCTAATTTCGTTAGGTTGCTGTCGTACATTTTTGGCCAATTTTGTTTCCTCCTGAAAATACCCATAGGGTGAATTACTCGCGATCTGGGTGGCCAAACGGTGACACGAAATTGACTTACAATTAGTGTTCACGGAGAGTACTCCTGCCGAATAGAACTCTGCGATACCTTGCTGGAGGCACGTGTGCGAAGTGTCCTGACGAAACCTCGACTTAAAATATTAGCATACAATACGACGTAGGTATACTTAAAACTCACTCTGTTTGAATGGTTCGGAGGGATGCGGCATGTCCTCGTCGCGCGCGTCGTCCGGCAGGAGCGTATTGTTGGCAACCAGGCACTCGATGTCCTTCGTCCAGGGGTTCCTGCAACCGTTCCAACATTAACGCGTCTCATCAACGACTTCTAATCACTTCATCTGACGTAACTAAACTGTGCGTCCTCATTATCAGCCTTTATACGTCCTTCGCTGATCACAGGCCTCCACCGAAAGACGACACCATGAATAGCGGTCCCGAGCGGCCTCCGTCCATCGTTTCCCCGCGTCAGCTACGATGTCGTCCGTCCTTTTCGTATCGCATCGCGGTCGCTACTCGTCGCCAACCTTTACTCCGACGGTTTTTGGTTCTGCGAGCTATTATTTATATTAATTTCAAGGAAAGCCACAACAACAACAAATTGATAAATAACAGAAAGCTTATTGAACGTGTTCACGGATACATAATAGAATAGTATAGTAAAAAAGGCTAAGAATATAATGTGGCTAGCCTGCGTGCATCATCTAATAGTCGCTGAACTATTTCAACGTTTACATTTCTATTTTGTTACAATATCCATCATCATTACATTATCGTCATTGGCGCCAAAAAAGTTCCGCTGAGGCGCACAGATTGCGCTCGTGGCGCAATCGGTAGCGCATTCCGTACTGTGAGGGAGGGTTGCGGTTTCGAGTCCCGTCGAAGTCGAAAAAATTTGTGAACTTATTTGAGTTTTTTTTTGGAATCTTGATGAGATTTCAGTGCTCCTATATATTTCTGATAATTTAAAATTAATGGAGTCACCTTTATTGTACGTAAACTAAGTGTACCATTGAGATAGTAGATAGTGTTGCAATATGAAGTAGGATAACTTTGAAGGGAGAAAATTAACATCGGGAGATAATTAAATTGAGGGAATAAGCTTAATTTAAAGGGGAAAATAGAGGATATATATTAATTTGAAGGGGTGTAGTGAGAGGGGTAAGGCGCAGTGTGCAGCGCGTACTTGTGCGCCGTATGATAGTGCGTACGGACCTGAAGGGCTTGAAATGCGTCTGGATGGTGGCCGTGGAACCGTCCTTGCGGCGGAAAGGGTAGGGCGCGGTGTGCAGCGCGTGCTTGTGCATAAGCGCGTGCTTGTGGGCCCGCGCCAGCGCCCCCAGCTCCGCGCCGCTCACGTACTCGTACAGGGACGTGCCCAGCAGCTCTTGCGGCAGGAAGCCGAGCGCCAGCCTCACTCTGCAACATATTTCTTTTATATTCCGAGTCCTTCGTTTGCCCAAAATCTAACCTGATGGAAAGTCACAATGTGGATGTGACATGCAACACATTCTAAGTACCTCACTCACTCATAGCGTAGGCACCGCGACCTAATTATCTCATTAGCTGAACCAGGAATCGGACCCACGACCTTTTCATTTCACTGCTTTAAGGAGGACCTCCTCCCCCACTCCATTCGCCGACTGTTTGGTTTGCCGGATCTTACAAATTATATATTTCAGAGATCGTGAGCGCATTTGACGTTGAGACGTAAAAAACTCTACTATCAGCGAGCCAGCGCACTATGCGTCAGGAGCGTTATTATCATCTCAAAAATCTGTAACTTACTCAGTTTTCAAAATATCTTTATGAATTTTTCGCAATTATAATCTTAGATATATGAACTATAGATGAAATAAAAATCAATAAATAAAAATCCTTTATTAGTATGATTAAAGAAGTCAAGTTTTCCAGAAGGACTTCACCTGCATGGCCAGACCCGCCAGATAGAAGATCTTTTAGATGATGTGGAGTCACAGCATCCAGGCCGCCGGCAGAGCCGCTCTGGAAAGACATGGCCGCTTTAAGCACGTCCTGGCTGACTGCGTCCACAGCGACATCACTCTCTTGCGGTGGATCGGGGAGTTGCATGTTGGCCCCTGCGGCTGGATGTTTACTCTCAAGAGATATGTATGAGAGTATCATCGTTATTTGGCGCCATCGTGTCATTGGAGAATAGTATGCGAGAGACACCTTTTATGTCAAATCTTTCTTTACATGCAGTGCTCTGCAAGGGAAGACAAGTAAATGCTCCCAAGCTCGCTTATATAATAAGTAATAGTTTATCGACAAATATTTGTAAAAAAATCGATCTGAAAGTGACGTAACACCAATTTTCCCACAATCAATCTAATTCCTTACATAGTTCTAGCTATCGCTAATATAATATGTTAGCATAGGATATTCTTTGTGGTATATTATAGATAGACCAATTATCCTATTTCATATATTTACTGAAAAATGTACAAATCTAACTTTAGTCAAAGTGATTTTTGTCTCGATAAGTACGCTCCTGAGCCAGAGTGCAGCGGGACCTACAGCTACATATATACTCAAATATTTTACCTTTGGTCCACGAACAGGAACTTGCCGTCGAGCGCATGCCGCGACATATACTGCAGTGGGCAGGCAGGCGGCGGCGGCGCGGCGGCAGCGGGCGGCTCCGCCAGCGCGCGGCAAACCGCCACCAGGCACGACAGCGAAGCCTGCTCCTCTTCCTCGCCGGCACCACTCTCCAGCTCCACGGGCGCCCACGACTTTAGGTAGCCTGGGGAGATAGTACGTACACAGGTCGAGTTACCTGGCAAATTTTTCAACTTGGTAGCTTTGGTAGCATGGCCATGTCTTTTGCATATAGTGGGGTATGTGGCGCAGCCGGATGGATTAATCAGCCATTTCCGACATCAGCATTTTCGACAGGTTAGATGATCCGGTATACACCGACATTGGTTGTTGTATGATTAGATCAAATTTTGAACTAACCTTGTTGCTCCTTGCACTATATAGTTAAGTTAATCATGATTACTTCGTATTTACTGCAATCACATATTTTTTACTTATCCTACTTCCTAGTAAAATTATAAATATCAAAGTTTGTATGGATGGATGTATGGATATTTGTTACTCTTTCACGCAAAAACTACTGAACCGATTAGGCTGAAATTTGGTATGGGTATAGTTTGCGACCTGGAATAACAACATTTAGGCTATTTTAACACTAACACTGTTAATATCACGTATCACGCCAGGTAGCCGACGATAGCTCAATGCCGGTGTGTAAAAGACGGTCTCATCGTTCAACTAACCGGCTGATTTAACCATCCGCCGTGATACACCACGTCTCTGAGTGCGTACGTACCAGTGCACTGCACAACGCAGTACTTCTTCTCATGCTTCTTTCTATGCTTCCCTCCGTCGTCCTTCTTGCTGGCAGGCTTCGGCGGAGGAGGCGTCGGCGGCGACGGCTGAACCCCGGTGGGCTGGTCCGACGGCTGCTTGCACTTGATGCGGCATAGGAAGGAGCGCCGCGCACCCGGAGACAGCCGCTGCGCCCCTGACACCACTTCCGACCTCACGGGCAGCATGGCTGCGCGGTAGAGGACAGGGCAATTAGCACCGCGCGGCAACCAGGCACACTCCACCACACCACACCTAACGCGAACAGAACTGACTACTCCCTCTAAGGAATGCCCTGACGAAGAACTAAATCTTGATCCCAAAGCAAAGCGCAGCGGTGTAAATAAATTATAGAAATTCACTGAGTAACTGAGCTGGGATTATTTACACTCGGTAAGTGTATTCTGATTATGTACAGAAAAAGACCAATGAGCGACAGATCAATAATCACATAAATAAAACGTAGGGCCCTCCCCTACGTTACATTTATGACTAGATATGAAGAAAACAGACAAATAAATAGCTAATGACTCGACTGATTTAAATGAACATTGTCTAGCTAGCTTGTCTTTGTCGATGTGAGAGTGTAACCGCACTTGCAAGCGGCAAGTGCGGTGCCTACAGCAGGCGTTACCAACACCAAGTGTTTGCAAGTGCGGTGCCTACAGCAGGCGTTACCAACACCAAGTGTTTGCAAGTGCGGTGCCTACAGCAGGCGTTACCAACACCAAGTGTTTGCAAGTGCGGTGCCTACAGCGGGCGTTACTAACACCAAGTGTTTGCAAGTGCGGTGCCTACAGTAGGCGTTACCAACACCAAGTGTTTGTAAGTGCGGTGCCTACAGCGGGCGTTACTAACACCAAGTGTTTGCAAGTGCGCGTTGCCTACAGAGGGCGTTACCAACACCAAGTGTTTGCAAGTGCGGTGCCTACAGTAAAGAATACCGTGTTGTTTTAATTCACCTTCATTCATTCACCTTATTCATTTTTGGGAAAATAAAAATAAAAGCCTCAAGTGCGAATTGAACTTGCGCACCGAGGGTTTCGTAATCATAAGAACATGTTTCTTGCCCATGATTCTAGGTCAACGGAGGGTATGGTCGCTTGCAAAAACCATTTTTTTTGTGAGGTGGCTATAAATTTTCTGTATTATTTCCTTTACTTGTGCCATAAGGCCTTGATTCTTGCCAAATTTCATGATTCTAGGTCAAAGGGAAGTACCCTATAGGTTTTCTGTGAATGTTGGAAATTTCAAAAAAATTGGGCATAAATGTCTTTAACTTTTGATTGCGTTAACTTAGAAGTTTGAATTATATCACGGCTCCAAGAGGTTACGGACCTGAGTTATATGATGTTAATTTCAATTCGATAACTCCACGCGTTCCGGAAAAAAAAGGGGGTCGGCAGAAAGTGATCCTATAAAGGTTCCGTTTTTTCGTTTGAGGTACGGAACCCTAAAAAAATATGGAACTTAAATATTAGGTAAATAAGACTATTTTAAATTACATGCAGACTAACAGCCGGTTTCTCGAACGCAGATCATCTTCATAATTAACTAATCAATGATCAAATCTCTGATCAAGTATCGTTTGGGTTGCTCGAACGTTGATTACGTACTACGATTTTGAACAGGGATTAGTTGACCAGTCTGTCAAATCATTTAAGCAAATCTCTTGTCATACATCAAAATGGGTTTCTGGAACGCTAATTAGGCATTTTTTCTTTAGTCAAGCGCTTGTCAAATCAACGATCAACTAATCGGTGATTTTGCTCTAATTAGCTGAAATAATTACTACAATTTACTGCGTTTGCTAAGTTCTAAACCTTGTTAATATAAAAAAATTAACAGGTTGGTACTCCAAAAGTGGTTTAATTACGTTTCACAATACTTATAGATCGTTTTATCAATAAAAAATACTTGTACCCTAAATTAAAATAACCTCATATTATTTTAGGATGTCGCTTTCGGATTTAACAGTGACCAGCAGGAAAATACACCTGGACCCTGAAGGAGGTTCAGGGCTGGAGTAGGCTTTTTCTCAGGGAGAAGTGGAACAGGGTCCGAGTCTGGCACGACTTGAAGGCATACCTCCCCTAATCGAGACCCCCTCGGCACGGAGGCATAAGGCCACCAAACTAGTCGTTATATCAGCCTGGGATCACCCACTGCTGGGTATAGGCCTCCTTTCTCTTCACCATAATACCTACTTATAAATAATATTTCTATCTCTGACACAGACACTGGCCGAATCGTAGCGAAAAGCAAGCGGCGCCATTAAAGAAGTTGGAGTTGAAACTAGGATTGGCAGCGCAAACATGACATTTTTGAAGTTTAGGAGTGAAGGATTGATTAAATTATGTGTGACCATATCAAAATATACACTGATTTGACAATCGTAAGATGATCATTGATTAGTTAATTTTTGTCTAATTATCGTTCGTGCAACCCGATTTGATTTGACCAGTGTGTCAAGTTAATTGCTTTGTCAACTGATTTGCGATTTGATTAGCGTTCGAGAAACCGGCTGTAAGGATGGGAGTTATTGGATATTTTGGCTACCGGTTATTAGTTGGGTATTTGGTTTCAATACCGCTAGTACCAACTGGTACCCAATAACGTTACAATACTCTATACCTGTCCTGATTTCTACCCAATATATTTCTAACCAATTTGGTTAGAAATACCAAATACTTGTTGCAGCTACATAACTTTACGGGTGAACGGTCCGCTAGTACCTATGCGTAGATGATAGTTAGGTAAGTATAGATATTGAAGCGTTGGGTAGTTATGGCTCACGGTCGGTTAGGCGCGATGCTCGCTTGCACAGTTATTCCCTAGCGGTATGTGGATTTTACAATAGAGTTAGATATTTTAGGACCATGCTAACAGGTACTGAGTTAGTTATTGAATACCGGACTCATCTCTAATGCAGACATTACAGCATTACATCTGGGCAAAACGTGAACACGTGATAAAAATGGTAATAATTATTCAAATCTCTGTTCCATTGTATATTTACGTGCAGTCACGAGGTGTTAACATTTATGCTTCAGTCAGACATAATACTAATACAAACGATTCTACTACGTTCGGCTAAACATATCGACTGACAAGTAAACTATGCATTATTCAAAACTGATGTTCTTAATATGTGTTCTCATTTCCATGATGTCGGGCCATATAGTAACCCGTTCCGTTTTGGGAGGCATGCGTGGGGCCGAAGCCAACATCACGGAGGCCTTCTCACGGAGAGTTAAAAGCAGCGGCTTTAAAACTTATTCAGTAACTGCACCCTTTTGGGAATCAAAAAATTTTACGGAGCTTCAGCGACGGTTGCAAACTGAACAAAAACTGTCTTTATATTCATTTCCTCTAATTTATGATTATAGTGTTACCTAATCATAAGCTTTGGTTCACAAATAAATTAAAAATGCATTAAAATTAAAATTATTTATGGTAAATAACAGCATAGTTTGTGTTCTGCCGAGCAGAAGATGTACTCACGTGCGATGAGCAAGGTCCGGGTTAGGTGAGAGGAGGCGCGACCTGCGACCTAGCCACTGCGCTGGCACAAGCCAGAACTATCCAGATAATAATAAATAACAGGATAGTTTGGGTGTTGCCGATCAAAAGATGTACTCACGTGTGATGATGATGAGCAAGGTCCGGGTTAGGTGAGAGGAGGCGCGACCTGCGACCTAGCCGCTGCGCTGGCACAAGCCAGTACTATCGAGATAATGATAAATAACAGGATAGTTTGGGTGTTGCCGATCAAAAGATGTACTCACGTGTGATGAGCAAGGTCCGGGTTAGGTGAGAGGAAGCGCGACCTGCGACCTAGCAGCTGCGCTGGCACAAGCCAGTACTATCGAGATAATGAGGCGTGGCGTGGGCGAGGGATGTGCATAATGAGTTGTGGTGAGGTGGTGATGCCGGGGACACCTGAAAACGCGGCAGATAATTACCGGCTCCAAATCTACGATACAATGACCCGGTGATTTTTATACAGCCACGCTATTATTTCTACGATTTCTTTATAGTCCCAGCCATTTTAGCCAAATATAGGGTTATCCTGGCAATTCGGAGTTAACCAGCCGGAAACTCGTATACGCTTTCATTTTGTCATAAACATCGGATTTTGCCCCATACTATCACATTTACAAAAAACACTATTTAGGTAAGGCTGAGCGCAGCGTAGGTACTCTTCACCCTGAATAACACAAACAGTTGCACTCATTAAAAAAGTAAGGAACCGTAGAAAATTTTGCTTTATTAGATGGCAACAGAATGGCAGCTTGCCTCTTCTCTGCAAAAAAATGAGTAAATTTTTCGAGGTTTTCGTTTTCCAGAATGTACCGGTACTGTAAAGAACCGACTGGAGCTCCTCACACACCAAAACAGAAATTTGGAACCATCATCGAGTCGAAGGCTAGACAGCAGCCATGATGTTAGGAATCCTAAAAAAGGTTAAGCGATACTTGACACTGGACAGCTTCTATCCATTAATCAAGCACAGGCCCAGTCTGGTTTGTTGCCATGTTTGGGATAGCTCGGCCAAATACCAGCTTGTAGCCTTAGACTCGATAAGACGAAGAGACCGAGATCCAAAATTTCGAACACCGCCGCAAAGTTGCTTGTCTCTCGATCTTTTATAGGATACATTTCGCAGAATGCTCCCAGGAACTTCATTACCTGATCCCACCATCTCCGTTACACTCCATGACAAGCAGAAGGACCGAACAATACCATCCTTATCTGGTGGATATACCATCCACTCGTACTAAGCTGTTTTCCTTCACCTTCATCATTCACACCGCTAAGGAACTCGCTGTTTGCTTCAGTTTTTCCGGCCAATTACAATCTGAGTCTCTTTAAGACAAGAGTGAATAGGTGATTCACCGTTGGCCACATCGTCACATTCCATCAGATGAGATCTTCGTTTGACCCCAATCTCATTTTGCTCTTTTCGCTTTTTTTATATAGAATAGAAAATCATTTATTTCGACACGCCCAATAAGTACATACAAAACGTATAGGTACGAGTTCCCACCTGGTTAGATCGGAAGTGCTAGGTGAATACTTAATATGACAGGATTATTGTAGATGCGGGCATGCTATCCTAGTTGAGATGACACTTAGCAATAGCGGGAGATTTCGCAATGAGATGATAGATACTTACTATTAGATGCACACTTGTTCACCTACCTTTAATGATTACTATTATTATTAAAGTTTTCTGTTTTGTCAGGCAATAAACAATTCAAATCGTTTTAATAAAAAGTTATTACTCTACGAGTAGGCACATGTAAGCAAGTTATCGATTTATCTGGGTATGTGCAGCTAATAATAATTTGATTAGATTAGGTTATAAGGTAAGTACACCAGGCATCAAAATGAACGAACCACCTCAATAAACGGCGCGGGTGGCGACGTGTTAAGTAAAAATGTATGAGTTAAACAGACAACTCTCACATGGTGACCGCGACCGTGCCATCACCATGTGTCGCCCATCCCATACATACATTTTTACTTCACAGAGCAAGGCGACGATGCCGAGACCGTATGCATGAACGGCCTTACTGTCTGCACATCACAAAACAGTTATTGTTTACAAGTCTAGGCGAATATAAGTTCGTAATGTGGTCTCAATTTGAAATGGTTACCAGCCCACAGTGACTAACTAGAAGGTAAAGGCCTGCTTCCGTTTCTCCCAGTATTTGTACCTAGGCGTCAGTCTTAAGGTGCTTATCTACTGGATTTATGGAGATTTGTATTTTTGAGAGGAACATGAAGATTGTTCCCCTCATCTGGCCGTGACCTCGTGTTTGTGAAGGTGGAAGTGGGGATACTTTCACGCAAGTAACTAAACACGATCAATTGATTTACCAAATCAATCTATTCACTTTTACCAATACCATTTCTCTGTAATAGCACTATTTATCATCGAGATAATGTATAGAGACGTTCTTCCAAACCAAAAACGTCCCGCAACTTGCTCGATGTCATTGACAACGACACACAAATAAACCGATAATCATATGACTATTATAGAGATATGGCATTATTATAGAGAAATGGCATTGGCAAAAGTGTATCGGTCGATTTGGCCGATTGGAAGGCGTTAGTAGAGTAAAGCAGTGGAGCGACTCACTCTTGGCATCGATAAGCCGCTCGCGCGGGCTGAGGTCCGAAGATGAGAGCTGCTCCTTGACCTTGGCCACGTCCTTGGGGTGCAGGATGTCGAACAGGCTCTGCCCCACCAGCTCCGTCTGCAACCATACATACCTATAGCAGCTGACGTTTCATATGAAATATTCTACATTAATATACAATGTAAAACGGCAGCAACCTGCCTCGGTTATACTATAATTTTCTGCATCTAAGCACAATAATGTGAAATCCTCCCGGCTGCACCAAACTTTACTTTGTGTGGTCCGAAACCAAGATACTTGGATGATAGAGAATAAGCTATTTTTTATCCCTATAAAATGCGGGCGAAGGCGTGGGCAGCAGCTAGTTGTTGAATAAAATTGGATAGAGTCTGTCAAACGAAAGTAGACACTCGAATTTTTTCGAAACTCTTTACATAGCAAGACTAATGTGTTTCCACCAATGGATATTATGCTCCATAACGGGGTAAATTCAGGATGGTATGAAATAATAATTGTATCGAATTGTATCTAACTTAATTAACTTAAATTACACTTTAATTAACCTCACTCACTTAGAATTAAATAAATAATATTAATACATTTACTGATTTTTTATCCTGAATCAAAAAAAGGCACGTGAGATAGTACCTGTTTCCCGGAGGGGTAGGCCAGGACCTAGTATAATGGCATGATTCTGACTTCTTTTTTTCATTCGCTCTCATATTATCTTCATATTGGTGGTCTTCGTGTTAGGTAGGTAAGGTACTCTTTACTCCCAAGATTAGGGAAAACCAGAATCGGAGTGCGGCATTACTATTCCCCATCCAAAATGTTTATAACATGGCGGCTTGTTTATGGTTAGCTTGGTTGAGTTGTGAAGAAACTTTGATATTTTTGCGTGTTAAAATGAATAAAACAATCAAGAGTGACGTGCGAAAAATATTATTCTGTATGATTTCAAAGTATCAGGAGAGGCAGCAGGAAAAAGAAGTTGAATTCCTTCAGAAACAGGATTGTTTACGTATTGTGGTAGATTTCTTAGGTTAGTATGGCACAAATATTTTGATACTTTGATACAGGGACGAGGTAAAATATATAGAATTTTCCCTCGTCTCTGCTTTGATACAATTTTTGCGGTTTTCTACTTTTTTATTATCAGAATAACATTAATAGCATATTTTACATATGCAAAAATAAGAATTACATGTACACTATAATTTATGATTTTTCTTTTACAGCAAATCTGAAGGAATTAGCAGGAGTTACCGAAATAATGCGTACAATGGAGAGGCTAACTGATTTGGAACAAAAAGATAGGATAAAAACACAGAACCAGTTCTTGGAAGAAATATCATCACTCACAGGTAAGTTTATTTTACTAAGCTCAAACAGTACCTGTTGTATGAGTATTTCCATGTAACATTTTGTTGTGCAGATATCCTCGATCATTACTACATTTGTATTGTATTTGCAGAAGTAAGCGTCACAATATTAAAGAGGATTAAAAAAGAAGGTGCGTTGAATGAAGGTGTCTGGAGAACTCCAGGTAAAAAGAGACCTCACCAGTCCACAGTGTCAAACCTGGATAGTTTTGACATGGATGTTATACGGAATAAAATAAACGAGTTCTACATTGTAAAAAAACAAGTCCCCACATTAAGAACTTTGTTGTCGGAGCTAAAAGAAAGCATTGGATTCAGTGGATCTCATGAGACTCTTCGTCAAATTATATTGAAGAATGGCTACGAATTCAAGAAAAACAAAAATGAACGTTCGTTGTTGATAGAGCGATATGACATCGCTGCGTGGAGACATCGATTTTTACGGACAATAGCTTCAAAGCGTTTGGAAGGAAAACTCATCATTTATTTAGATGAGACTTATGTCCACAAATCATACAAGCCCAAGAAGTGTTGGCAAGGCCCTTCAACAAGTGGTGTAGTTGAAAATATTTCATCAGGTAAACGCTACATCATTGTCCATGCTGGATCGGAGAAAGGCCCTGTTCCAAATTCATTGTTAGTGTTTAGTACTAAATCGAAAATGGCGGACTACCATCACGATATGAACGCTGTGAATTTCAATAAATGGCTACAAGAAAAGCTCCTGCCCAATTTGAATGAGCCAAGTCTGATAGTAATGGATAATGCATCATATCATTGGGTCATCATTAATAAGGCACCTACATCTCAAACTCGTAAACCAGAAATTAGAGAATGGCTTACGTTGAATGGTGTTGCATTTGAAGAATACCACACCAAAGCAGAACTGCTATGTTTTGTAAAACAAAACACGCCAACACCAATTTATGAGGCAGATGAAATTTTGAAACAAAGTGGCCATGAAGTATTAAGACTTCCTCCCTATCATTGTGACTTGAACCCGATAGAATTAATATGGAGTTTGGCAAAACGAAAGGTGGCAAGTAGAAATATAAGCCTTACTGCAGCTCAATTTGAAAAAGTTGTTAACGAGTCATTTGAAAGCATAACAGCTGATGATTGGAAAAAAATGACTGACCATATAATCCACATAGAAGCGAAATACAAAGAAAGAGATAGAATTGCAGAAGATAATTTTGAAAGTTTTATAATTAATGTGGGAGGAAACAGCAGTGATGATACCAGTGACTACGATGAATCACTTATTTTAGATTCAGATTTGGATTAAAGTTGACTTAATAAACTATTTAAATGAGAACTTCCTTATTTGTAATTAAAATGTAAAACTAATTTCGCGAACGACGCACACATTTCGTCTTGCATCGCTACTGGCGGCTTACTTCAAAATCAGAATTGAATAACTAAGTAAAATTTTATGCTAAAACATAGTTATTATTATCAAATAAGAAATAAGGTGTTAATAATATTCTCTTCAGTACCTGCACCAGGTAAGAAAATAATGGTACTTACCTGGGCCTGGATGTACCTACCACTCATGCACTACTTAAGAATATTACTTTTGTTTACCAAAGTATATCATCATAATTTCAGCATTGCAGGTGGAATAAAAAATTATGTAAATAAATTTATTTAAAATAATATCAAAGTATCAAATTGGGTCATTTAAAGTTTTATGATAATTAATGGGTTACCATATTAATATTTTTTGAATTTGCCGCGATTTTTCAGTCTCTACTTTCATTTGACAGACTCTACAAAACACTATTACAGGACTATTGTAGATAGATTTATCCATGGTATAAGAAAACAAGGTATGCTCTTCCGAGACACAATGGTCACGACCCGAACCCGAATAAGTGGTGGGGGTGTCTCCAGCTTACGAGTACGTCATCATCGCCATCGGCGAATGAGAAAGCGGACCTGTTTCCTGGTGTTACCAGTAGCGTAAAATGGTAACTCGCCGAACTCTTGTATGAATCTGATAAAACCTTGGATAAAACTATGTGGTTTTGTATTTCATCATCATCATCATAATTATCAGTCCATACACGTCCACTACCTACTATATCATATTAACTCGTGTTTAACTAACAATGTTTTCACTGATCTAACAAACATATGTAAGCCAATTCACATTTTTTTATTAATTTTTCAATCTTTATCCGGTAATCGAACACACTAAAATCTTAAAAATAACGACTTGAGTTTTTATGGCACCGATCGGTAGAGTCAGTCATAACAATTAAATCTGTCTCATAAACACGAAAGGCCATTTAATGTACCACAATTTGAGGAGATAAAACAGTTATAAGGTCGCTTACACCAGTCAGACGTTTGAGTTGACGGCGTGGGGTGGTTCAGGTTGTAGTACCTGGTGGTAGTGCAGCGTGGAGTGCACGGTGTGCGAGGCGTAGAGCAGCCGGCCGCCGTCGCAGCCGACGACGAAGAGGAAGGCGTCGTGGGCGCGCGCCACGTGTAGCAGCAGCGCGTTGAGGTCGCGCTGGGGCAGCAGCGCGGGCCGCGGACGTGCCGCCAGCGCGCCGGCCGTCAGCGCGCCGCGCACGCCCCGCAGATGCGCCACCGCCAGTCGCAGCACGCTCAACTTGTCCAGCTTGCGCGCCATGGCGCCGCACATCGGGATCATGCCGCTCAGCTCGCTGATGTACGTGTTCATCTTGTCGCGGCGACGCTTCTCGATCTCGCTGTGGTTCTGTCTGGAACCATGCAATGACCTTGCCAAGAGAACTTCTAAACATAACGTAAGATAACGATACATTTCATCCAATTATGTAAGTTCAGCCGTTTTAGCGTGTAGGACTAACAAAAGTACATCCATCCAAACATTTATAATGTAAGTGTGATTAATGGGTATCTAAGAATGTGAAAACAGATAAGATGTTGTAGATGGGTGGTTGAGTAGGAAAAGAAGTGTAAGGGTGTACTTACTTCTTGTCGGAGGCTGCGCAGGAGTTGCGTGCGGAAGAGGAGCGCGATGTGTCACAGTCGTCATCGAGCGAGCTGCCCGTGCCGCTGAAACAGGGACCACTTAGTGCGGATGGTCATGGTCAGCCACCTCTAGCCTACACTGATCCGTCACTTTGAGTTATATACATACAGTTTTTCAACCGCCCCTGGGGCGGTAGGCCTAGGGCTCCAGCCAGCCGACCAAATGAACGATGTGTTTCGTTTCGCTCAGAAATCATAGAGATTATCTTCTACTAGCATGTTCTTTTGTAGACTTTCTAATGACTGAGAGGAGTGTAGTGTTAAATAAAAACAGTAATATTTTACAATAAATATTTTCTATCTATTTAGGTATTATACCATAGAAAATTGTATAATGAGATGACACCGATCGTTGTTTGTAACTTATCATTTGAGGAATTTCTAAAATATTGTACAATGATGAAAATTGTCTTCAAAAAATAACTACACTGTAAAGTGATTTAATGAATTTAATTAAAATAGTTTATTCATATTTATTTTAAATATGGTATTTTGTCATAGATTAAAGTATTTAAAAAAATAATACAAAAATATGAGGGCAGGTAATGAGTGTTTCCATTTTGTTACGATATTCAAAGCTAAATATAAATAAAACTATAATACATTCTGCCACTCTGGTGAATTTATTGGAATAGTACAGTCCTTTTACGTTACTTAATGAATTTAATAAGGCACAAACATGTTGAAACAGTTAAGAAAATCCGCTTTTTATTCGGGTTTGTTACTGTTGCTCCAAAGCCACTTCCATTTTTAATATTACTAATATAAATTGATATGTATCAAACGAGGAATGCAATCATAAACATAAAATATTAAATGTTTTAACCTAAAGACAACATATGTCTAATAAAGATAGAAATTTACGAGATAATCTTTAAAATTGCTTAATTATAGTATATGAATTATAGGGACAGTAACAAAACCGACGGTAACAAAATTGTAATGCATAGTTAACAAGACCGTTAAATATAATGTTATATTGTAATTAACTTACATTATTAAAAAAAATTTAGCTTACATAAAAATGACAACTAAATTAACGAAATGAGATCCATCAGTGGAACGATTACGATATTATTACGACGATATATCGATTTAATCCGAGCTAAATTTTTTTTACGCTGCTCTTCATACTTTTCTGCATTTTAATTTTTCAACCTCTCCCTATACCAATGCATTTTTTCTCTAGCTGTTAGTGGCATAATTCTGAAAGAACAAAACAAAACCTTTCAAGAAACCGTAATAATAATAGTAGTTCTTCATTTGTAATTTTTTTTAACTAACTCTTTCTTTTTACTTTGATTAAATATCAGATAAATTAAAATTACAATAAACATGCACTATGTGGAACTAGCCTTATGCTGTCGGTTTTATTACTTTGACTGTCCGTCTATATCTTACACTATATTTAGTAACAAAACCGAAGTAACATAATGCGTCTTCCTTACATTCAACATTTCTATAATATAAATTTTTCTGATTATTATAAATTAAACTACACACATACTTAATCGTTCTAAAATATAGTATTACTTTATGATGTCTATATTTTTAATATATGCAGCAAAGTTATCATTATCAAACAATCCTCATAAACCTGACAGTAAATTTTGCCCAAGTCCAATCGGTCGCACAACCTCTTCACAAAACCGAAAAAGTTTCACTGGCAGGCCGTGAAGCAAATGGCCGATCAAATCAGCGTAAGTTTTGCCATAATTAGAACACAAAAAATATGTTTATGGTAGAATATTTTTATAGAAAAATAATGGTAACAAAACCGATATCTCCAGAAATGTCATATTTCGGGGACAATGATTTGTTTCAATTTGTTATTATTATTAGCTTAACCTTATGACCGCCATAAAGGTATTGAAAAAGTTTTACTGGTATTTTATTTCTATATTTCCCAAATGAGAATATCTCAGCTACATCTGAGTATAAAAAACAAGTCTCTAAGAGCTACAGGTACTGAGAAATATTGAAATAAAAAACATAGATTTTCATACAAGCAAATACTATGCCCTGAGCGCCACAGTCGTCTTTAGTTGACAACTAGTGACGTGATGCAGGAGGCATAGATTTCTTGAAAAATATTCAAAATTCAATTCAAACATGTTATTTTATCATTTCTTATCTTTTATTATTATTAATATTTGAATAAAACAAATGGTTGAAAACATAAAACTAGCATAAGATACATGAATAAAAAAATATCTTCAAATCAACCTGGCAAAATAAATCTGATAACTCAAGTCTGGTGCATCCCTAGCGCCCGACCGAATAATCCGTTCCCTGAGCGCCATGGTCGATGGTCGGGCGATAACTTGATGACGTCATAAGCGAAGAGCGAAAAAATAGTGCAGTGCAACATGGCGATGTATGATTCTGACCTCCTGCGAATTTTAGAAGGAATTGATGACGATGAAGAGTTTAGTTGTGACTGTCGATCACGGTAGTTGCACGGCGCAGTCGCGCGGTGGCGCGCGCGGCGCGGAGATTTTTCAGGTCCTCACTAAGGACTTTTTGGTAGGGCCGAACTAAGTGCTGGGGTCGATTCCTGGGATTTCGTAATTATATTTTAGTGTTCTGATTACTAGTTGGGTTGTCTTTGCACATAGAGTAGCACGCCACGTCTCTATCTACTTTTATAATGCAACTACTAAGTAGGTATAATTTCTGTTAAAAGCGAATTGTACGTATACTACCTATCCTACTTAATAATATTATAAATTTGAAAGTAACTCGGTCTATCTCTCTGTCTGTTACCTTTTCACGCCTAAACGGGTGAACGGATCTTGGCAGAGGTAGATGGTATCCCGGGGATGGAAATAGGGTACATGAAAAGCGCGTGCAAAGCCGCGGGCAGCGACTAGTTCTCTATAAAAATAAATCTCTTAGACCATATTTCCGCATTATCCTTCCGAAAAATAGGTATCTAACTACCGTCAGTACTACTACTACAAGTAGGGGATTCGATCCTGGGATCCGGGATCACGGGATCCCGGTCGATTTTCTATATATATATATATATAATATATAAATTATAGCTGCGGGTGCGGTCACTCGAAAATTTATATAGAAAATATATCGCGCTATGCCTTGCTATGAGTCATATTACTATATAATATTATAGCTACGTTTATGGTGGGTTTAACGTTTTTCATAACTTGACCTACCAAAAACAAAATATTTTTAATCGATACCTGCCTATTTCGTCAATTAAGAAAAATCGACATCTACATATTTCAAAATCGATAATCAGCGTGCGACAAGGTTAGGTACATCTCTAGGGAAGTTTCAAAAAAGGTAGGCCGTGGGCGCCGTTGTCATCCAGTCGTGACAGTGACGTCATCGCTATGGCGAGTAGTGCTGTGCTTTACTACTATTTTACTTGTAATGTTTGTTTTTTATTTACTTACTAAATTATATTGTATTATGAGTGGGAGATAGCACAAAATTAAATAAAACATCCCAGGATTTAAGAAGTCGTTTATTGGATAAAAAACAACGAAATCAAGTCTCTATGTGTTTATCGATAATTTACAATTCATAGACTCTGGGCAGCACTATTTTTTTCATAGGTATTTTTGTAAAATTTGTGCCTTGGCGGGGAGAGCCCGGAAATGCGTTTGGGGCGTGGCGGTCATAAGGTTAAAGTAGTTTTAGGCTTGAACTTGAGCTCAAAAGTAAAGAACGCGGTTTATATTTGTTAAGAGCTACAAAATATGCCAAGTAATTCAAGACAATTGTACAATAATTCAGTTACAGATTTTAGGTTTGCACTGGGGACAGGTGAATTAAGGCGCCTAAATAATTACGAAACACTTTTTTTGTTTTTCTTCATTTAAATTAAGTTTATAGTACAAAACGGCACGTTTGAACTGGTTTGATAAATAAATATTAAAACCGCTCATGGTTTTGAATAAAAAATAAATATTTGGAAGGACAAGCCAGAATGACCATTGTACCATATTTTTGAAATTCCTCATTTGCGTTTTGTTTTCCTCCATAGGCCGGCAATGTTTTCTTATAATTAAAACAAAGATTTATATCGTTAGACATGCCCTGACACCAAAAACTGTGCCATTGTCTGTGAATGTGTGCGTTAACAAAATACCGACCCACGCACACTAATGAGTACTAGGTAGTTAAAAATTGTGTTTTTGACAATAAACCTAAATATTATTAATTCAATTTATTGTGCAAACATATTGCACAAATTGTTGTGAAAAAATAAAGGTCCTATCATACCCTGAAATCGAAAAGTCTAAAGTGTGCAGTCCCCTACGTTCACACGAGACATGTCGGATCGTTTTTTTGCAGATTATCGAGGAGTCGGGTCGGGCTGTCACGGCCGGCGTCGCCGAACGCGCGTTTTGCTGTTTGTTCGTTCCGTACGTGTGTTAGCTTGTACAAACAATTCAGAAACGATTTAGATGCAAAAAAATCTAATAACTAGTTTTAACTAGTTATTAGATTTACCAACCTACCGACTCTCTCCATCTTAAATACCTACCGACATTTTCAACCGACTTGGAAGTATTAGCCATGTGTAATATTTATTCATTTTATTCTACTAGCTATTTGTAGCGTCGTCGTACGGGGGAGGCCTATGTCCAGCAGTGGACGTGTATGGGCTGATGATGATGATAATGATGATGATTCTACTAGCTGTTACCCGCGACTTCGTACGCGAAGATTATTTCATTTTCTCTAGATATCCATTATGGTTTTTAGCTCTCAGACTATACCAAAGCTGAATAAACTAATTACATACCTACTTAATAGTATTACGTGAGACTGTATTTATTTTATTCTAATTTTTAGGTAAGTAATACTTACATCAATGGCTTCAAATGTATGTATGGTACTTAAAATAACTTATTATTTATAAGTATGAATATACATATATATACCTTATGTAAGTACGTAACATAAATAATGTAGGAAGGTAAGTATTTATAAATCTCATATTTTGTACAACTAGAATAAAGATTTCAAAGTAAAGAAAAACTTATATCTTAGCGATATTATCTTTAGACGTAAGCTTTAACTTATAGTCCGGCTACACGCTCAAATATTTCTGCATGCATGATTGTACAAACCAGTTTGCGCAAGCAAGATGAGCCCGGCCACACGTTCCACCTTGCTTGCGCAAACTGGTTTGAGCCCGGCCACATGCTCAATCTTGCTTGCGCAAACTGTGTTTGTGCATGCATGTTTGCACAAATGTTTGAGCGTGTAGCTGGGCTATAACAGAAAGCAACTCTGGCAACCCCTGGTCGACAGAGGGGCGTAACGACGTGAAGGGGGAAGTAGGTATATAACTGGCGGCTTTCGGGATTCTGTCAAAGATTCTTTTCTATTTGGTTTATTCTTATGGTCACGGTAAGCTCCCTTTGGATTTGCTAGCATACCACCAGTGTGATAGCGCTCTAAATAACAACTAAACTTAGATAAAACTAAGATAAGCATTTTGTTAATTGAGTAGTGTTGCGAGGCAAGAGGAACCCATGGCGTCCAACGTCGTATAAGACCGTGTTCGACATTTAATTGTCTGATTACATTATACCTGCCCATGGCAGAGGCCATACAAATGAACATAAATTTGTTAAAAGAGTTTGCAGAGACCTCTATTCGGGGGCCGGTCACCTGGCAACAGGTCAATTAGTCACATTGTCGCGCACCCCAACCCTTCCAACAACTAGTAGGGCCTCAGGTGTTTTTAACTTTTGGGATACATTTATTTCCTACTTTACTTTCCAACTGGTTCACTCAGACCGCGCAGAGAATGAGCGGTTTTCGATTTGCATTAAAAAAGAAGAAGTCGTTCAAGATATCTCCATTCCATATTTCTATTTAACAGAACAAGGCGTCAAATAGAAATTATGGTACGTCAATGTCTGAAAGGAGAACAAAGGTTTTCATAAAATCTTCAAAGAGGTAGCCAGCTTCGTCTCTTAGCAACTACATAATCATAGGTTATCATCATCCGCAGACTGATTTTACCCACTGCTGGGTCTCCCAAAGTTTGTGACATCGGATGTAGGTATCTGAGTGTTTACAAATTAATGTTGCACGATACGGTAGCTACTCACAAGGATGAAGACTTGCGTTTCCTGGCAGAGACGGAGGCGCCGGCCGAGGCGGCGGTGGCCAGCGAGGGCTCCGAGCCCGAGCACTGCGGGTCGGTCATATCGTACTCTCCGCTGGAAACAAGACATTCCTTATTTCAATAGAAGTTCATTCGGTATACGGACGGAGTTGTGAGTCACCCGACTCACTCATTACTCGCAGTTTCTGTCCGTACGACACCAGAGGTCAGTTGCACTGTACACTCACCCTAGTTACGGGGCCTGTTCTGCTCCCGAGTACAGTCCCCGTACGTAACACATTCCGTGCGAGGCTTCATCGGTGGACGCATTGCGCTCATGCACTAATGCTCTTTCTACAATCATATGAGCGACATCGCATAAACTTTTATTAATACCAAATTCAAATTTGGAGGCCAATAACCCTAAAGTCAGGATCGGTCAAATTCGTTCAAAGTCGTACACGACAAGGACGACGATAGGTAAATGATAGGAATGAGAGCATACCTCGCGCATCTCGCGCCTCGCACACGGTGAGTAGAACAGCAGTGTACTGCACCCGACGGGCGGCGGCGGCACGGCGACGCGGCGTCCCTGCCACTCTTCATGATTGGTAGATTGTGCTGTTTGGTAATCAGCGCTGATCGCTGGTTCACAGGGATCATTCATTCTATACTCATACCAAATTACAGCCCATTCCGTTCAGTTGTTTTTGCGTGAACGAGGAACAAATATCCATCCATATATCCACAAACTTTGACATTTACATATATTATTAGTAGGATTATATACATACCTATGTGAAACTCAAGTGTTCTAGGTGACTTGTGTTTCGTTGCGTAATTGATATTACAAGTTGTTTATGCAAGTTGGTGTGAGTGAACCTGTAAATCCGTCGACGGTAGCAGTATCAACCAGAGACCGAGACGAGACGCTTGAGTTGACGCAATAACCATTTAGACTTTGACGCGGGACGTTTAAGCTGACCTGTGTACTGTACTGTACAGAAGTCTAGTCTGGACAGATACACACGTACCCATACTGCCCTCCTTATGAAAAAAAAGCCTGACTCAATGCGCAGGTCAGGATGCGCTCATTCACACAATTGATTGTGACATTGATCCAGCAGGCGCATTACCTGCACTAACCGGAGGTCGGGTTTTAGACAGAGGATATATGTATAGGGTGTTCGGCAGACCGTGAGCTATAAGGATAACTGGGTGAGGTGGAATCAAGTGCAATCGTTTGGCAGCTTTTTTAACCATGAAAATCCTCTCGTCTATTTCAAGAATATTTAGGGTACCTAAAAAGGAAAAATGGAACCTTTATAGGATCATTTTAGTGTGCGTCTGTCCGTCTGTCAACCCTCCCCAGAAACGTTGATGCCTAATATTTATTTTTTATTCCACGGGTCTCACATGCACACAAAACCTATAGGGTTAATTTTAAATAAACCTAGCACTATTAATACTCGTATATCTATGAACGATGAGGACCGAGGAGGCGCGCACTATCTGCCAAGATACAGTGCATTACTAGTACGGCAGGTAGGGTAACCCTATTCAACCACAGTCGATCAAAGCTTACTTTTCATTAGTACAGTTTAAAATATAAACCCGTATTTTGATGTAGTACCTATATTGCTATTTCCTTTTAGGTTAAATCATAATATTTTGAAGCCACTCTAGTTCTATTTTAGTCTTATTAAATTTAATAACGTTAGTTATTTTATAAAAATATCAAGTGACTAATTAGATAGTCACCACTGTGCAGTAAGTATGTCTGGTCAACGGTGTCGGATACCTTGAGGGGGTCAACTACTGTTTTTATAGACAATTCAATATCCCAATTTCTTTCTTCCTCCATAGTAAAACGGCAGCCTTTTTTTTGCCTAGAAACCCTGATGCTTGGCTACCAATTTAAAGGTTTTAAAAAAACGAAAGAAGTCTCATTTGATAGCTAATAATAAAGACAAAATTGAATGGAATGATTCACTCGGATATATAGAGATCACCAAATAGTGAAAATGCCTACCGGTCATATTAAATAATGTTCAATACTAATTACCCGACTACCTAAAGGACGAGGGTCATGAGTTTGAAATCCTATGTGTGTATATGTATGTATACAGTTCTCACGTAGCGGTGAAACTACTGGTCTGATTTCAACAAATGAGGTATCGTATGATTCGTCTTAGTAGCCCGATGGTTACTATGTAATATCCGAAAAAAAGGGGGTCTAATGAGATAGCGGGGGTCTAAGGGTCGAAAATCCCAATGTTAGTAAATATGCTCGGTGTGGTATCGTTGCAAAGGTCTATGTTTGTACTTTCGGAAGCCGTTTTTAAAACTTTTGTGAGGTTAACGATTCTCGAACTATCAAACTATCAGCAAAAAGGTGTCAAAAACATAGTTAAAAACTAAAACCCGACTACATAAAAGTCAAACAAGCGTTCACCTATTGTCCTTATCATTTTCTTTTGATACTTAGGTAGGCGGAGATACCCACCCCATATACCTAGGGTACAATTAGTAACAAAGGCCACCGACTACCTAAGTATCAAAAGAAAATTATACGGACAATAGGTGAACGTTTGTTTACGACTTTTATGTAGTGGTTTTAGTGTTGAACTATATTTTTATATAATAATGTTCGATAAAATAGATTTAATTTTCTTATGTTTTGTAGTTATTCATAAAATTGAAACTATCAAGGTACATTTTGTTGATTCTGTACGATTGTAGAGAATGTCTGCTTACAAATAAATCTTACATATCAAGCATAAGTTAGTTTACCGTCTCATACTAAACTAACCATGCCGAATAATTATGTGTCATGTACCCACATCATCGGTGCGGTGATGTGCTTCGTACATCGCGGCGCTTACCTGTAGAACCGTTCCTCTTGCGCGGGCCGAGGGAATGAAGCGAGACAGTGGGCGGCAGGCCGACTTCGTCGATGCCGCCGCCGCCGCCATCAGCTCGTACGCCAGGCTCGCGCCCGAGTTGTGCCGAACATTATTTAATGATGCCTCCTTTACTCACTAATGAGAGGCGTTCCTCTTGCGTGGATCGAGGGGATGGAGCGAGGCAGTGGGCGACAGCCCAACCTCGGCGGCCGCCGCCGACGCCGCCGCCGTCAGCTCATACGCCGTGCTCGCGCCCGAGTTGCTCCTGCAGACACAAACAACACTAAAGAAAAATAAAAAAATTTCATCTCCCGAGGAGGAAAGACGTCACATATTGCTTACGATATTTACGTCATCATTATGTGTATTTTCAACTTCAAAATTAGCAATTAGCTAAGTAAGGCCATGAGGCATTTTTAGGTCTTTAGGTTTAGTAAAGTTGTGTTTGGTCTGCGGTGAGAAATGCGATACCACCGCGTCGCGTCGCGCCCTTCATGCTGCGCCCGGAAACAATAGAGTTTAATGGAAGTGACAGACAGAGGCGAGCGACGCCGACGCGACGCAGGCTCAGAGTACCCAATGTTGAGAGGAGATGTAAGCGCTCACGCGTCCTTGGAATATCATAGCGATCTTACATACCTACCTACCTGCCTACCTTCATGTTTTTACTTTTAAACTCGAGGGCTAGTGTCGTCGTGACAATCATTATTGAATAATTATTTTCTGATCTACTTTCTACTTATTAAGTCAATGTCAATCACGTAACATTATTACTAAAAAAAAAGAATAAATGAGATCTCAGATCAGACAACGCGTTAACATTTTGGGGGACAATAAAGTGCCCACCAAAATAAATTTTCAAAATGTACATTAACATAATTAGACCTGTCACAGTTTTATTATAAGTATATTTTTATAAACAATTTCATAAAAAACAGGAAGTTATAGGTATGTTCGGCTGAATGTACATACCTACCTACTATGTTTTATTTTACTTGTTTGTGTATGTTCATTGATTTTGATGATTATGATGCTATAAGACAGGTAGAGTAATTCCAAGATGGTCCCATATAATAAAAATAAATAAATTGTTTATTATTTAAAAAAAATATTCCCTTGTATTTGTTCCACAAAACTTTAAAAAAAACAGTAAATAAATAAATATTAGGAAATATATCGGTTTTTTTCAAAACAATCAATTATAGAGAACTTGCAGTAAAGAGAGGAAAACTTTTAAGACAGGACACACCTACCGCACCACCAACCATCCAAAACCGAAGTAGTTCGTACCCAGTCTCCCCGGATGGCTCTTTCTATGGGAATGGGAGATTTTAGCGTAATCGCATCGATGGGTTATACTCACTTGAAACTGTAACGCTTACTTACGACGGACGACGATATTGTAAGGGGCTAAATAGTTTTCAGAAGAGAAAAGGTAGTTGCGAAGATGGTAAGCTACCGCAGTTTTGTTAACAGGAAGGAAATGTGGTGCGCAATGTAATTAGCGATTCATTGATTTACCTATACGTTGACAATAATTAAGCCTATGAATAACTCTATCAATAAGTTTATGAGCTGTACACACAGACAGCATATAAAAACAATAATCGATTCAAGTGAGCTGAGTACTTACGTACGAGTAACGTAATTAAATTAGATCTGCGCGGAGAGAGGGCGGCGGCGCGGGCGCGGGTTCAAGTGCAAGGCCTCGCTAGGTACTCTCGTATCGGCGCGGCGTGGTCGTGCAACGCGCGCGCACCGCCACGCAGCTGCATTCTGCGCGCTAGCCGCGAACATGCGCACACATTTATTTAAATATATTCATTAGGCAAACGTTGTTGTTCTTCCAACACAAAGAAGGTTCGTAGCTAACATCCGTAATCAATTACTATAGGTAGCCTAGTATTACATTTTCAACGCACTGAATGAGACTTAATTTGATGCGATGCAATGACTAATATGGTCCGTGGCAGATCACTCGGTCGCATTGAGGAAGGGAATTACATAATAATGAGATTGCGTTTTTATTAATGTTTTGATAACAGAGCCCAACGTGACCGCAAAACGCTCTTGGCGGACTCTGCTTCTTGATAATGATAAGTATCCGTTGCATAACTACTCTATGTGCACTATACATACATACATACATACCTAATTTGATTTTAAGAACCTCCTGTACCAAACTGTAAAATTACAGTAATACTGTAATTTTTTCTGCAATAAAGCAATTTTATTTATTTTTACCTATATCCTGCGCACCTGGCTAGTCTCGTTATGGATTATTAAAAACGTATAGGTACACGTTAAAAATATTTATTTTGAAATGTATCTACTTCAGTAGGTACCTTTCATATGAGACCAAACTATATGAACTGCGTCTATGAAATACTTCAACAATAAGGGCACTTCATAGTGGTGCATGTACCAAACAGCAAGTCTTAGGTAGGTAGGTACTTGAGTGGACGGGGTAATGTTTTGTGTTGTCTTAAAAGTGTTTGGGAATTCCTTTGTAGAGCGTTAAATTCTGGTCAGAAAAATTCGTTGTTCGTATTTATGTGGTTTCTGAGGTAACCGGGCCAGTAGTTTCAATATACGTAGATTTAGCGATATGTGTAAAGAGTGGTAGGTAGGTACGTGCCGGACTCTCGACCTTGACATGTAGAGCCGTCCACGTGTCGACGTTTTCTGCACAGCACGCGCGCTATCCACTTTGGATCCATCTGCATGTAATCCGTTCTGCTTTATTTACGGAACTTTTACACTACGGAAGTTATACAGAACAACATAAAAACGTTTAATAGTCCAGTATGCAAATCTATGTTTGTACTTTAAAACATAGGGCTAGCAACTAGCGAGTACTTATAGCAGCGAGTTAATATGCAACGTTAAGTTCTTTGCTACAATTGCGTAGGTAATTGCAATGGAATAGAAAACTCTAGGTACCTACGTAAACTGGAGTTTTCCTCGCCCACTGTAATTATAGTAGGTACTTACATTACATGCAACTATGAGTAGGTAGGTAGATACCTAAGGTAGCAGTTTATGAGCAACCGCTTGATGACGAGCTGATGACATAAGTTAAATCTCTACCGCTGCTGCTATGCTAAGACCCCTCATTTATTTGTAACTACTCGTAACTAGCTTTCGTTCGTAACCTTTTTTGCCTTCGATTAAGTTTGATCTAACTTAATGACAAATTTCAATTTCTTAGGTTATCTAGAAGTGGTTTACGATTTTGATGAGTCAGTTTATGAACATGGCACTTTTCAGACCTCAATAATTCGTGAACTCGTAAGTATGTACTCATATATCCTAATAGTTCGTAATGTTCGTATTTATAAAGATACAGTCTGGTATTGCGAAGCGTCTCGTTTTTTTCAACACTTGGATCTACAACTACAAACAACTAGCACGCTCTAACGCGCCGCGCGCGCGTCGCGATGCTCTCAAAGTGATAGTGATCCCAGGTAAGGATCCGGATCGAATGTCGCGACGCGAGTCGCCCACGGCCCACAGTCGAGATATCAATCACCAGCCACGGCGAAGGGGACCTCAGTTTTACATTTTCCTCCCTAAGAGTAATTATTTCTCGAGGTTAGGTTTCATGTTTTCCTCGGTAGTATTATATTGACCGTGTTATTAAATTAAATTCGTTTATTGATTCGGACAACACAAAGACCAATGGTTAGAGTAATAGAATGTCATATTGTTCATATCATGTCATACAGTTCCAGATAACTAGTCAAACAAGTTAATAAAGGTACGTACACACAGAATTAGTTTATGTAATAAATGGCACAAAGGTTGATCAGGCTTGACATCAAGTGGCTTTGCAGTTTACTGGAATGTCTGCGAGCCAGAACAGAACCCTTATTAGACAGTTGGTGCTGCCGAGCATCCTGCGTTTTATAGATATTTTTTTATTGTAAATCACACCTTTAAAGTCTTAAAGGTGTGCGGCGCGGCATCCACAAACATGCCCGAAGCGAGCACTACAGTATGTGGGCAGCCCCACCGTTGTTGTAAACGAGTTATTGTAAAGGACGCGTAGTGCACTGATGGGCGCTTTCGTACAAGTAACCCACGGGCCGCTATTGTAAAAAGAGTGACAGTAGGATTTAAATAATTGCAATTACTGTTGACCCAGCGGCGCCGCGCCGCCGCCGCCCGCGCCGCTGTGGTTGGGTTAGGTTTCCCCTACCATCGTTTCGAGTGTCTGCCAAGGTCGCTCGGGAGTCGGGTGCTCCTTAAAAGGGCACTAAGTTATTGAGAACTGCATTTTATCCTGGAGGGATTGTTATTATTCTGTTTCTCATTTACATGATCACGGGCCATATAGTGAGCCGGTCCTTTGGGAGGTATGCGTGGAGCCGAAGCCAACAGCACAGAGGCCCTTTATAAGAATTAATGTAAAGGCGAGAGCTAGGTACACATAGCGGGTATCATCATTGGCTGCACAATATGATACACCCGAAGATGATATCCGCCAGGTGTAGAGACTATTGCAAAGGAAAACGAAAATAACAAAAAAAGCCATGTTATTGTGGTGAATGGATGGCTGGATGGGCTCCTCAAAATGGGCGTAAATACCGGTAAAGGAACAACATCGGTGCAAACGACTAAGGGGTGTCGAGAGATGCGGCCCCAATTTCACCACCACGCAGACACGTGAGCGGGGTTCCTCGTTATTACGCCATTAGACACTTCCACCCCCGAGTCTACATCTTAAGATGCATCTATCGCGACTCCACTCAGAGCGGCCAATGAAGGCAAGCAAGAGGTGGGGATCTGGTTCTCTTGGGATACCACTCCGGAAGCGGAGACGAGAACCAGGAACCTCCTCGGGAGCACTCGGTATACCCGTGGTGTCGCTACTTACCAACAACCAAGCTCGCCACAAGCTGCCCTGCAGGTGGATTGTTATTATTATTACCAGCAGTCCCTAATCGTAATAGGTTTATTATAGATGTGATATGAATGTGTAGGTAGCTGAAGTAAATTTTAAGGTACAGATACTATAAGTAATGATGTAAATATAAATAATCGTATCTATTACAAGTGAGGATGGATAGAGAGAGTACGACAGTGGACAGTGGTTACTGCCTCATCGCGTCGGTGCGGCGCCGCGCCGGCGCGGGCCGCGGCGTACCGCAACTTATACTAACTTTTGCGGTAGTCAGCCCACAATTGTAACCTATACATTGTTATATTCCTAATAAAGATTTTTGTATTTTTTTTTTGTATACTTCGTACGAGGAAGTACCTCGCTCGGCCATGCTTCACTCCGCGCCCCGCCCGCGCTGCGTTCACCTGAGTCTGCCGTGCTGTCAGGTGCATGTATGTGGCCTACGAGCGGAGACTACCTATAGGCACTCTTTAGGGCCAGTTGTTTTCGCGTTAGCTATATAACTACTATCAGGTAAGCATGCTTCTAAGTAATAGGATTAGATTTTGTCTGGTTTCGTCTGACCTACAATTTTAACTTGATAATGCAATTTGACATAATTTTCCGAGGACGTCATACATTTTATCCATTGACAACGCCAACTGATGCATACAGATTTAAGTGATATAAGTAGCGTAAACTTTGATTTGTCATCTTTAGCCGATATTATGATGTGTATGTTGTATCATTGTACCTTATTGTATTTTTGTAAAATACATGTATAAAAGTTATATTTTTTGCTTCTAATATCGATGCTTATGTTCAATATTATAAAATTTATGATAAATTAGTGTTTTATGATATATCGTGTAGTGTAAACGAATGAAAAGTAAAATAGAATCAGAATCAATAACTTTATTTCTTTAGGCTTACAAATAAGCACTTAGACAAGTCAAATGTTATACTATAAACATAGTATACTATGTTTATAGTATAACATTTGACTTGTCTAAGTGCTTGTTTATAGTATAACATTTGACTTGTCTGATCATTTGACTGATAACATATAGGCTATTTTTTAGCTCCATAACTTACATATTACTATAGTAATATGTAAGTTATGGAGCTAAAAAATAGCCTATATGTTATTCCAGGTCCCAAACTATACCCATACCAAATTTCAGCCTAGTCGGTTCAGTAGTTTTTGCGTGAAAGAGTAGGTAACAAATATCCATACAAACTTTGACATTTATAATATTAGTAGGATAGGATTTACAAATTTATTTGTAAATGTACGGATTACTATTATGTACATATATGTGAAGTTATTATACGGATTTATATTAATATGTTATGTCATGTACATAGATGTATAGGTACTACATTATACGTATATGATACTTCAATATCTATCTTGAGTCACACTGTTGTTAATCGTTGCAACTTTTTTTTACAGAAGAGTTCCCAACATCTTACCTTGTTAGTCGAAGTAACACTGTGATCGGATCTGGTGTGATTCGTTGGGAACCCAATTTAACAATTTTATTATTGAATTTTTTATGTATCTATTATTAGTTTTTTGTGACTTGCGACTTGCACGGAACAAGAATTAGAGCGGACAACCAAAAACACATGGAAAAAATAATGGGCCTTGAAAGAAGTTCTCAAGAACAAACTACCAATTATACTGTAAACCAAACCGATGGAACCTGCCTACTTCCCTGCCTCACTTGGGCAAGCCAGACGTGGTCTCTAACCGCACAGAACATCAAACAACTAAGAGCGCTTGTATACGTCCGTTTTTTTCGCCGGACAACGGACCGAAAATAAACTGAGATCCTTTTATATATGCATATATGTAAATATATGCATGTATTAAAAAATGGAAATGGGCAGGGCACATCCGAAGAATGCAAAACGAAAGATGGTCCAAGACTAAAATAAATTGGTACTCAACAATACATAAAAAACGAAGACAAGGAAGACCCGCAAACATCAACAGACATCGTAAAAATAGCAGGGAAGTCATAGAGTTGTTTTTGATCGAGGAAGATGGAAGGAGCTGGAGGAGGCTTTTACTCACATATAGACAGATATAATATGTAGTTTTAAATAAAAGCGGTTTTATTTATTTATACTAGTTTATATTTATTTATTTTATGCATGTTATTAAGTTTTTTGTAGTTATGTGGATCTACAACGTTGTAGTTTTTCTGTATTTACTTTTAACGGCTGGAGTTAGACACCGAACTATTATTTTATTGGTAGGAGGTAGATGGGGAACAGTTTTCCTATGGTATTGACGGACAGACGCATTAAAAAACATTTTCCTAACACTCAGGATACCGGAAACCTCCGGCATCCCATGGTATACCTCCGCGGTAGGATGTCTAAATGGTAGAGAAGAACTTTGAGAATTGCAAGTTGTGCACGCTCTTCTGTGATAAGATGCGTTTCGGCTGCTCCAGCCCTTGTACGTACATACATAGGATGTACAGTACCTAATAAGACATTCACACAAGGCTTTATATATCTGTATAACTTACTACCTTTCGTTTTGCTAGAGTCCGTAGATTCCTGAATATATAGATGAGCTTTCTGATTCGTAATGTAAGTGATTTAATATATCGAGGGAGGTTCCAAGTGAGATGATCGTCAATTATAACTCCCAGATATTTGATGGAGTTAACGCGAGATAAAGTACCGCATTCACATGAAGTCACGGGAGTGGTTACAGGGAAAAGTGTATATCCTAAGGTTGATAGGAAGGAGCTTGGATTTCCAGCAGCTGTTTTGCTACAACACATATATTTCGTTTTATTGGTGTTTAATGTGAGCAGACTGTGCAGACCGTGGCTCTCATGAATAATAATGGAATATGGTTCTCTTTGCGACTGAATAGATAACGGAGCATAGACAACGGTGATTTCGTAAAAGGGTCATCCATCACATTTAGGGACGGATACGTCATAAACCGTTAGGTAAAGGACGTGTGAAAAAAGAACCCGCTCTTTTGTTATTGGTCTCTATACCTAAATGGCACGCTTTTAAAGCCACAGTGTGTAATCGCAGATATAGAATTGTAACGTGTAGTCTAGTCACTAGACGAAACATATTCATAGTGAAGAATAAAATATTATTGCAAAGGAATGCTTTTTCTCCTAAGAAACCTCGGAAGACAGGAAAGTCTTCCAGGGGTTTCTTCCTGTCCTGTGATGCCTACAAAATGGCCAGTGCAAGCCAATGCAGTCGCGCATTGATCGCGGCACTGCACGTAAATACAGCTTGCCTGCATGTGATGTTATCAGTGGGTGGCCTGGCCCAGAGGTAGGTACCATGCCTAATGACAATGTTAGCTGGGTATACGGAGCGGACGGTGGACGGCCGTCAGACCTTCCAATCGCCAGGCATTGCAGGCTATCCACCCGTGCTCAATCAAGCTGATGTTATGGTACTAGAGCAACGACTGTCCACGCGCAAGTATCTGCCGCCGCCGCTTGAGAAATTTCTTACTGGTGTTAGATGACGAAGAAAGCGACAGTTTCCTAAGAGTTATGTTAACGTGGGTGCCGGTACGACATTTCGAGTGGCTCGTGTCACGTGTCCGTGTCACGTTTTGGGAATTGGGCGGATCGCGCGGTGGGAGGCGTCCCGCGGGGCGTGTCGCCGCCTACTAAATAAAGAACAATTCATTTGGGGTATAAAAAGTTGGCTTTTTTTAGGAGTTTAGGCAATCAGTTGTGGAATTTACTTCTTTGTCAAAGATTTTTATGGCGTAAAAACGTGTGTTTAAGAGAGCCCTAAGGGTTCTTTCTATGCATGTGGGACGGGTTTTCTTCTGTTTTGCGGTTTATTTTGAGATCTTAGCTAGTTACAGAGGTTATATCTTATACCTGTAAACGAGCAATTCTTGTATATATATATATATAATCTGAATCTCGGAAACGCCTCCAACGATTTTGATGAAATTTAGTATACAGGGGTTTTCGGGGCCGATAAATCGATCTATCTAGGATTCATTTTTAGAAAATGTAGTTTTATTCGTTTTTCATTAATCAGTTTTATAGACTACAAAGCCTTCATGTATCATGTATGACAGTTTTTTAATTTACTGCACATACTCGGTTATGACGTCACAATGGGGGAGGAAGGAGGTTGTGAGTTAAGATAGATGAACGCCAAGGAATTTATATACTAACATATAAATTCCTTGATGAACCCATAGACATAATTTTTGTCCTTTGATAAAAAGCCGTGACATAAACTGAAAAATATGACTCTTCCTGACATCTATTGACGAATAATATTACTATTGTTGTTTTTAAATTGGGAGCAACTAACTGCTCTAACGACACAACAGCACTAAAGCTACTCCAGCAGGTGGCGTTGTTAAGCAACACTAAGCCAACGAGTGTTAAGTTGGTTTGAGGTTAGACAAAAAAAAACAATTGTTTATTAATATTATTTGTGTCTTTTTAACTCAGGTGATAATAAAATTTCTAAAAAACACAATATACAAAAAAACATAGTCGGTCAACCAGGTACTGAATTATTAATTAAGCTGTTGCCGTTTATAAATTAATAGAAAAGTTAAATACATGTGCATCTCTGCGGCTTCGGCATCGGCCGCGGCGCGGTATCGAGCGCGCTTCACAAAAGACTAATTAGTTTAACAAGAGCACAATTACCCGCCCAACGAGAGCTCTGCGCGAGCTTTCGGAAATAGCTGGGTGCCTCGGTAACCGTACTACTAGCTGCCACTCGTACAACAGACGGATGGGTGAAAGGAACCCAGTATTGGTAGGTATACCTTATACCTACCAATACTGGCTTCTACAATCCAAGATATTTTTGTCAACAAGGGTTACAAAACCCAACAAAATATTGGCGAAAGAAAATACTACGCTGGTATAAGAAACCAAACCGGAGAAGTTTAAAACAATTTTAGATTTGAACACATTTTGTTCATCGTTTTATACATCCGTAATCCGTTTTGTAACGCGGATGTATGCGGTGTGCATTTTTAGCGCTTTGTGGAAGTTTTTCGTTGTCACCTTGTTTTTTTTGCCTGTTATTGTTTTCAGTTTTTTTAGTTCATATGCACGCCACGTGAGATGTGTACCTAATAGACCAATTAACAATTATCGTTTATCTACTATAGAGTACTTTTCACGAATTAAAACGACTACCTACAAAGTCGATGGGACTACGACATTTTACGGTTCGGTACTCAATGGATGCCAACAGTACCTTATTACTAAGCCTCAGCTGTCTGTCTGTCTGTTAGTCAGCGGCCTGAATCTCAGTAATTAACGGGCTATACCACATTGAGTACCGTACTCAAAGTTCAGCAACGTGGCCACGCGGTCAGTCAGTACTTAAATTAGATGGGTGACCGCTTCATCTTCGATTTTTGTTTATTTATTTTAGGTCCATCATAAAAATAAGATTTTTGGTCTTCATTTGTTTCTTTTGCGAAATAGTTTTCTACATTGGCATGGAATGGAACACAGTTTGGGTACGAAACCCTAAAAAGCCCTCAACGCAGGCGAAGTTTAAAATGTTAAGGACAAGTTGGGTTATTTAGTCCCACTAAATTTCAGCCTACTACATAACCAACCGCTAAGAAGGGATTGTTGGAAATTCCACGCCTATAAAAAGGGGCTTGAAGACTTTCCTCCTTCTTAACTCTTCAACTATTGGCCCGATAGGCTTGAAACTTACAAAGAATACAACAAAAATATTGAACACATGTTTCAGGATTTTTCAAAATATTCCTGTTGTTTTAGATTCGTAGTTTGGCTTCGTACTGAAATGTCTGTAACTTTTAAGTGTAAGAAGCTATTGACCTGAAATTTTCAGTATGCACTTAGAATACAATAAATTAAAATATATGATTCAGGATTTTTTATCAAAATCTCTAAATGAGATGATGCGACGATGATACGATGAGACGTACTTGTAAAATCGAGTAACAAGTACGTCCTCGTATAAAAACCAGCGCCAAAAACCAGGGCTAAAATACTTTCAAGTATTTTTTACCATGTGGTATCAAAAATACTCGAAGTACGGATAGCGCGGGCGGGTGCCACTCGTGGCGGGTCTCAGTGCGCCACGAACTTTGAAAGTAAAATACTTGCATGGGAAATTGATCACAGTCTGTGTGAGTAAAAAGGTCGTAATTGAATTTATAGAAAAAATACTTCCATGCTCTAGTACGGGTAAAAATACTTTCATAGGAAATTGATCCCCGCGGCATTTGTTATAAAGAACAAAATAGTGTGAACAAAAAATACTTTTACAACTAGAAACTTTTGAATGTTTTAATTTATCAGCATGATTGACTATGACTATGATTTAGGTAGAATACTCATATTATTAATTGTATAAGTAAATATAGCTGACAGATTAATACCTAGTCCAAATAGGGAAATTACCTATGTTGTACCTAGATACATAATTATATCTAACCCTAACGCCTGCATAAAAATTGTAGCAGACGAGACGGGACGTAGGTCGTACTTGTATTCTACCTATTATTAGTTTTTATTAGTACAGGACTCACTTTTCACTCTAGACACTCTAGGTAGTTATGACGTACTTATTCACAAAGTAGGTATTATCTTTTCATAAGTAATAATATAAAATGAGATTGCTCACTCATCTAATTTACATAAGTTTGATGCAGATACCCAACTAACCTATGTAGGTGCTTACATTATTTTTATTTAAAATTGATATTTATCTAGGTAGGTACTTTACTTTTTTAAGTACAGTACCTAAATTATTTACTTACTATAGGTAGGTAAATGTTATACTTTGTCATAGACTATTAAATACAGTTAAATACCGGTACCTCATATTTGTTTGATACGAATATCAATCAAATTGTGAACTCTGAAATGTGCTGTAGGTACAAAACAATTTTAATTAAAATTGCCTACTGAAATTTTCAGGACAAAAAAATAAATTTAGCTAAATAGGTCGCCTCGTCTCTGGGAAACCGTGTTTTCAGAGTTTTCCAGAGAGAACTAACCCAGGCGCTATCTAGCGCCTGGGTTAGTAGGTATGGTAGGTTCGGTGGCTAAGTAGATTAATACTAGATAGATAAGTAGGTACCTAATTTCTAAAAGAATACTAGTTCTAATTTGTTTCTACTATTTGATTGTAATTTTCTTTGTCAATAAAGTAGTTACCTAAGTATCTAGGTACATAATAATTATGAGATGCATGATTTCAGACTAAGAGACATAAAGCTACATGACATTTGTAAGGTATATAAGGAATAAAACAGCGGAAAAGTAATTTGGCGCAAATCGTAAACCATTTTCTATTTACCTTATGAAAAATGTGACAGCAGGCATTTGCCACAGAGAAAAATCAATGTTTATGGCTCCTTGTTTACCGCAGCATATAAACAAAATCATAAAAAATTTAAAGAACTCTAGCAGCACTGGTTTTGACGGTGTTACAACAAAAATTGTTAAGGCTGTAAATGAATTTATTAGTCCTCATCTTAGCTACTTGATGAACCTTAGTATTACAAGTGGATCATTTCCACAACAACTAAAACTTGCCACTGTAAAGCCTCTTTTCAAAAAAGGAAGTAAGGAACAAACTGACTGTTATAGGCCTATAGCACTGTTGTCAATATTCTCGAAAATATTTGAAAAATATTCATATGGTGAAATTTATTCATACTTTGAGAATAATAACATATTATGCAATGAACAAAAAGGGTTCCGAAGTGAAAAATCTATTAATTTAGCAATATATGACTTCTTAAAATGTATAATGTCCCAAGTAGATAACAGAATCCCTGTCTGCTCTATTTTCTGTGATATGACTCAGGCATTCGATTATGTGGACCATGGCATTTTGATAAAAAAACTAGAGGCCTACGGGATCAGAGGAAATATCTCAGACTTACTCTCGTCGTATCTCAAAGATCGACGACAAATAACAGAAATAACGAGATTAGAACGGAAACCAAGTGCGAAATAACTTACAAGTCTGCAATTAGAAACATTAAATACGGAGTACCCCAGGGAAGCGTATTAGGACCCTTACTCTTTATCATATATATAAATGACCTCCCGAATACAATTAATCAACCTATGACATTATTTGCTGATGATAGCACAGTGACCATTAAGTATAAAGACATTAACTCCTATAAATATGACACAAATAATACTCTTAATTCAATAATCTCCTGGCTTGACAACAACAATTTAAAAATAAATATTACTAAAACAAATATAATTCATTTCAGTCAAAGAACGAAAATTCCAATGGATATTAATCTACAATTCCGAGGTTGTAATGTTAATAACGTTGACTCTTCCCGATTTTTAGGTATACAAATTGACCATAAACTTAATTGGAAATGCCACATAGACCTACTGAGTAGGCGAATTAGTAGCTCAGCATACGCTCTATACAAACTGTCCACAACTGTAAATATACAATCATTGCTCACAGCTTATTACGGGACAGTAGAATCTATACTCAGATTTGGGATAATATTTTGGGGTAACTCTACTGACAAGGATATTATATTTAAAGCGCAAAAACGAACTATTAGATCCATGTTCGGCATACCTATGACTGATAGTTGCAAACCATTATTTATCAAGCATAAAATTCTTTCACTTCCGTCGCTATACATTTTCGAAGTTGCGTTATTTGTAAGAAAAAACCGTCATCTATTTGTAAAAGTGGGTGACATTGCGGCACGTAACAGACGAGATAACAACAGACTCTGTATGCCTAGTTGCAAAACTGCACTGGTACAAAAAAGTATAGTCTGGATGGCACCTAAAATTTATAATAAGTTACCGAAGTCTTTTTTGAATCTTAGTGAGATTATGTTTAAAGCTAAATTAAAACAATTATTATTAAGTAAATGCTATTATAATATTAATGACTTTTTAGTTGACGATCTAAAACTTTGACCATTTATTTGATTTTGTGAACAATTTTGCGTACTATAAATATAATTTTAAATATTTGCATGCCTAATTTTAAGGTAGAACATAATTGAAGCATATAATATATTTAAGACCTACAACTGTACTACATTATGTTGAAGCAAATAAATTGATCTTTATCTTTAAAAAAAAAAAAAAAAAAGCTAACTGCGGCTCATTGGTTCTTTGGGAGCATTTGGAAAATTAAAAGATTTTGGGCCAAAAATCAACATTTTCTCAAATGCTCCCAAAATACAATTAAATCGAATTTTGTTAGATTTATTATTGGTAAACCGCAGTTAAAATATTAAATCTAAAACAAATTGAATCTCGCGCCAACCCGTGACGATCACATTTAATGTCATTGTCAACTAATAAAATCGATATTGTGTTTCAGTTAGTTAGCCGATACTTTTAGCATAAAATAATGTACGCACGTCTGTCACTGTCTTATGAACACGTTCAGAGTAAAATACTTATACAAGGAAATTGATCTAAGTTTACATGGAGATCAAATTCAATATTTTTAAGCTAGATTTTAAATTATATCTGATAGTCTTTGTGTATTGGAGTGTTTGCCTTTGTGTATCAATAAATTAATTTTCTTTCTTTCTTTCAAATTCATAATTGTATTTGTTTGTAAAGATGTCGGAAATTCCTGAAACCATTTTGATGGAAATTACTAAATGGTGATTTTTGGGGATTGAAAAATACGTAGGTAAGTACGTACCTAGTACTTGAACTTCGTGTCACAGTCACTGTCGCAGTCAGAAGTAAGTCATCGATAGAGTCCGCACACGCCCCGAATACCTCGGTATTCGGTCTTGCAAGTACGTACTTGCAAGACTCAAAGTATTTCGACGCATACCAGGTTTTCGTACTTGCAAGCAAATACCAGGTATTAAAACCTGGTCGAGTAAATACGTCCCATCCCTAGGTCAAAGTTTCCGGTGTTTCATGTGAAACTGATTGGTTTGAAAAATGCTAAATATACAAAAAAATATAAAACACCTATGTGTTTCAGAAATTTTCTAAACTACTCTTAAAATACGCTAAAATATGGCGGAAGACTTTAAGATTCATAGTGTAGCATTGATACGGAAAGTTTGTCATAACACGATTTGCTTCAAACTCAATGTGCAAAATATACAAATAATATAACGTGAAACGCGTTTCAGGATTTTTAATAACCCATAAAACGAGGTCAAAACGGATTTATTATTATTTGACAACGGAATTTTAAAGATGATAGGGTTTCAGCTGATTACAAGAAGTCTTTTTACCCTTAAGTCCACGTGAATCAAATTGCGAGCGGATAATCTAGTTGTGCCTATTTTTCATTGGATTCTCTACTTATTTAGTTAACAAATAATACCTAGACGTAAAACTTTTCAAAATTAGTCGTTAAAAGTTACCGAGAGATAACTGGGGCAGACGCCAAAAAAAGATAAAAAAGTGAATTAGAAAGGGGAATAAGTGATCAATGTCAAGGCAATTAAAAGTCGCCGGCTGCTAATAGGGCCGCGCCGGTTGTTTGATGACATCGCTTTATTTAGAAGGTACAAGTCAATCCTCTTGGGCTCAAAGCCCAGCCAATTTTGGGGTCAAATTAAATAGATGAATGGTTTTGATGTCTCCCTCCACTTAGTGATGATAATGAAATGTGCTCAATTATATTTTTCTTATGTTTTTCCATTTGATTAAATTAATTGACGACTTAAATTAATTAATTGAGACAAGGGGGGTCCAAAGGCGGGTACACGCCTTTGGACCTCCTTGTTTCAAAAACTCCTCGACGGATTTGGCCTCACTACCAACATATTGCACACAAATCTGATCAACAACGGTTGGACAGTTATGCTATTTTAAAGTAAGTAAAGTAAAGTAAAAATTGTTTTATTGACATATTATTGTTTCACAGACAGTAGTGAGTCCATAGGCTCCTGAACTAGTTTAAAACTGTGTTTCAGGAGCCAAAATTTTATACTATTTTTTCCATAATATTTGAATGAAAAAATATTTAGCAACAATTCCCCTAATAATACTCTGATAGTATTCATTAAAGTAAGTTGACAGTTTGCAATAGATTTCCGCAAAGTAACGCCAGAATTATTTATTTATTGCAACAGTCTGCAGTTAGCTCAATTGTTTCAATTGTAAATACTAGTTTAATTTCTTTATATCATTTGATTGTTATTTTCTTTGTCAATAAAGACTTTATTTTTTCTTTATTTACAGCAAAAATCACCCAATCTGCCACTCAGTTAACAATTGTAAATACCTACATTACTAGCTGTTTCCCGCGGTTTCACCCGCTTTATAGTGTAGCTTCCCAACAGAGAAATAATTATTCAAATGGGTTCAGTAGTTTCGGAGGCTATTCAATGTAAACAAAAAACAAACAATCAAATCTTTCCTCTTTATAATATTAGTATAGATTAATTGTTTACGCTTTATTTGATCGAGTAGTTAACAAACCAAGGTAAATAGCAACTGTATGTAAGTGTCATTATCAGGTAGGTACCTCTTGCGATACGGCGCGGCGCGGCGGCGGCGGAGCGGGAGGCTGCCGCCGACCCACCTTTCTGCACAACATCACGCACGAACATACGAGTACGTTACGTACTAGGTTACATACCTACACATTCATTGTCCCGATCTTCTGTGACTGCGCTGCTGGTTCAAATCCTAGTTCCGCACCGTGCTGTCAGTCGCCGAAACTCTATGTTCCACTGGGCTCTAGGCTCTCACTTACCTGCAACCGCTCTTTTCTTGCATGCCCATGTACAGTCTAATCTTTAGCTTAACAAGGAATACTCCAACAATATGGATTTGTTTTATTTGAGGTAAAATGCCATAAGAATTCAAGTTAATAACTCTTTCTTTTCAGATTAAATCTATAATAACGATTACCTTACTAAATGTATTATATTCTGTGTGTTGGTCTTGTTTTGATTGGCTTAAATGTACTATAATGATATATTTATTATAGATATAATGTTCTAAAATATATATTGAACAGGTAATTTGATCTATATCAATTAGTGTTTTCGATCAGTTTTGTTTCAATTGTTAGTTGTGGTTTTTATTTTAACTACTGTACTGCTAGACTGCTTTCAGTTTTTATTTTAACTACTGCACTGCTAGACTGCTTTCAGTTTTTATTTTAACTACTGTACTGCTAGACTGCGTTCAGTATTTATTTTAACTACTGTACTGCTAGACTGCTTTCAGTTTTTATTTTAACTACTGTACTGCTAGACTGCGTTCAGTATTTATTTTAACTACTGTACTGCTAGACTGCTTTCAGTTTTTATTTTAACTACTGTACTGCTAGACTGCGTTCAGTATTTATTTTAACTACTGTACTGCTAGACTGCTTTCAGTTTTTATTTTAACTACTGTACTGCTAGACTGCTTTCAGTTTTTATTTTAACTACTTTACTGCTAGACTGCTTTCAGTTTTCATTTTAACTACTGTACTGCTAGACTGCTTTCAGTTTTTATTTTAACTACTGTACTGCTAGACTGCTTTCAGTTTTTATTTTAACTACTCTACTGCTAGACTGCTTTCAGTTTTTATTTTAACTACTGTACTGCTAGACTGCTTTCAGTTTTTATTTTAACTACTGTACTGCTAGACTGCTTTCAGTTTTTATGGTCACACTACATATTGTTTACCTATAAGGGGAAACTGCTAGGCTTCAGGTACCCATAAGTTCTAACCATTACTGTTGAATTAACGGTTTGTTATAAATAAAATAAGTAAACGTTCCTGAGCATCTGTTTTAATGAAAAATGATAGGTGTTCGACGCGTAGGTAGGTTCAACACAAACAAACATTGATTCCCAAAGCAATAGATAGATAGGTACCTAATAGCGAAGTGGTCTACCGACCGACTAGCCTGCCCCGGCGCGGGTGGGCGCTGGCGGGCGCTGGAGGCCCGCGGGCGGGCGCCAGCGCGATCACCTCGACTTTCTAAGACCTATAAAATGTAACTCCCATCCGACACTCTCATAGTTTCAGCTAAAAAATCAAAATACATTGGACACTGGAGGTTTTTCTGCTTGTAAAGTAAAAACACAATGACCGCATAGGTAGGAGGCGGTTTTGTTTAGTCCTTCGCACGGGTGACCGCTTAATTTGTGTATCGAAACAATTTCATAGACAAATTGTGGTAATTTGTCGCCGAAATCGGAAAACAATGCACACCGTCGTGTACGCTTCTGAAACCAAGTGTTTATTGTCGACCTATTTTAATGGAATTTTCAAAAGAAACTCCAGAGAAAACTAGAGCTGTTATTAATGATATAAAATCACAAATAGAAAGTATACAAACTTCCAAGATTAGACAAAATGATGAAATGATTGAAATAAATCATGAATTGTTTTTGACAATGATTGATGGAAAAGTAGCTCAAGTATTAACTGATACTAGTTCTGGAGCAGTGTGTACTATATGTGGTGCTAGACCAACAGCAATGAACGATTTAAGTAAGGTTGCATCCAAGCCTGAAAATCAAGATGCCTATCAGTATGGCTTGTCAACACTGCATGCGTGGATTCGATGCATGGAAATTAATATTAAACATATCTTACAATCTGCCATTTCAAAAATGGTCGGCCACAACACCGGAAAACAAGAGACTCAAAGAGGAGAAAAGAAGATATGTACAAGGGCAGTTTAGGAAACCACGACAAGGATCAGGCAATAGTAATGATGGGAATACGGCTCGTCGATTTTTTCAGAACTACCACTGTAGTTCTGAAATTACGGGAGTTGATGAGGAGATAATCAAAAGATTATACGTCATCTTGCAGACCTTAGCATCTGGACATGAAATTAACCCTCAAAAATTTGGTGAATACACTCAGAGTACTGCACAATTATACGTTAATAAATATAGGTGGTATTACATGCCCTCTTCTGTACACAAGATCTTAATCCACGGATAGAATATAATCAAACATTTTGCTGTTTTACCAATTGGACAATTGTCTGAAGATGCTCAAGAGTCCCGAAATAAGGACTACAAAAAAAATCGACTGGAGCATTCCAGAAAATGCTCTAGGTCAGCTACAAATGAGGACGTTTTTCATTCATTGCTATATACATCTGATCCATATATCTCTAGCCTAAGGAGACCAAGCGAAACTGTTCCGTAAGAACTGTGGCAGGAAGCTATAAATCTTTTAGATTTTTAACCAACCAAAACTATCATTTAGTTTTTTACGATTATTAGTTTTTATTTATATATATAAAAGTACTTCTAGTATAGTAATTATTTTTATTAGTTTCCAATTTATCTTTTGTAATGTTTGTAATAGGTTTTTTATTACTTATTTAATTTAAAGTAAAAATTTTTTTTTCCAAAATTTTTTTTTTAAATGTTTAAGTATTATTTTATATTATGGTAATGTAGAATTTTATTTTAATTATGTCATTGGATTAGTTAAAATCCGCGAGAACCTAACAAAAAAATTTTTTTTTTAAGTTTAGTGGCAATTTTTTTTATACTAATAAAGGATTTTTCTTTATTTATTTTTATTTAATTTGTAGTCTATATATCTAAAATTATAATTGCGAAAGATTCATAAAGATGTTTTAAAAACTGAGAAAGTTACAGATTTTTGACACGATAATTACGCTCCTGACCCATAGTGCGGCGGCGGTGCGGTGGCGGTACGGGCGCGGCATACCTACTTAGGGCACAGATTAGGTAATGTTGCTTCGCTTAGGGCACGAGAGGCAGGCGGGCTGGCGACCACGGAGAGTTTACCAGACCTGACCAAGCAGGACAAGGGTAGGTAGGTGTAGGTACTTATCTGATCAATTTAATGAGTGAGGTATACCTAACAACGACCGGTGAATTCTGCAAACCTATTGAAACTTAATTATTCAATAAGAAAAACTTTAAACTAGACTTCGATAATGTGATATAAATATTGCATAAAGTGACACATATTATAAACACAAACCAGAATTATGGCAATATTTACAATTCAAATAATGTAGACCTACAGAATTATAATTTGTATAAAGTAGGTACCTATACCGCTTAAATTAAATCTGTACGAGTGATGTTTATCCTAAGAACAAGTGTTAGGTTATTTTAGAGGTTACACTTGACTGTGCTAATTCAAAGCAAAAATGTAGACCTTACGTCAATGTCATTCGAATCGAGTTGTCAAAATTTAGTGTAATAAAAAAGAAGTAATAAAAATGAGCAATAAAACGATCAACTCAGCGTGGACGTTTTTATTCAGCTCCCAAAATAGGCAAAAATAACAATTTAAACCCATCAACAAGTAATAATAAATATATTGAGTATTGAACTATCCTAGTATAACTGCTCCCAGAGTTTATCAATCAATATACATAAAGTGCTATAATAGATAATTGCTCGAAAAGTTAACTTTTTTACCGACTTCAAAAAAGGATGAGGTTGTATGTTCTGCTGTATGTACGTTTTTTAAATTGTTTTTTTTTTTATGTGTTGTCATCGATTTCTACGTCATTTATGGAGCTATTTTAAAAATATTTCACTATTGTACAGATAATGAACCCGAGGTGATCCCATACAAATTTTAATTCCCGAGGAATTAGTATGAGTCCCGCAACCCTTCACAAACAGTGTAAATATTAGGGCATTTAAAGTTGGTTTTCAGGTTCTTCAAAACAATCAATTTACTACTTTAGTTATTGCGGCGCGGCGTTAAGTCGGGGACATTAAGAGGAAAAACGTATTAAGGCTCCTTTCATTCTAAAGCGCTGCCGGTCATTGGTGGGTCAGTATAGTCATTTCACAGTTTTGCGTGTACACTCGATGGGGCTAGGAACACGGCTATGGATACAAGGAATAAAAAAAAAATTCTCTCGCGCGACACATTCGATAGGAATTGGGCACTTTCTCACCTAGGTGTACAATGAACTATTATACTACAACTGCTCGGAAAGTTGCCTATTCCTTTTCCAAATATAAGATAGAAAGTAAGTCATTGTAGGCGTATAGGAACCCGGGAGGAAAAACTCCATGGAATTTCATTTCTCACGCGTTTTAGCGGGAGGGAAAACTGTATGGAAATCCATTTCTAAAGTGTTATTTTTTTAAAATTCTTAAAAAATCGGCCGGCAGCTATGGTTATTTTCATATTATCAAACGACAAAAAGTTTTTACTCCAAGTCCGCTTGCCTCTTCCGATTTCCGAATAATATTTTGAAAAAAGAACCCAAGTGATAAAGGCTGGCGCGGGAAGTTCTTCTAATTTTGAATTTGGTGTAGGCAATTTTATTAATTCTGATTCAGAATGTCATCGAGTGATAGTGAAAGTTTTATGACACCGCCAGAAAAACAATATTTATTCTGCTTTTTATTTTCCTCGAAGGTGTAGTAGAAGTGCGATTCCTACCTCGTGTGTTTTAAGGTCCTCGGCTGCGCCTCGGGCCTCAAATGACATACTCGATAGGAATTAGGCACGTGCTCGCCTAGGTGTACAATGTACTATTACAAGCTCAGTTATCAAGGTCACAGGGAGAAAGTCGACTTCTCCTGGTACAGACCACGTAGTTTTATCTTTGCTTCAGTGCCAACCACAGAATATCAATAACTATAACATAGTACTATAGGATTATTATTATTCTTAAATGTTATTATTGCATGCATAATCAAATTTCTTTGACATATATCATTTATGACTAATTATTTATATCTATCCTGGACATTCGTTAGCGGTCTGATTTTTGTAATTTATCTTTGTTTTCATAATTTTAAAATGTTTAATAATTTTGTATTTTAATATTAACAATTAGACTAGACTAAGAATTGAAGGTACTCTATTGCATTGTGTCTGCCCCTAACAATAATTGTACATTATTATAAATAAATAAAACACCATCGAAAAAACTATTTCACACAATTACATGTACCTACTGTGATTTAAATAATTGCTGTACTCAATTTCACATTTGTTTTCAAAATAAATTAAATTTCTGAATACTTTTTTCTACAATTTGAATAATATCCTTTATTCCACTTGTGAGCAAAAACCGATTTTGCTCCCTTTTTTGAGCAGCAAAGTCACCGTTTTTCAGCTACAGTTGTGTAAAATATTTTATTCCGTTCCATTATTTCCATCTAACAATTCTGCTTTACATTCCTGTCCAACCAACCAACGGGTTTCGTAAGTCCCAAATAGCAGGCTTTTTTTAAACTACACTATATCAATTGCTCTATATCAATTGCCGCCATGATTGTACTGTACATAAAATGCAAAAGTGCACGTCCAACAATGAAACCTTACACTAAACAGTTTTTTATAATTAAAAAACTTTTATATACAAGCTTTTATATCGTCTAGAACGAGAGTGCTTGGGAAGACACATCCAACGAACCCGAACTCGACGTGATTAGGTCGTTTTGTTTTTTCATTTCATTTCAGTTACGTAAAATAATACTCGTAATGTATTATTTTGCGTACTTATTTATAAACGGACAGCTCCGTTAATCATAGGTGTCAATTTGGAACATTTAATAGAATTACAGCTTTTACCTCAGAGGTAGGCTGTTTTCGTTCCTATTTTAGTTATCGAATGGTTTTGAGATATTTGGCAGAGATTATTTTTGCTGAACGTTGTATTTTTCTTGTGCGTGTAACATATATGATATACGTATAAGTTACGTCTATTGAGCTCTCGAATACTTTTTCGTAATCTTATGGTATTTTCTTTAGTTTTAGTTAGTTATGAGAATAATGTAAACAATTTTATGGGTTTTTGCGAGTGTCTTGTGAATTTTGGGGGTTTTTAGAGAAAAAAATATGTAGTGTTTAAGTACCTAATTAGTTATTTTGGTGTAACTGGCACTAGCGAAGACATGGCTAGCATATCGCATCGATTGGTGTTTGGCACTTACAGCGTCTGCGGCTGATGCTGCATAGGGTAGTGCGTGGGGTAGTGGTGCGGCTGCGGCTGCTGTTCCTGAAACTGGTGGGGCTGCGACTGCTGTATGGGATGCACTAGCATGTGTGCGTACGGGAGGTACTCCGGCAGGCGGTATTCGCGCGACATGGTGACGCGTGCACTGTGGTCGCGCGCTGCGATCGCTCAGAGGCGGAGTGCGCGCGCTCCAGCCGGCCCCGGCAGCGGCATTTTGCTGTCTACGGACGGGGCACGCACGAGGCGCGCAAACATCCCCCCCCCCCCCCGCACCCGCCCCGCCTAGCTGTGACGTGCCTCGCGACGCTGCTGCCTCATCTGGTGCTAACAACGCGCCCGCGCCCCCAGCGGCCCGCCCTCAGCGCCGGCCATGGCATAACTTGCGTTGCGTCAACAAATTTGCGAATGTCGGCGTAAGCGCGTAAATCAAAATTTTACCGTCACTTTTGGTGTAAGAATAGCATATAGCATGTGGTTTATATAAATGACTACCTAGAGGGCGAAGCGCCTCCCGGCGCCTACAAGGCGTAACAATAGCGAAACAGCACGAGGGCTCCGCCTCTCATTCGACACTTTGAAATAATATAGGCATAGGATTTCGCGTTCATCGGACCGGGACAGAGCAGAGCGTCATTACCGTAAAAATCATGCATTTGTTATTTTTTTACATTAAAAATAATAGTAATTTTTAAAATCTAAAACATATACCCTCTGCTTTATATTCTGTTTGTTTACTGTACAAAGTATCAAGGCTTGTTTACATTATTTATGGAATAGTGACGATTTATTGTACTGTTTATAGCGAACTTTGGCTCTTTTTTCTAATCGAGAATTTTTTTTTAAAATCGTTTTCCAAACATATGAAGGATTAGAGTAAGTCCTGAACTTTACCTTAAATACATTTCAAAGTAAATATTCAGTTGTTTGGAAGTTATGAACATCCGGCAAAGTTGAAAATAAGCTATTTGAGGTACCTAGTATACACTCTTAAGGCAAACCTGTCATGGCAAAAAGTTCGCGCGGTCAGCTGAACACATACAAAGGTGGAGAAGTCTGAGGACATATGGAGATTGCCTATGTTCCGCTGCACCATAGCAAAATCAAAAATGTTGTTATAAACTATAAAAAACTATGAAAATAGCATGTTACCAGAGAAGCTAAGTTTACGTTAACATTAAAACAATCATATTTTAAACTGACATGCAGATTTTATAGGTTTTCCATGACAGGGAGTGCCACACAAGTTGATTCACCCATTTACTCAAAAATTCTATATTATAAAAAAAAAACATTGATTTTGCCTCGTGCACGTTTTATAATCCGTGACTTTCTTGTGGATGTGTAAAAATTAGGCCCCTGGCCATTGAAATTAAGACTGGTTTGGGACTTGTAGTAGGAGGGAAGACGTCACACAGCGCGGCTCTAGATGCACTACGATGTGAGGTGACTTGTTCATGTGCCATTTTCAATGAGGAGGTAAGTAAATTGACGAATTATTTAAATGTTTAATTTATATAAATTTTAGGAGCGGTATTCATAAAAAAATATATGTTTATTTATTACATAAATATTACAAATGATCAGGCATCGTGAAGGTCTGTTCAAATTAAGCTCGCTATAATTGTTATTATTATGTCCCCGTTAGTAACATGGGACAGACAAGGCCAGGGGTAGGCTGTCAGCAGCAGGCGCGAGGGCCGGCGCGCGGCCGACCAGGCCGCGCCGGCAGGGGTAACTACCCCTCCGCTCTTTAATAGACGGTCAATGGTAGCATTAATGTAGGTTCAATGTGTTATGTATTGCCCTTTTATATATTGGAAAGTAAATGTACAGTGCAGTGCAGCCCTAATATCTTGCTAATTTAATTTACTAATGATGACCATGATCTTAGAAATGAATTTATTACTAAATCCACGATTGGCTATGAGAGCATTCTAGCTAAAAGATCAGTGATTGGCTGGCACGGAATTAAATTATTTTTAGTTATTGATTTTCTTGTGATATAGAGCGGCCAATGTTCGTGTTACGCGCTGGGCGACGCCCCGCCCCCGCCCAAGCATCGTCGATCGCGAAACTGCCCTGTTCGAGGACAGGTGAACAAATGTATTGATAACGTCGACTCGATTACAGCAGATTATTTATTTCAAAAACACGCCATAGCAAACCTTCCTCACACTGTGCTACCGTGTCAGTTACAATACAACCATTGTTTCGTTCATGGGTTTTCAACGTTTTCCTGAATGATTTTAGCATAATCTGAATATTACATGAAATAAGAACTTATAGCCAAAATTATCTACAAATACAATTCGTGTCGCTTCATGATACATAGAAACTAGAGAGGCGACGAGTAGAGATAGAGTAGAGAGGTTACTTGATAGTTGCAAGCCTCTCTTCAAAAACTGTAGTATCCTTCCTCTCGCCTGCATGTATATTAGAGAAATTTGTCTATGTGTAAAATCACGTCCAATGTACTTTAAAAAGCGTAGCTATGTGAAAACTCGACAAAAAAGGTTTAAATTTAAGACTTTGCTCTACAAGCACCAGTGCCATAAGGATATACAGGGTGGGCCATAAGTTTTTGCACTTAAGAAATTGACATATCGCGGACACCGCGCGGGCGGTGTGGTGGGGATGACTCACGCGCGGTAGCTCGATTCAGGGACATTTAGTCACAATGAATCGCTTCACGGGAGAACAACGCGCGTTCTGTGTGAAACAGTTTTACAAGAACAATGATTCTTACGTCACTGTTCGCCGCCTGTTTCGAACGAAATACCAATTATACGATATTAATAACTGCCCAAGTGTTAATTTAATCAAATCGTGGGTGACAAACTTCGAGGCAACCGGTTCGACTGTGAATAATAACCAAACAGGGCGACCACGGAGCAGGAGGAGCGATGAAACCGTGGCGCAAGTAAACGCGTCTGTGAGGGACGATCCCAGTTTGTCTACGCGCAAACGTTCCAGTACTTTAGCGATACCCCGAACGTCTTTGCGTCGAATATTGAAGTTGGAGTTGAAAATGCATCCTTATAAGATACAGTTGGTGCAAGAATTGAAAGAAAACGATTTGAATTTGAGAAAAAAATTCGTCGATACAATGTTCGAGCGGTTCAGCAACTTCAACAACATTTTCTTTTCTGACGAAGCTCATTTCCACCTAAATGGGCATGTGAACAAGCAAAATTGCAGATTTTGGAGTGTAAAAAACCCTAAACTAAAACATCAAAGACCTTTGCCTTCTCCAAAAGTGAGTGGTTTGGGCGGCAATGACTTCAAAAGGCGTGATTGGCCCGTACTTCTTTGAAAATGAACGCGGTAATTCAGTGACTGTGAATTCTGCAGGATATGTGACCATGCTTCGAGATTTTTTTCGTCCACAGTTACATAATTTTGAAGGTTACAACAGTAGGACATGGATGCAGCAAGATGGCGCCACCTGCCATCTTGCTGCATCCTACATCTAACGAGAGTTTACCCGTGATGAAAGAACTGTTCCCTAACAAATTGATCTCGCGCAGAGGGGATATTCCATGGCCTCCCCGTAGCCCAGACCCTACCCCAGCTGATTTCTTTCTATGGGGTTATCTTAAGAGCAGAGTCTACGTGAATAAACCAAAAACAATACCGGAATTAAACGATAACATTCGTCAAGAAATGGCTAACGTCGAAGAGTTTTCGAAAATCTGAGGGCCAGGTTTGAAGAGTGCCAGCGGCGAGATGGAGGCCACCTGGACGATATTATTTTCAAGAAATGTAATTCCCAGTATTTAATTTTAATTTCAATAAACATTCATTTAAATACAATGCGTAGTTAATTTAATATGGTAATTTCAAAAGTGCAAAATATTTTGCCCCCCCTGTATAATATAAAATAAATGTTTATAATATGTGCATCACTATTTATAATAAATTACCGGAAGACTTAAAATAACTTATGGAAATATATTTAGGAAAAAAATAAGTGGATGGCTTCTTGATAAAAGTGTTTATACTGTGAACGAATATTTCGAATTTAGAATTTTATATAAATGACTAATACTGACTTGTAATAATATGACTCACATAATATTAGCACGGCTGCGTGCAGGCTGAAAACAATCACTAAAATAGTTTTAAGATCTGACATATGTACATACTGTATATTAATTTTGTATTCCTGCAAATAAACGATTGATTAAGATTATGAGATTTGGCCAAATTGCAATATTCGGCTACACTCTCACCCGAATACCAAATATTCGATGGGAAATCCAGAGCATTTCCCGCAAATAGGTTTTTTAGAAATGTTTTGACGAAGACTTTGCTGAAAAGCCAATAGCTGGAATAGAAAAAAGTACGATAGCAAATGAGTTTTATTTGAAGAGTGCCTGTCTCAACTTTATGGTAAATTCGTATAATTGGTGGTCAAACAGGGTTGGGGTGATTTAAATCAAGATTTAAAACACTTTGTTTTTAATAAAATATATCAATCAAATAATTTTTGTTTACTGCAATGAAACGGAAAGATTCAAAAATTTATAGGGAATGCTCAAATAAATAAGGATGGGAGTTATTGGATACCGGTTATTAGTTGCGTATTTTGTTTCAATGCCGCTAGTACCAATTGGTACCCAATAACATTACAATACTCTATACCCGACCTGATTTCTAACCGATTTGGTTAGAAATACCAAATACTTGTTGCAGCTACATAAATTTACGGGTGAACGGTCCGCTAGTACCTATGCGTAGATGATAGATAGTTAGGTAAGTATAGGTATTGAAGCGTTGGGTAGTTATGGCTCAGGGTCAGTTAGGCGCGATGCTTGGTTTGCACAGTTATTCCCTAGCGTATGCGGATTTTACAATAGCGTTAGATATTTTAGGACCATGCTAACATGTACTGAGTTAGTTATTGAATACCAGACTCAACTCTACAAATAAAGCTTCAGTGCAAACACGCAATGTAGGAACCTACATATACCTACTTCCCTGTTTGAGGACTCAGATTCAGAAAATCCTCTACAATAAAAAAAAACCGAAGCTGGTACCTACTGTGTAGGAAGGAAAGTGCATTCGTATGTTACAAATGCCTAAACATTTGTATCCACCACCTAGTACGAGTATAATCTGGATTAGATTAATATTAAATTAAAACACTAACTGCCATCCTCAAACAAAACTAATAATATACCTACCTAAACGAATCTTTGACCAATAAATGGTTTTGATTAAATCGTGTTTTTTATTTCCTTTTATAAGATATTCCGTATTTGGCCGAATTTTTTTTATTATTCGGCGGAATACCTAATATAAAAACATATGGCCGATTACCGAATAGTTGACGAATATTCGTTGCATCTCTAATAGAAACACGCCACTTAGACATGGCGCACAGTAAGAAAGAAAGAAGTTCTCGTGGCGATATAATTTTTTTTTACGCTAGAAATCCAGTTCACACTTAAGAGTGTGCCATAAGCAATTTAGTGTTAGAAATCGTTATTTATCTCAGAATCTGTGAAAGCTACTTTCAAATTTAGGGAAATGATACTTTGAACTTTTATCTTGGATTACGTGTTTTAAAAACAGGATTGTTGAAAATTTTCTAAATAAAATATTATTTTGAAAAATACATGTTTTGCACAAATTTTGCCATTTATCTCAGGAACATTTTATTTGTTGGGTTTTTGTTTTGTCAAGAAAGCTTGAAGTATTTCTTGAGTTATGTCTTTTAGTTATTCGATTGGTTGTTTAATTAACTTGTAATTAGATAAAAACTCATTTTTTGCGCTTCCGCCTTTCCAAAAACGTATGTCTCTACTATGTATGTCTCTGTCCCGCTCCTATGAACGCAACATTCTATTGCTATCCTTTTTAAAAAATGGCGCGCAATGCGCACTCTTAACCCGTTTCTTTTTTGATTCATTGTAGCAGTAGGTTTTCTTAACGTATATGTATATATTAGCGGGTTGCCCCGGCTTCGCACGGGTATTTAACAAAAATTTCAAAATCCCAATTTTTTTTAAAAACAACAATCATATATGTATATAGCCTATGTCATCCGGGGATAGTTTAGCTTCCCAACAGTGTTTTTTTGTTCAAATCAGTTCAGCAGGTTCAGAGCCTATTCAATGCAAACAAACAAACAATCAAATCTTTCCTCTTTATAATATTAGTATAGATACAAAAAGGAAGTATAATAGTACCATTCGCGTGTAGCTGCAACGGCGGCGTTTTATTTACACAATGATTGCAACAGTAAAATTGATGTAATGGCGCACTGTGACTAAAAGTGCACACTGACGTGTGGCGCGGGCCCCTGAACCTGGCACGAAGCGAGCGAGCATCTCGGGAGCTGCAACGTGCGCGAGAAGATGTCGCGCGCGAGCCCGCCAGCCGCTGCGCGCCCCTGCCCGCGCCGTGCAGGGCCGGCAATGTAATGCAAACGAAGTGCCGGCCTCATTACCCTGACATTGGTAACAAGTTTACACGTGCCGCGGTAGGTATGTAAACAGTGATTAATGTGATTATGCAAGCGAATGCATCACCCGCCGACTGCGGTAATCTGCGCTCGCGTGTGACAGCGCACCACATCGTCGCGGTCGGGGTGGCGCGGCGGCATCGCATCGGACGGGATACGCGTGGGACGAGCGCACACGCCGAATATCCTTGTTCGTTTTATTGATGTATTTCCTCCGGTATACGGTGATCCTTCATCTGAGAAGGTTAAAGAGTCGCACCTTTCTTCAATTATTAACATGATGGGTTCAGGTGTACTCAATTATATTATTAGCATAGATCGGGCACGTTGTCCCAGCGCTAGCTAAAAAGATGGCCTGTCTGTGTTTCGCTATTAGTACCTACATACATACCTATACCACAGCATAACTATAATGCATACAGTCGTTCGACGAAGGCGTTTTGACAGGGCAATCATGCGGGGGGCAAGGTACGAGACGGAGGAGGGACGCTCCCGAGTATCATACTTTACCGCCTTAGAAGCTCGGGAGCTATTTTTAGGGTTAACCATCGCTCGGGCTAACGCATTTATTTGATTTTGTTATTTACTTGCAAAATGGTGCATGCAACCTGCCGCCGCCGCCGTGAAGGATAGCAGTTCATCATCATTTTTCATCCAAGATTTGATCAAGATTTGTGTTTTTATCAATTTTCACACGAGGAAAAAAGGTAAGTTACTATGGGTACCTATTTTTACGACAAACTTGAAGATTCAGATTACAAATAAATTATTTCTGTAGGTGTGTGCAAGATGGCTAATATTTATTTATATTCTTATGATTTTTGACTAACTCAAGAGTGGAAATAATATGCGATGTATTTTTAATCCATGATGGCGGATATTTCATTTTTAAAATTTCTGTCATGGTTATTAACCTGATTAAAATATAGAACCATATCACTAGGTTTACCTAAAGGTATTTCTTACTTAACTACTTTTAAAAAAATTGAAATTCAAAGTAAATGAGCATTAAGACATAATTTTTGTGCTTATTAAAAGACATAGTTGCTGATTATTAAATAACAACAATATTTCGTAATTTCTTTAATTTAGTTTTTTACTTTAGATAAGTCACAAAAAATCATCTTTAGCTACTCAACATAAAGTGCGCCATAATATTTTAATAATAACAACAAAATCAACAAACCTAAGCTACCTTCATCCTGATAATCAGTCTTCTTAGTTTCATTAATTAACTACATAGTAATCAAATAATCATTTGGAAAAGACATTTGGTATATAAATCAACAACGTAGTATACTTCACATGATAGATTCTTAAGTATGTCAAATATTTAAAAAATAAATCAAATTTATCAAAATATGTACTAGAACACCCCCACAAATATTTTCATTGAATCATTCTTCCTACCCAGCATATTTACTGACTGTTCTTTATTCCGTATCACTTTTTAAAATCAATCAAAACTGCTAAGTTAGAGCTACTAAAAATAGAAAAAAAAATTAAATAGATTTAAGAAAAAACGTTAATATTTTAATATGTTTTTGAGGCAGAAGGCTTACATAATATGTTCCCTTGAACATTTAAGTTTCTGAGTGTTATATCGGATAAAATTCTGACTTTTTGTAGCTGTGGCGGATTTATTGCATAATATGCCAAATGTTTTCCATGCATGCATATGTCTAAAAAAGAACATTCAGTACAACTCATCTTTCTCAAAGTTATTCGAGTTTTGTGTGATTTATCCCACAAAACTTGACGCACTAAAAGTGTGCCCTTAAAAGGTTTAAGACTTTTGGGAATTGAGTTGGATTTGGCTACTGTATCTTTTTCTTCTACTTTCTCTACGATAATATTCAACTGTTCATTTTCGATCTGGTTTTTAATTAGATCATAGAATTGATTAAATGTTCCTACGTCCCTGCCAAAAAGAACCGTCCTATCTGCTGTTCGTTTTAGCGTTGCGCCAACACCGTCAGGGGCACCCTTACCGTGCCCTGCTTCTGAATAATTCTAAGTAATTTTACTTAACTGCGAAAAATCTGTATATAAGTGTGTGATTATAAAAAACATGGTCTTGTTTCTATACTGAGACGATGGCGAGTCCGATACAAAGTGTATTGTATCAATTAATGGGTTCAGTTTGATAACTTGTTTTAACAACGGGACTAGATGAGCCCATACGGCTGACGCATCGTGACGCAAACAATTACTTATTGTACACATGGATGTTGGGGTTACTAGACCAGTATCAAAGTTGTGCGTATATACAACTGCAGTGTGTAAGCAGACTTGTTGTCTACTACCTCCGAAGTGGAAGGATTGCACTTCTTCTGTGTATTTTACAGAGTAATTTTCCGAGAAATCTACGTGTACCAAAGCTTCTTGAATGGTTATATTATTCTTTATATCTTTGATAGTCTGATACTCTCCGACCATTTGTATGTGTGCTCTAGAAATGGTATTATGTCTTTTTCTATTTTAACAATAGCTTCCTTACAGTTGATATTAATGTTCTTCTTCACGGCTATTTTTTGTTTTTTCTGAATATTATTTTTGGTTATGTTTTTAGATATTTTGACCCATTGAAAATATGTAAACGTGTTGCTATCATTCTCAAGATTGTATTCTAGACGATTTGATCTGCAGACATTACAAATTCTTTGTAAGCAATTAATGTTTCTCGAATCATAACATAATTTAGAGATGACCTGTTCACTGTTTTTCTCTTTTAATATTGATTGCTTATGCATCGCAGATATTAATATGAATACTAATTATATGAATACTGCACTGACATGTTTCCCTGTTGATACTTTTCGGAAAAAGAACCCAAAATGGCCGGTGCTTGCAAAAAAATGAATAATGACTTAGTCTGTGAACAAAAATTTTTGTGTCTTTTAAAGGTAAACATAAATATCTTTTCTGCATGCGGACTTTATCGCCGGTAGTAAATTCTTTTTTACCAGCGCTTATTACGCTATGTACATCTTCTGTATAAAAGTTCTGTATGTGTTCGATTCAAGATATTCCCGTTTTCTCATTTGTGTTAATTTGTATTGCACTCTCTTTAATATTTGGTTCCTGTCGTAAGTTTTTTATTTCTTTTATTTTTTCTTTAGTCTCTTATTTTGTTTACGTTGGCTCCTGTCTCTTTTTTGGTAATCCGCTATGATGCGCAATAATCTTTTTCCTTTTTTTTTCAACTCAACATAGCAGACTTGTGTAACTTTTGCATTAGCTTGTGAAATCTCACACAATGGGTCAACTTCTTTGGTATATGGGACTTCAGTATCTGTATGGTTTTCATTATTCTCATGTTCTACAACAGCTTCAATATTAACTTTCTCTAATAAGGGATCAACTCTTTCTTCACTAGCCTCTTCCTTTTTCTTTTTACGATACGTTTTAGAATTTTCTTTCCATCTTTTCCTTTATTTCACGAAAAGATTTTACTTTCTTTGCTTCTTTTTGTTTTAGATATCTTTATCTTCTTTTTTGTTTTTCTATTTCTAATAACTCAGGATCATTTTTAATTTCATTATACTTTCGTTTTTTGCAAATTCAAATGAGCGAGTCTTCTTTTCTCTATATGTTTTTTATTTTTGGGAGGCATATTTGGAGGGCCATTTACGCGGGTCAGTCTTAGTTGTTACGATCTGCAAAAGGCGTAGTAAATTAATATGTAATATCAAACAAACAATTTCAACATGCACACTACAAGCTCTATTCTTACGTTTCCCTTATCCAAAATGACCACTACGCATAGAACCAAACACATGGTACATAAATTAAAATTTTAAATGGTTAAATGAACAAACTCTAACATAGTGCTCCTCTATCCTCTTACTTCTCCAGCTACATGGATATTCTTAGCAAACTACATAAAACTACGTGATTTCTTAGATACTGCCGAAATGTTATAATTACTCATGAAAAAAGTTATTATTACATAATCATAACAAATCTCTTTTATTCCATTCATCAACAATTGTCGCTCCGTCATCATTTACAAATTGGAACATATCTAATAAATGCTCTGGATTACTAGAGTGCATTATCATGTGTACACATTCATTTCGATCATGGTTAAATTCTCTGTATAGTTTCCAATTCTCTTGATCTTCGCAAAGTGCTTTACAGCGACCATCTTGATATGTGGCAAATATTACATCAAACTCATCTAATATATAAGTAAAGCGCTTAGGGTTTACACTATGTCTATTAGTGTCTATTACTAACACGTAATACGTTAGCTTCATCTAGTAAAGTTAAGTTAGTTAATATCAAAATAACCTAAAAAAAGACATCGAAAATGTGAATTGTAAAATGAAAGTACCTACATAATGAAATGTGAGTTGAAATAAATGAATTTTAAATGTATAGTGTAATCAAAATTTATTAGATGATCCACTTGTTTTTTTATATAACTTATATATTGTAAATGTGAAAGTTTATGTGTATATAATGTTAAGTAATGTTTGTTTGTTACGTTTTCACACATAAACTTACTGAACCAAACATATTGAAATGTTTCATACATATGTATATATTGTCTGTACGTACAGAAAAAGACAACAACATAATTATAGTTTTATCTACAATAATAATATATTGTTTCCTATAAATAGAAACGTAATCTATAACGCGATTCGAGCAGCAGGCAAAAGTTAGTTGTGTATGTATATATAATACACAGAATATAATTTATATTGAAAATCGTACATTAAAATTATTATTGGCAACAATCGTCATTGCTCTCAATACAAATTATCATTATTAGTAACAGACGTCATTGTCGTCTCTTGTAATGTTGCTAATAATGATGTTGCCGACAGTGACGAATTCTGGAAAGATCGCCGCCACGACCAAAATACGTTAATTGTAACAAAAAACAATCAGTGCATGTCATTTGTTTCAAGAATACTTCAGCATCGTTATCGGCAAGAGTTAACCATGCACACATAATTAAGATAAAGCTATATATAAGAATGACGTTTGGGATGCTAAACTTTGGAGAATGATATTCAATAACTTACCGCTCGAAAAATAGACGTCCTTTCGCTCTGATGAGTGGCGATCGACTGAGGCACGAGGGGGGGCTCGTCTCTTGAGCCAAATGCGACGCTTCGGGCGCGTTCCGTTTTATCAGAATTTGCCAAAACAATCGTGTTGCCGATAATGACGGATTTTTTTTGAACATTTTTTGTTTTAATTTCTAATTGATTTACGACTTCATTTTTAAATACATTTTGTATGAAATACCTTGAGAGTTTAACAGTCAGCAATATAAATATACAGACGGGTCTACTTTACTGATCATTTTTGATTCATGGCATAAAATATCTAAAACCTACCAAATGGTACATATTTCAGTATTGAAGTTTTTGAGAGTTTTTTTCTAATAGTTCTTATTTTTGATATGTAATTGATGAATTGTAAATGATATGGAATTTGTTTCATACAGAGGAGTATTAAGGCAAGACATTAATTTTGAGCCTCTTGAAGATCCACCCGCGGATATGTTATATGTACTATTGTCATGTTTAAATTGAAAATAAAAAATATCCGCCATCTTGAATTAAAAAAGCACAGCATATCTGTAATGTTGATGCCGATTTTCACCTGAAATCAACAAGTTTTACTTTGACACTAAGATGCGACAACCCTGGCTCTTTTACGCTGTCGCGTCACTTGTCGGCATTTACCGCGAGATCAAGGGCGTCGACCTACTGTATGTTTTTATACTGTGCCTATACGCAGACACACGCTATATATCCAATCAACAACAAAGATAGAAAGACGTACCTAGACCGAAGTGCGACCGAGACAATACGCTACCTACGTAGGTACGGCCATGGTATAAGAAAACAGGTATGCTCTTCCGGGACACGGTGGTGACGTGGTGTCGCCAGACTACGTCATCGTCACCATCGGCGAATGAGAAGACGACTCTGTTTCCTGGTGTTACGATTAGCGTACAATCGTAACTCCCCGAACTCCTGTATGAATCTGATAATACTATGTGGTTTTGTATTTACCAATTATTTATCACATTGACTCGTGTTTAATTAACGCTGTTTTGACTGATCTAACAAATATAATTGACGATTGTCATTTTTTATTGATTTTTCAATTGACTCTTATCTATCACATTTGTTTCCCAACTTTTACATTTTGTTGAAATGAAGTGGCAACTGGACAGTGACGTCACCTGGAGACACTCCCGGAAGAAAACAAGAGCATACCTTGTTTTCTTATACCTACTGAATTATGCAAGACACATATTTATTATGAGCACACAATCATAATTAATGTTATGTACTTCAAATAATAAATTAAAGCAGCGACTTGCAGAATCAAAATAATACTATTTTTACGATTCGTCAACTCCTGCTGAGATTGATGGTGTAAGTTATGGAGCGACTCTACTCGCGACTAGACGTGCGCACCGCGCCGCTGTTGGCCCGCGCCGCGCCGCGCTGCCTACCACCACCGGCCGCGCCGCCGTCATCAGTCGGCGCGCCGGACAGCGACCAGACCAGAGAAGCTTCATTGTTAAAGATAAGGGCTCCGGGCCTTGTTGGCACCCCAATGAATTTCTGGCAACGATATTATCCAAATGTTAGTGGCCGTGAAAAAACAGATTTTTGTCGAATGGTCACTAAAAGGTTACACAGCAATTTAAATTAATTTATCATTTATCGTAACTAACACCTGGTTTATAGTAACATGTTATGTATAGCTTATATTTATAATCATAATTATAAAACGCCCACAAAGAAAACCTAACTTCAAAATGTTGGCATCTTCATAGGCAGAGAGCCATAAAATATAGTTCATTTTAAAAACTTTACGTTTAAAACGTAATTTTTTTGGCTGTGCGTAGTTACGAAACTACTAACTGTATTCAAATGAAACTTGGCAGGATTTGAGTTCATACTATGATGAAGGACATAAAATACGAGTTAATACCCCAAAGTTAACAAAATGATTATAAAATTGTTATTAGTGCCGATAAACGACCTACTGGAGAGTATCCGGTTTGTACAAAGCTCTCGCTACCAATGATGTTGCCGTCGTCCTGGTAGATCTTTTAGAATTTTATATGTAGTTCTAAATTTTATGCGTGTACTGCTCTGTTATATAATCATGTAGTGTAGAGGTATGCATGTTTTGGATCACAATCTAGTCTATGAACCTTAGTTATAATTTTTCTATTTAATATTGATAATACGATTGTTTTCTGTTTTGCATATCAATAAATAAATAAATAAGATCAGCACTGTGACAGGCCAGACATTGTGCTGCGTACACGGGATGACCGCTTGCAATGCATTGGCGAAACGCACCAGGCATTTGATGCTCTTCAGTCTCTACTCGCTTATATACCTACTGTCGTGGCGAAGACGGATACAATCTTCGACATGTGAATCCGAAAACTGACGAGACTGGACACTAAAAAAGTTTCTGCAATGAGCCTAGATACATTTTACCAATAAGAGAAGGTCGCATTGCTCACCTGCAAAGGTTTCGAGGTTTGTTTAACCGCTTTCTGGACACTTGCGCCAAAATTAAAACGGATTTGTGTTTGATAAACGCGTTTGGTATACATCAGAACAGAACAGATGAGAGAAGACTGCGCGCTGAGAATTAAATAGATCTGCGAGACGCCATGAATCAAGACAGAAATTGTGAAGATTTAGGACGACTGGTGATTCTTCCTTCCAGTTTTAAAACTGGACAATAGATGTTTAGTGCCCTATTCTCCAGTAGGTACTATCAAAAGCTTTTGAAGCGCATAATATACCTAGGTAAATGTGGAGCTGTGTGACGTCCAGTCAATAAAATCTAGGTATGTATATGTAAATCTATACTATATTAATAATAATAAGTAAGGTTTGTGAGGTTGTGAGGTACTCTCTGAATCTACTGAGCCGATTTTGAAAATTCTTTTACCTATTGAAAACCACGTTATTTGTGAGTACTATACGCTATATAATTAACAACTAAAAATGTTTACCGCCCAACAAAGAGGGCACGGGTAAGCTAGTCATTAATGTAGGTACTGACCTTTCCAGTCTCACTGTTTAACTTATAATTACGTTAACCACATGAATTTTCAAATATCCAATATACAGTTTTTGATACCTATCCTAAGCTTTTTTTAATCGGTCTGAAATAGTTTAGTATAATTTAGACAGAGAAGCTAAAACAGAGTTCGGTGGCCACGACCTCAGTTTCTCTTCTCTGTCTTAATTAAACGGAACTTCATTTATTTATTTACTATAGAATAGAAGATAGAAGTTAACATTGCTAAAACCAAAGCACTCGCCGTCTTATGATATTAACTATATAAATCTATGTTTTAAATATAATATAAGAGATAATTTACTTTGGGTCTTAATTTGACTTAGATTAAGAATAATAATAAACTTGCAGTGCCCAGTGTGCAGTGCTAGGCAACACAAGATTAACCTTATGACCGCCACGCCCCAAACGCATTTCCGTGCTCTCAACGCCAAGGCACAAATTTAACAAAAATATCTATGAAAAAAATAGTGCCGCCAAGAGTCTATGAATTGTTAATTGTCGATAAACACATAGAGACTTGATTTCGTTGTTTTTTATTCAATAAACGACTTTTTAAATCCTGGGATGTTTTATTTAATCTTGTGCTATCTCCCACTCTTAATACAATATAATTTAGTTCATAAATAAAAAACAAACATTACAAGTAAAGTAGTAGTAAAGCACAGCACTACTCGCCATAGTGATGACGTCACTGTCACGACTGGATGACAACGGCGCCCACGGCCTACCTTTTTTGAAACTTCCCTAGAGAGTACCTAACCTTGTCGCACGCTGATTATCGATTTTGAAATAGATCTCGATTTTTCTTAATTGACGAAATAGGCAGGTATCGATTAAAAATATTTTGTTTTTGGTAGGTCAAGTTATGAAAAACGTTAAACCCACCATAAACGTAGCTATAATATTATATAGTAATATGACTCATAGCAAGGCATAGCGCGATATATTTTCTATATAAATTTTCGAGTGACCGCACCCGCAGCTATAATTTATATATTATATATATAGAAAATCGACCGGGATCCCGTGATCCCGGATCCCAGGATCGAATCCCCTACTTGTAGTAATAGTACTGACGGTAGTTAGATACCTATTTTTCGGAAGGATAATGCGGAAATATGGTCTAAGATATTTACTTTTATAGAGAACTAGCTGCTACCCGCGACTTCGCATGCGCTTTACTTGTACCCTATTTACATCCCCGGGATACCATCTACCTCTGACAAGATCCGTTCACCCGTTTAGGCGTGAAAAGGTAACAGACAGAGAGATAGACCGAGTTACTTTCTAATTTATAATATTATTAAGTAGTATAGGTACAATTAGATTTTTAACAGAAATTACACCTACTTAGTAGTTGCATTATAAAAGTAGATAGAGACGTGGCGTGCTACTCTATGTGCAAAGACAACCCAACTAGTAATCAGAACACTAAAATATAATTACGAAATCCCAGGAATCGACCCCAGCACTTAGTTCGGCCCTGCCAAAAAGTCCTTAGTGAGGACCTGAAAAATCTCCGCGCCGCGCGCGCCACCGCGCGACTGCGCCGTGCAACTACCGTGATCGACAGTCACAACTAAACTCTTCATCGTCATCCATTCCCTCTAAAATTCGCAGGAGGTCAGAATAATCCATCACCATGTTGCACTGCACTATTTTTTCGCTCTTCGCTTATGACGTCATCAAGTTGTCGTCTATACATGACCATGGCGCTCAGGGAACGGATTATTCGGTCGGGCGCTAGGGATGCACCAGACTTGAGTTATCAGATTTATTTTGCCAGGTTGATTTGATAATATTTTTTTATTCATGTATCATATGCTAGTTTTATGTTTTTAACCTTTAGTTTTATTCAAATACCAATAATAATTAAAGATAAGAAATGATAAAATAACATGTTTGAATTGAATTTTGAATATTTTTCAAGAAATCTATGCCTCCTGCATCACGTCACTAGTTGTCAACTAAAGACGACTGTGGCGCTCAGGGCATAGTATTTGCTTGTATGAAAATCTATGTTTTTTATTTCAATATTTCTCAGTACCTGTAGCTCTAAGAGACTTGTTTTTTATACTCAGATGTAGCTGAGATATTCTTATTTGGGAAATGTAGAAATAAAATACCAGTAAAACTTTTTCAATATCTTTAATTCATATTTTTGTAGGGCGGGTTTTTTGTCAACTATAGACGACGTTGGCGGACGAGGGCACGGAGGTGCTTGTCACCTATAGGTGACTATGGCGGGCATAAGGTTAAATGTATCTTTTAACGGGCAATGTATACGCTTCTATAATAAAACTCCAAGTGACTTGCAAAGATTATCTATTTATACTATATAATATTATAAAGAGGAAAGATTTGATTGCTTGTTTGTTTGCATTGATAGGCTCCGAAACTACCGAATCGATTTGAAAAATTCTTTCACTGTTGGGAAGCTACACTATCCCCGGGTGACATAGGCTATATTATTAATATTTAATTTTGAAATTTTTGTTCAATACCCGTAAATAAATAAGCCGTGGGCCGTGGGGCCGCGGCGTACGAATATCGACCCCTCCAACTCAACCCGTGGATGTCGTAAGAGCCGACTAAGGGAACCTACCAGAGGAAGGGCAGCAGCTTCCTTCTGAGTATTTTTAAACACCAACACTGCGATCACCAATCCGCCTGCCAAGCGTGGTGATTATGGCAAATCCCCCCCTACATGGGAGACCATCCACTCGATGGACCGACGACATCGTAGAGGTCGCAGGGAGTCGATGGATGGAGGCGGCTCAGGACCGCTATTTGTGGCGTCGTACGGGGGAGGCCTATGTCCAGCAGTGGACGTGTATGGGCTGATGATGATGATGAAATAAATAAATATTCAAACAAATTGTCAGACATCCTTTGTAAAAAGGCTTATACTAAATATCAGATTATTTAGAGAGGATAAAAAAGCTTGGTATAAAATTTGCTCCAACTCGAAAACTAACAACCTAACAAGGTAAAGGTTTCTTGTTCGCTTCTTCACTTTACCTTAAAAAGATAGAAGTGAACAAAAAAATCAAAGTGATCACTTTATTTCCCTATTTTACTTATGTAATTTAATTTTGTGACGTGTCCAACAGTCCCGTAAGGTCTAAAGGAAATAAAGCACTTTGATATTTGAGTAAAAATAGGTGGTAGCGCTAGTGTACGGTATACAACCGCCTTATGGTGTCCAAACTCAATCCTATTCCAACATCCGGTATCCGTAAATAAGGTTTCCTTAGTTGGTGTGGTTAATAACCAAACATGATTGCCAAACTCAACAGGGCCCGGGGGATTGTTTAGTTTCTTCAAAGGAATCGTTCGTATTAGGTACCTACTCGAGCACGATCATGATTCCGATGGCAAATCTTATATTTTTATATAAAAACAGGTTGGCACAAACTACGGCTGTGAAATCATTTTTCGAAACGCGGCGCGTGGTCAAGCCTCATCCAAGTTCAGAATTGGTTTTACGAGTACGTAAAACATTTTGGAAAGGTGGGGATTCCGCTCCAACTATAAAATCGAGTCGGTGTACAATACGAAAGTACAGTATGGTTAATAAAAAAAAAATCTAGCAAAAGTTTAATTTAAAGAATAATAAAAATTCTCAAAATTGGTTTAGAAGATTCAGAGATTACCCCCTACAACCACACAGACCTTACTTATTTTTATTAGTGTAGTATAGATTTACATATACCTAGATTTTATTGACTGGACGTCACACAGTTCCACATTTACCTAGGTTTCGTATGCGCTTCAAGAGATTTTGATAGTATCTACTGGAGAATAGGGCACTCCACATCTATTGTCCAGTTTTAAAACTGGAAGGAAGAATCACCAGTCGTCCTAAATCTTCACAATTTCTGTCTTGATTCATGGCGTCTCGCAGATCTATTTAATTCTCAGCGCGCAGTCTTCTCTCATTAGTTCTGTTCTGATATATACCAAACGCTTCGTTTTAATTTTGGCGTAAGTGTACTTCAGAAAACGGTTAAACAAACCTCGAAACCTCGAACCAGGTGAGCAATGCGACCTTCTCTTATTGGTAAAATGTATCTAGGCGTAGAATTGCATTGCAGAAACTTTTTTAGTGTCCAGTCTCGTCAGTTTTCTGATTCACATGTCAAAGATCAAAGTTGTATACGTCTTCGCCACGACAGTAGGTATATAAGCGAGTAGAGACTGAAGAGCATCAAATGCCTGGTGCGTTTCGCCAATGCATTGCAAGCGGTCATCCCGGGTACGCAATGTCCCGCCTGTCACAGTGCTGCTCTACCAGGACGACGTTATATGAGTTATCTGCTTTCGGTTTTTTAAATAAGATTCTATTAACTGTAGAGCGTTACCTCTGATCCCATAAGACTCTAGCTTTTCTAGTAGGATGTTGTGCTGGACGTAGTCAAACGCTTGTGTGATATCGCAAAAAATTGAGCAAACTGGAGTGCTTTTGTCGACACTGCTTGTGACACGAGAAAGAAAATCATATAGATCCATATTTATTGACTTATTTTTTCTGAAGCCCTTTTGTTCGATGCAAAATATCTTGTTCGTTTCAAAGTAGTCATTAATTAATGTAGTAATGTATTTTTCAAATATTTTTGATATTACAGGTATGAGAGATATGGGCCTGTAATTTTCCAATGTCTTTTTGCTTTCTTTCTTATGTAATGGTTTTATTATTGAAACCTTTAGTGCCTCCGGAAAGACACCTGCGTTAAGAGTCAGGTTTATAATATGACTGATAGGGGCACTAATACAGTGAGCTACAGTTTTAATAATTTTGGTTGAAATTCCATCGTATCCAACGCTATTGGTATTGTTAAGAGAGAATATTAGTCTAAGAATATCAGTTGGTATACAAGGCTTAAGAAATATAGAATTATTTGCGCTTTTGCAACATTTTGTAACATTTTTACCTGTGTTTTCAATAGGAATTATCTTATCAATAAAAAAGTTATTAAATGTATTAGATATGTCATAAGGATTGGTAATTGATTTATTATTTACTAACGTTTCGTCAATTGAGTCTTTTGGTAGTCTTCTTTTTGTATAGTAGTATAGTAGTATTAATTATGCCCCATGTACTTTTACTTTTATTTTGTTATTGTTTTGGGCTTTTTGTGTAAGTTTTATTATTTTTTTGAGTGTTTTTGAGTATTTTTTGTATGTTTGTTTGTTGGAGTCGGAGGGGGTTTTCCTACGCTCCCAGAGAAGTTTCCTTTTTTTTTTGCTACAGAGCTTTATACCATTCCATATCCAATGAACTGGTTTTTTAATTTTTACTGTTACTATTTTGTAAGGAAAACAAAGATCATAAAAAAGTTTAAACATATCAATAAATAAGTTGTAAGAATTATTAGGATCTGTTTCGCTGTATATTTCGGAGAAAGATAGGTTTTCCAGAGTCTTAATGAACTTGTCTATATTATCTGCGGAATAGTCTCTTTTCTTAACACGCCAATATTTTACCAGAGCTAAATTCCTAACCGAACATTTTAAAAGTTGTGACGTGTGGTCTGACAGATCTAATTCAATTACTTCTGTAGAACATCGTTTGTTAAGGTTGTGCGCAAAATTATCAATACAAGTTTTACTACGAAGTCGTGTTGGCTGCTTCAGAGCAAGCTTAAGATTATAGTTTAACAATAAGCATTCAAAGTCAAGAGTTATATTATTTTTCTTTAAAATGTCAATATTAAAATCTCCCGCTAGTATCACGTTTTCGTATCGTTTTTTAAATGTTTCATGTAAAACTTTCTGTAAACAGTTCATAAAAATATTACTACTAAACAATATTACTTTGTTTTGGTACTCTATACACACATAAAATTAGAATATTATAGTCAGTCAGTTCCACGGCACAACATTCGAATACACTAGTTATAGAAAAGTTAGATAGTTTCTTGACCTCCATCCACCTATTGAGCTCATTATGTACTAATATGCAGGCTCCTCCTCTCTTGCTCTCCTTGCGACTGTAGCACGCGGCCAGGCTGTTGTTCGGTATGGTAAGAAACTGTTCTTGTCCGTCCATCATGAAATGTTCCGTAATACATAAGACATCTACATTATTTTTACGCTCTTGAAGCTCCTTGAGGCATATAGTGCGTAAGTCTGATTTACCTAGAAGGCCTGCAATATTTTGATGAAGTATATAGAGGTTTCTATTCAAGAAAAAACTGGTTTTGTATACCAGTTTCACCATTTTTGTGCTCAGTATTAGAAATTATTTGCTTTGAATAGGCTCTACGGTAATTGATTTTACCTATGATTGTAATAGTATTGGCTAAGTCTTTGAAAATTGTCCGGAGGCCAGAGTTGCTGATTTTTCCTGAGGGTTTATGAAACATTGAGTAGTCGTATGTTAGGTATTTGTTGGTGTCAAATAAGTAGGCATACTTATATTTTTGTACATCTTTGTATAGTAAATTGTTAAACCCTTGAATTCTTTGATTTATTTGGTATTTTCCTAAGCCGTATTGATAAGTCGGCGCACATATTATTAATAATAATACAATAATCTTCTAATGTGAAGTCTTTTATCTATCCTTGGCCCTTTTCTATTTTTGGTATATATTAACGACCTACCTGATCTCGTTAAAAATAATCACGAGATTGTATTGTTTGCTGATGATACTTCTTTAATTTTCAAGATTATTAGACAAAACACAAATTATGACGATGTAAACAATGCAATATCATAAATAGTCCATTGGTTTAGTGTCAATAATCTTTTACTTAACGAAAACAAAACGAAATGTATTAGATTTATTCTACCAAATGTAAAACAAGTAAAGGCTGATATAAACGTAAAAGGAGAAACTTTAGACATTGTAGACAGTACCGTATTCTTAGGAATAACTTTAGATAGTAAACTTCAATGGGGCCCACACATAGATAAACTATCGAAGAGACTTAGTTCTGCAGCATATGCAGTCAAAAAAATCCGTCATCTTGCAGACGTTGATACTTCTAGACTTGTCTATTTCAGCTACTTCCATAGTATTATGTCTTATGGCATATTACTGTGGGGGAACGCTGCAGATATTAATACCGTATTTGTGCTGCAGAAGAGGGCTGTTCGTGCTATCTATAACATGGGTCCTAGAGAATCCCTGCGTGATAAATTCAAAGAAATAAATATAATGACTGTACCAATATATTTATGAAAACTTATTGTACACTCATAGAAATATCGATCGATTCCCTAAAAATTGCGACATACATAATGTAAATACTAGAAATAAGAACAAACTCGCTTTGCCCAAAACTCGGCTGCACAAGATTAGTGTATCTTTTAAAGGGCAATGTATACGCTTCTACAACAAAACTCCGAGTGAGTTGCAAAAATTATCAATAAATAAATTCAAACAAACTATCAAACATATCCTTTGTAAAAAGGCTTATTACAAAATATCAGATTATCTAGAGGATAAAAAAGCATGGGACGACTTTTGCTCCCACTCGAAAACTAACAACCTAACAAGGTAAAGGTTTCTTGTTCGCTTCTTTACTTTACCTTAAAACGAAGTGAACAAAAAATCAAAGTGATCACTTTATTTCCCTGTTTTACTTATGTAATTTTAATTTTGTGACGTGTCCAAGGGTCCTGTAAGGTCTAAAGGAAATAAAGCACTTTGATATTTGATATTTAATTTTGATTGCAGACCGTGTAGTAACTGCGAGGCTTTAGGAGTAAGGTACTGGCAGATGATAGAGCCATTGTAAAGGGCGTCCTGTGCAGTTATTAGCACGTTGTTTTGTTTGTTATTACTTAGTAGGCATACGTTCGGTAGGCAGTTAGACGTCCTATTTTGTACTAGTCTCTGGTTTACGGTTGCAATTTTTTTCTTAATCGTAGGTAAACAAGGAATCTGATATGTTGGAAACAGGTACTGCTGGTTATCCTCCAGTACATTCGTATTTTCAGTTTGTAAGACTGCAGTTTGAGTCTGTGTCTCTATGTCTATCTTTTCGGGTTCAATGTGAGTTTGGCATTCTTTATTGAATTTAAGCAGTTGTTGAGGGGACTTTTCTGCTTCTGTTTGTGTTTTTTTATGTTTTGCGGGAGTATTTTTAGGTTTTTTGCAATCTAATTCAGTAGGTATCATGTTTTCTGTTTGTGTACGTTTGTCTAACTTGATGTTATGTTGTGTTTTTATATTTTTTCGAGCAGACCTTGGAGATTTAGTTTTCGCAGGACTAGTTCCAATTTTCCTATAAATCACGTTCTTTTTTGCCAGTTCAATATTGTTATTTCTAAGCTATCTATTTTCGAGACTTAAGCGTTCTATTTCGTCATGGGCACTAGTTAATTGGGTCTGAAGCTGATCGATTTTTTGCATGAGATTCTGTTCTTGTTCATTTAAATCACTTGATATATCAGGCAAGCTTATAGTGCTGCCACCTATTGTGTCGTCAATGCTCATATCTGAATCATTGTGGGTGGATGTAGTTTCTAGAGCTAGTTGTGTGTGCGCACGCCTGAGCGTAACATTACGAGTATCTGCAGGGTCCATTCTTGAGCTCCCTCTAGTGACGAGTATCAGTAACGCTCGCCTTTAGTTATATCAGAAATTATAAAATTTGCAAAAAATCAAAAAGAGACCATCTAGAAGGTTTGAACTTGCTACGTCGCGTCCTTCGGTATTTCAGTCGGACATACATATATACAACTACGCCAAGACGACTGTAACAGCTTATGCGAAAATTACGAGTAGCTTACAGATGCTATGTAGCTGGCGTTCATTGTTTTATTTGTGATGGTCGACTCGGGTCCAAAGGTCAGTTTATGCGTAAGGTAAACAATGATTCATTGTAAGTTGTTGCAACGGTTTTTATGGCAAGAATATGAAAATTTACTCACTTTTTGAGCCAATCTCTTAATTTCTTGATTAAGTATGGTTTCTTTAGACTTTTTATTGTTTTGTCGTGTAAATGTTTTGGTGAAATATCCATGCGTTGGCTATTTATTTGTATTTTTTTTCTTGTTTCATATCTTCTCGGCAGATGAATATTTTGGGCTGAAAACAATTTGTGGTGATATTTGGACCACACTTTACGCACCAAATAACTCAGTATCACTAAAACTTCGCTTTTACTATTTTTGGGAATATTCATTTACGGAAGCGATGTCTACTAAGATAGCAGCGCCATCTGTAACTGTGTTATTAATGTCAATTTCAAGGTTAGTCAATAAGTTGTTAGTGAATAATACCGTACTGTCATCTGCAAATAATGTCATTGTGTTATTTGTAACATTAGGTAGGTCGTTAATGTATACAATAAAAAGTAAAGGTCCAAGTACGCTGCCTTGAGGTACACCGTAACGTACGATTCTCGTGTCAGATATGTATGTCATGTCGGTGCACGTCTTAGGGCAGAGTTTTTCAATTTGCGTTATCTGTTTTCTGTTCTCTAAATACGACTTAAATAAGTCATTGGCGCTTCCTCTTATTCCATATTGATATAATTTAGTAAGTAATAACTTATAATCGACATGATAAAATGCTTTAGTCATATCCATGAACATAGCTATCGCAGTGTTTCCTTTATTGATATTAGTAACCCTGTTCAGAAAATCATACACCGCCATGTTTATTATTTTTTTGTTTAAATGTCAACAAATAAATAGTAATTAATAGCAGAACTAAATGATAATTGCACTTTGCACAGCGCATTGAGTTACAGGGCAACACATGGGTGTCGGTCCAGTGTCTGAGGATGGGGCCATCCACCCGCTCAGCCACCGTGATCAGGAGGCTGTTGGGGCTGGCGCGCACCCTCCGCATCAGAGATGCGACCCGCTTGCGCATGATGGCGTGGAAGTCATCTACTTGCGCCTCTGCGAACATACCCGATGCGCTGCAGTAGCGCGGCAGCCCCATCAGCATCCGGAACGCGTTATTGTATTGCACTCGGAGGGCGTTGTACGCTGCTCGAGTAACGTTGATCCACAGGCTGCAGGTGTAAAACGATTGGCAGAACGCCCTAAACAATGTAATTTATACCTTTTGGAGCATTTTGCGAACCTGCGGATCAACATGTTACTCCTCACTGCCAGCGCCCTCCTCTCCCTCTCGACATCCATGTCGTCTTTGAGGGTATCGGTGACCCAGTGCCCCAGGTGCTTAAAGTACGACGTCAATGCCAAATCATAAAAAAGTAAAAATATTTATTTCACCAAAACTGAGCCAAAAAAATTATTTGGGCTCTATCGCTTAGGGGTATAAAAATATTTACAGCTTATTCTCATACCTACCAAATATGCACACAAAATTTCAGAATAATCGGTCAAATCATTTCGGAGGAGTTTTGTTACAAACACTGTGACACTAGATTTTTATATAATAGACTAGTGGGCCGCCCCGGCTTCGCACGGATTTTTAACAAAAATTTCAAGATACCTATTTTTTTTAAATATAATATAGCCTATGTCACCCGGGGATAGTGTAGCTTCCCAACAGTGAAAGAATTTTTCAAATCGTCAGTAGTTTCGGAGCCTATTCACTGCAGACAAACAAAAAATCATATCTTTCCTCTTTATCTCTTATAAATAGTAAGTCTTTATTGACAAAGAAAATAACAATCAAATAATATAAACAAATTAAACTAGTATTTACAATTGAGTTAAATGCAGACTGTTGCAAACAATCTACAGATAACTCAACTGGTCCATATCAATAACAAATATACAATATTAGTAAAGATTACTATAGCTAGATATGGTAAATTACTGAAACCAGGCGCGAATCTAAACATAGATTTAGAGATTTTGGGTGATTAAATAAAATACTTATATAAAAACATATCTCAGCAACCGTGACACTTAGGACATTGAATCGTTTCCTCCGAAGAATTGTAGCCCATGACACCACAACATCGCCCTCAACTCGCAAAAAAATTATGTCGGTTCCAATAACAAACACCTATACCTCTATATATATTCTCTAGTAATCGAACGAAAATGGAAATTTCGTACAAAGTAGAGCTGCTTTTTCACTTTGAAATGATGATAGTACAGGGTGGGGGTCATGAATTCGTTAACATTAGAAAAAACCACATAATATTTTTTTTATTATACATATGTACTATACTTTCTCTCTACATCTATATTTTTTACGATACATATGTCCAATATGTATCGTAAAAAATATAGATACCTAATAATTGTCTCGACTTTTGCATTCTTCTTAGCGAGCACCGAAATTTGTAAGCGAGAGAGTGGGGTCGCAGCCATTTCCTGGCTAATATTTTGACGACCTCTGTGGCGCGGCGGGCGAAGGTCCGCCTGCGACGCAGGAGGTTGCGGGTTCGATTCCCGCCTCGGGACAAATGTTTGTACGATCTGCAAATATTTGTTCAGGGTGTTCTGGATGTTTTCTATGTATAATAAAAAAAATATCTATCTATGTATCGTATTATATTAAGTATATCAGTTATCTAGTACCCATAACACAAGCTCTGCTTAGCTTGGGGCTAGATAATGCTGTGTAAAAAAATTGTCAAGCATTATTTATTTATTTATTTATTTACTTTCAGTTGAGTCGACTCTTTGGTTTATTGATGTATACACTGCTTTATAAATCAACCGACAGTAATAACTCTGCTGGGGATAAATCTAGACTCCTCGGTGGCCATGGGATGTCATCTCAGCAGCAGACGTGTGATATTTGGCTACATCTTTCTATAATCATGTGTTACGATTGTAGCCAGCAAATTACAGTAGCTGTGGTGCCAAAAAACCCTGGATTATGTCGAATCTGGATCACGTCGAACAGACGCAGAACATTTCTGAAATTTCTCTTCGCTCGTGGGCCGCCGGTTAGCTACACATTTAGTGTCGATCCTGTCTCCTTGAACTTCTTTATCCATTTCTTTACCAAAAGAGCACTCGGACACTGATTCTAGTCATGTAAATCGTATTCAACGCGAAAGAGCGTCTCACAGTATTGAGAAAACTATTGTTTAAACAAAATTGTTTACACTATAGGCACGCCACCGTCCCGTAAAGCGATCCATTACGAGAAAAAAAACCAGAAACAAGCTAGCGGTAAGCCCCCTTTCCGCGTCCCACACGACTTACGTTCGCACGGTATGTAAGATTTAAATGTAAAGTAATCAAGTAAAATGACAAATATACAGGATGGGCATCCTGTATATTTATCATTTTACTTGACACTGTAGTTTTAGTTCTTACAAGTTAAAACGTATTAAAAAGTCAGATTCATAACATCTGACCGCAAAAAACTAGAGTAGACATCCAGTATCGACATAATAATTTGTATGACGTCAGCGTGACAATGGAATTCATAATTTTGCTAGTTTTTGTACAGTACACGTCGGACACGACCGACTTGTCCTTGCGTAATCACTAATCAGATATAAGTACCTGTTTTCTCACGCCACGCTAATAATAGGTCCATTATATCCAAATACGGTGTAAAATTCCAGAGGTCTACCTATTTTGCTTTCTGAAAATAAAAACTTTGAAACTTAGAACGCGAGACAAGTTTCAAAGTTTATGTCAGTCCGGGGCGTGCCGGACAAGTTTGTATATTCAGCAAATATTTATTCCGGGTCTACATCAATTTTAGGTAGTAGGTATGTCGTCGGTCAGCTTCGGAGTCTACTGCAAATGAGCATAGTTTCTAATAATGGTTGTTACAGTGCCGTTTCGCGTGTCGTATCGTATTGGAAGGTCCAGGGACCAGGGCGCTGTAAGAGGCTTAGTCGATACGCGGGGCTAATGAATCCGCGGGTCTCTAACCGACATTAATCTCGTTAGCCGCTGCCCAGCCCGCTTACAAATCAACAAACATAAGTCGATGCGACCGATCTAAATAGGTACCTACATTATGTTTTAATTTTTTCTGATCTAGCTTATTTTAGTTGAATAGGGAGGACACTTAAGTAATGGAACTTATTGACAAGAGAAGCAAAATGGCTTACCTGCATAACATAACTATTGCCTATTACAAAGAATTACATACTAAAATACTTTTTAAAACGTTGATTGCAGCGCCCCCTGCTGAGTAAACACTAGACATGTGCGCCGATCGGCGTGGCGCACGCCGCCGATCATTTTGGCCACGCCGCCGCCGCCGATGTTTTCATCGGCGTCAAAACTCAAATCATATTCTAAACTAAATAAATCACTTTTCTTATCAAATGTAGTATATTTTATGTACAAAATTTGTATTTTTAGGGTTCCGTACCTCAATACAATAAAAATAGATAGGAAGTACTAAGAACCCAATGTGTATGCAGTAATTGCACTTATATGGTTATTGTGATTTCCCTGTACCTTCTACAAGCAGTTCCATAATTCATAATTCATAATTCATTTATTGTTTGTGAATCAGGTAATATTACAGTCAGATAATAAGACTTATTATACTATTTAGATCGCTGGATTCTGCCACTCGGGCGTACAAACATTTCAATATACCTAACATACATAATTTAAGAACATTGCAACATACTATGTATAACAACTAGACAATTTAATTTTATTTAGAAGTATGTCAATATAATATAATTTAAAGCAATACTCTTCTTTATGAAACCTGGTCAAATTATGCAATTTAAATATAATAAAAATGTCTGTAAGTGATGAATATGTCAAAATATTATTATTTAATTAAAACAAAGGTCAAACAAATAATACTGTCCATAAATTTCACAATTTTCAGGTCAAAAATATTTAAATAACAGAATAAAATATATGTTGGGTATGGAAATAATGGTTTGTAGAAAGAAATATAACTTATTTACATAGTCACAATGTTTACAATTATTATTAATGTCGAACAATACGGTCATTTAAGAAATCATTTACAGAATAATAAGATTTTCCAATTAAAAAATCATTAAGTTTTGCACTAAATTGGTTGCTGGACAAATCACGAACAACTTTTGGAATTTTATTATATATTTTTGGTCCCATACTAAATACACTTGAACGTAACAACTTTGTTCTGCACGGCACATTGCGTAATCTGCCCTCAGACCGGCTTCCAACTGCAAATCTTTCAAATAGGTCGGGATTGTTTTTTACAAAAACGGAAACTTCGTAAATGTATAGACACGGAAATGTAAGTATTTTTAGCTCAGTAAAGTGACTTTTGCATGAGTCTCGTCTTCGTAAACCACAAATTGCTCTTAAACAGCGTTTTTGTGCTTTGAATACTCTAAGGTTGTCCGTCGAGTTCCCCCAATACATGATGCCGTATCTTAAAATTGAAGACACGTTTCCGTGATAAGCAGTGAGCAAGGTGGATAGATTTGATACCTAACTTAATTTAAAAAGAGCATAAGAAAATTGTTTTAGTCTTTTACAGATAATGTCAATATGATATTTCCAATTTAATTTATTGTCGATATGAAGTCCTAAAAACTTAGTAGAGTTTACCTCAGTCACTTTGGTGCCAAAGTAGTCAATACCAACGTCAAGGTCTGCATGACTTCTTTGTTTAAAATTCATTAAGTAAATTTTTGTCAAATTTATCTTTAAATTGTTAGATGATAGCCAATTAATAATAGATGTCAAGGTAGATTTAATGTCCAATTCAAAATTATGTGTCTTATCATTAATAAATAATACAGTACTATCATCTGCAAATAATGTTAAAGGATGCATAGTCACTTCAGGCAGGTCATTAATATAGATTAAAAATAGGAGTGGACCTAAAACACTTCCCTGGGGAACCCCATGTGTCACCACTCTGGGGCATGATTCGTAAATGGTGTCTGTGTGTGATTCTAGACATATTCTATTAATTTGGGTCACCTGACTTCTGTTACTGAGGTATGATTTTATGAGATCATTTGCTGTACCTCTGATACCGTAGCCATCCAGCTTACGTAATAGTCTATCATGATTAACATGGTCGAATGCTTTGGTCATGTCCATGTATAGCGCTATTACATTTTTGTTATTATCCCTATTAGTCATAACATTATTAAGAAAGTCAAAAATAGCTTTATTTATAGACCGACCTCGTCTAAAACCATACTGATCTTTACTCAAAATTCCATTTTCCTCCAAGTAGCTATAGAGTTTGTTATATACTACCTTTTCTATTATTTTCAAAAATACAGGGATAAGAGCTATAGGTCTATAATTTTCCACACTATCTCGTGTTCCTTTTTTATGTAGAGGTTTTATTATGGTCATTTTAAAAGTATCCGGGAAACACCTTGTTCTAAACAATTATTGATTAGAATGGATAGAATTGCTTTTTAATAATCAAATATTTTATTGAATATAAAGAATACACTTTAGTAAATGTTCTCCGAACAAGCCAAGTAAACTCCAAATATTTTAGCAATCCCTTATTTCCCATTTGTTCTTTTATTATTTATCTTCATTCTTCCAATTCATATCTCTACTGGTTTATTTCACCGCTGGTCACTGGGTTCTCTTAGATCCATCAAACCTCAACTAGGTTCTTGATCTAACTTAGGGTGACCTAGAAAGAACCAGCCTCCCATCACCTGTCAAATTTAAATTTAAAATTTCCATTTCAATATTTCATCTAACGTCTCTTACTCTTCTACTAGAAACTCATTGTATACTGCTATTTTTCAGGGATTCATACAATGGTTATGACAAGAAAGGCATGCGACCTGGAGGCCAAGCTGAAGCTCGCTACGGCCCAGCTCAAGGAAGCGAACGAAGACCGGGACAGGCTGCTTCAAGAGCAGGAGGATAGCGAAGCTGAGTTCTTGGCTAACCTTGGCAGAATCAAAGCTCTCAAGGGGGAACTTGTTGAACTCCATGCTCACCATGACGAGGCAGTATCAGAAGTCGACTGTTTGAAAACATGCCTGCGTTCTGTGGACAATTGTTATGAATCGTACGAGCTGGTGTTGCAGCTTAACAAGGACTTACAGCAGGAGCTTTCAGAGTGTGGAATAAAACTTGATAAATTAGAGTGTAAGTCCTTGCCTTCACCAAGTTTTTGTAGTTTAGATCTACAGACAGAGCTCATGATATCTGATCCCAACATATCCAATGTTCTGACTACACCATATAGCCAAGGACAGAGCCAAACACCGGTCATAAAAGGGAGTAATAAAATTAAAAAATATGTAAAAATAAGGAACTTCATTAAGAAGTCAACGATAAATCTTAAGAATCAACAACTTCTCAATAATGCTAAATTGAGCACGGAAAAATGTAAATGTAGCTTACAAAAAGAACTGGACTCCTGCTATAATTTAATAGGACGCCACTAAGGATTTAGACTATATGTCTGAGGAAATAGTTAGCTTAGAAAGGGCACTTCATGACGTAACATGTAAATATAAACAGTCCCAAAAAGAAGCCAATGACCGCAATCAGGAAATGCAGGATATTGTTAATAGCAATAGTATGTATGTTGAAGTACGGCATAACTGTACTCAAACAGATTTCGAGATGGCACCTACAAACTGTAATTCTTTAACTAGAGACGGTGCTGTGGAGGTGGTGCATCTATCACCGCTGTTGTCACCATCCGCATTGCTGGCGGCATCACCTTCGCTCGAGTCCACTGTAATAGCTCTAGCAACAATACAACACTCATTGCACCCATGGGTGGTCCTTCAGTTCAAGCTACGCCGTCTCTGGTTAAGGATTTAGATCTAGACCACAGTCAACAAACACCGAAGACTGTGATATACTCGGATAAGTTAGGTGCTGGGATGGGTCTGATACTTAGTGACTTACTAGTACAAAATGTTGTAAACAATTGCTATCCAGATCCTAATATTAATGTAATTACGGATTGTATTCAGAAGGATAACTCTCTGAATAAAAGCACCACTCTAATTGTTCAGCTTGGTGAAATTTGTGTAAAACGTGTGTAAAATGTAATTGAGGTAATTCTAGAAAAGGTACACAATGGATTAGGAAACTAATTATTTGCTCCTTTCATTACTCAAATTCATTGACATCAAAGCAAAATGAAAATATATCAAACAATAACTTGCTGATGTACAACATGACATGTCGTCATAATGATGTATTACTTTTTGATACGAATAAGTTTATTAGTAAAACTTTTTTGACTACGGATACAATGTACCTAACCAAAAAGAACAAAATGATAATTGCTAAATTGTTAGCATATAATATTTTTGATCCCGTTATAAATAGTATAACGCAGTTGCCTGACGAGCCTGTACATGTAGTTAGTAGTAGTACTAATGAGGGCCATTAAAGCGATCGTGTCAGTAAATACAAATTTAAACTGACCACAACGACAACGGGAAAGCAAAAAACACTTCATATAGTCCATCAGAATATACAAGGCTTACCCAGCAAAATCCTAGAATTAGAACTATTTTTGAATTATTTAAATGTAGATGTTATGTGCTTAACAGAACACTGGATTGTGGAGAATCCTTTTATCATAACTATTGTTTTGAAAGTTCCTACAAAAGAAAGGCTGCTATACGTGGGGGCTCTCTAATTATAGTTAAAAATTGTCTTAAATGTAAAGAACGGAAAGATATTGTAAACCTCACTATCGAGAGGACTATTTAACTTTCATGTGTGGAACTGGAGCGGCATATCATAGTGTGTGTGTACCGCCCCCCCGATGCAAATCAGGTAGCTTTTGAAAGTACTATGGAAGAAGTTTTGCTGAAAGTATTTACATGTAAAAAGAATCTCATTGTTTGTGGCGGCTTTAATATAGATATTTTAGCGAATCCCCTTGCCGATAGATTACTTAATTTATTCAAATGCTTTAGTTTACAACATACTTTTATTGACCCAACTAGAGTTACCCTAACATCTGCCACTTGTTTAGATAATATTTACTGCAGTGAATCTCCAACCAGCAAAACATTAATCAAGCATTTCAAATCAGACCATTATGGTCAGAGTGTTAACTTTAGTTATAATTTGAATGATAGAAACAATGTTGAGGAATAAACCTACAGGCCTATTACAGAGAGCCGTATTAAGAATTTTCAAAGTAAAGTGGAACTAGCAGTATCTAATATATCTTGTTCTGATGACCCTAATGTTCTATTTACCAATCTTTTTAATGTTATAAACAGAGAACACAGTGAAATATTCAAACGTAAAACATGCACAGTTAGAGACAGGGTCGGGTTTACTGATTGGGCCACTCCCGGCATTTGTAGAAGTAGGAATAGACTATACGATCTTTATGGTGCTAGAGAAGCTATGTTACATGATCCTGTGTTTCTCTTGTATGTAAACAACTACTCGAAAACATTTAAGAAAGTCTGCAACACAGCAAAGTGCCTATTCTTGAGGACAAAAATTGTTAACTCATCTAATAAAATAAAAGCAACATGGAGACTAATAAATAACGAAACTAGTAAATCTAAGCCACGTAACAGAGAAATAAGGTTAAAAATTAATAATTCAATTCTTATACATGAAAAGGATATTGCCGATCTTTTGATGCATTCTTCTCCGATATCCCTAAAGTTGTTACCCGGACTCTAAACTCCTCCCCTTCGATGGCGGTTGAATTATTAGAATCATCTGTTAAAAATGTAAAGAGGTCTTTATATTTACTCATGTAAATGCCAATTATATAGTCAAAACGTTTAAGTCTATTAACATCAAAAATACTGAGGATCTCTGGGGTATCTCAACCAAAGTACTAAGTTCAATTATAAAGGAAGTGGGTCCTTGTTTGGCCTATATTTTCAATAGTTGTATCGACGCAGGAGTTTTTCCTGATCTCATGAAATATAGTAAACTGGTTCCTCTTTTTAAATCTGGAAGTCACACTGATCCGGCCAATTACAGACCAATTTCAATACTTCTAGCTATAAGTAAAATTTAAAAAAAAATATTCTCACACATCTATCCTCTCATTTTGTCCTTAATAGGCTACTCCATAAAAATCAATTTGGCTTCACCAAAAGTAGATCAACAACCGATGCTGGTACAGTTTTACTAAAGCATATATTGGATGCCTGGGATAAAGCGAAAAATGCTATTGGTATATTCTGTGACCTTTCTAAGGCTTTTGATTGTGTAGATCATGGTACATTAATTAGAAAATTGAATCACTATGGAATTCAAAACAAGGCACTGGACCTTATGCAATCATATTTATCTGATAGAGTTCAAAAAGTAGCTATTGGCAAAGAAAGATCTAGGGGCTCAAAAATTGAATTAGGCGTCCCGCAAGGATAAATATTAGGTCCTATTTTTATTTTTAGTATACGTAAATGATCTCCCCTTTTTAGCAAAAGATCTGTGTGATATAGTCTTATTTGCTGATGATACTTCACTAATTTTTAAAGTTGACAGAAATAAATGTAATTATGACGATGTAAATGATTCGCTTTCACACGTTTTAGGGTTACATATTGATTCCACTCTTCAATGGAAACCGCAACTTGATGCTCTCGCAGGCAGACTTAGTTCAGCAGCCTATGCAGTTCGTACAATTAGATATATTACCGATGAAGATACAGCTAGGTTAGTTTATTTCAGTTACTTTCATAGTATTATGTCCTATGGTATTTTGCTTTGGGGAAAGGCAGCTGACATCCAGGCTATCTTTGTTCTTCAAAAAAGGACTGTACTCGCAATTTACAAATTAAAGCCACGCGACTCTTTGAGGGAATTATTTAAAGAAATAAATATTTTGACAGTAATATCGCAATACATCTATGAAAATCTAATGTATACGCACAAAAATACATAACAATGGAATCTACAAGCTGGATACGCAAGTCGATACTGAGGTACGGCCTCATTTTGTAGAGTATCTTTAATCTATAGAAACAGTTCCTAACAGAAACAGCAACATGCTTCTCATAGCGAAGGTGACTGTCGACATGCAGACCGAGGTTACGTGCCTCGTAGACACGCTCCACTGGCTCACCCATAAGCACTACATTCTGCGTGGAGCTCAGACGCTGTAGCTGATACTCAGTGCCGAAAATTAAATATTTTGTTTTGTTTGGATTTAACAAGAGGCTATTTATTTCTGACCACAGAGCAATATTAGATAGATTATTATTGAGACTTTCTATAGCATTATCAATTTCAGACGGTTTGAAGGAGATATAAATCTGAACATCGTCGGCGTATATATAAAATTTACAATGCTTTATGACACTTTGAACGTCAGCTGAAAAGATTATGAATAGAATTGGACCCAGAATTGAGCCCTGCGGAACCACTTGTTTTGCAGGCAGAATATCTGAGATCAAGTCAGTACCATCACTGCGAGTTATCTTAGTACACTGGTAGCGGTCACTAAGATAACCGTTGAACCAACGCAAGGCCCCTTGGTCAAAACCGTAAGGTTTCACCGGAGGACTAGTGGGGGTCCCACTGCGGGGGCAAACTGCCGGGGGCCCCCACTGCCGGTGCCCTCCACTTTGGGGGCCTACTGAGTGGGTACCAATGCGGGGGGTACAGCGGGGGGCAACTGGGGGTCCCACTGCGAATAAATGTGGGGGCCCACTGCCGAAAGCCCCACTGCCGGCGCCCCACTGCCGGTGCCGCCACTGTGGGGGGCTAATGAGGGGGTACCACTGCGGGGCAATATGGGGGCCCCACTGCGGGGGGCTACTGGGAGGGTCCGGTTGCGTGACGGGCCCCGCTGCTGAGGTCCCCACAGTGGGGGGCTAACGCGCTCTATCGCCCTTGCCCTGCGCGTCATCCTGCAACGCGCAAAATTTTACTTCCTTCCTCTCTCAATATTAGAATGAAAAAATATTTAGTAACAATTCCGCGCACAACCCTCTCTGATAGTATTCATCAAAGTAAGTTGTCTACTAGTTTCTTCTCGCCACGAGACATCTTCAGGACACCACAATACTTGACATTGAGATTGGTCAGCACAGCAACACCGACAGAGTCTCGCCAGTGATGTTGCCTCTCCGAGCTCCTCGCGCCAAGTGAAGCATTGCCCGCAAAACCTCCCTTTATATAGTCACGGATCAAAGAGTGCGCACACAGAGTTCATAGTGTGTGTGTGTGGCAGTACTATTGTTTGAAAAGATTCGTAATAACGGTGACCTAGGCAAACCTGTACTCAGTTCATTCAACAGTGTATTATTACTATATTTTGTAAGACTGACATCCTAAATCCCTTATCACAAGTATGTAAAATAGAAAAACAAAGATTTTGACTTAAAGAATGACCAGATTCCAATAAATGTTTTGCAAAATTAGATTTTTCTGGATAATTGTTTCTATAAGCAGCTAAATGTTCTTTATACCTAACCTGAAAACTACGACCCGTTTGACCTACATAAATACCATTACATTCGTCACATACCAACTTATATACACCCGATTTTTTATTGTTATCTAACCTATCTTTACCGTTACAAATCTGTTTTAATAAATTGTTTGTTTTGAACTAGACCTGTGTCGATCGATCATTTTTCAAGTCCTGTTCGATCACGATCGAACTTGCAGAAAGATCGAATCAAAAAGACTCGATCGTGTCGCGGGTCGCGGGTCGCGAATACCCATGACTTGCCACTACCATGCCGCGCCGGTGCGTGCAGTCTATCGTTCGATCGATCGATCGATCGTTCGTATTTGTCGGGAAAAACTATCTTACCAGTCACGCCATAAGGTTCACTTTGTTTTGCATTGCATGAATGAATTGATTGACTCACTCAAAGACTCGATCGTTCGTATTTGTCCGGAAACAACTACCTTACCGTTACGTCATAAGGTTCATATTTCTTTTACAAGCAAATTAAGCATGATTCAATATACAATCAATCGAACGAAAGACCCGTTTGTTTTGAAAGTCGCGGGTCACGGTTTTTTTTCGAGAAAAACTACCATAATAGTCTCAACATAAGGTTCAGTTTTTTGACTGTCATGCAGTCTGTCATTCATTCAATCAATAGGTCGATCATTTGTATTTGTCGGGGAAAAAACTACCTTAACTTTCACATCATAAGGTTCACTTTTGTTTTACATCATCAACGCCAGAATGATCGACTGAACGATCGAATCCTTTTAAAACTAGGGATTCGATCGATCACTCACGGGTCGCGATCGAGTCTTTGTGATACGATCGATCACGATCGACACAGGTCTATTTGGAATCAGTGTACATCTAAACACGGTGCTAGCTGGACCTGTTTAACTTTGGCATTTTTTGTTGAAAAGTGTCTCAAAAGGCCATCGCGTGCATTTCGCAAATGCAACAATAAACAGTTAAAATACAAATAAATCCAAAGGCGTAACATTTCACTCTTAGGATTGCGATATAATTAAATAACTATTATTTTTCCTTCCGCTGCTGTAGCGTTGGGACCAGACTATAAACAAAGTAAAACTACCAGCTAATCTGTGGTACACAGACTTAGACGTGCGACCCGACCTTAAATTTTCCGGCGGCGGCGCGCCTACCTCCACGGTCAGCGTGGTGGCGCCGCCGCGCCGTTTGGCGCGGCGGCGTGGTTTGATTTTTTGTCTCTTATGTAGGTATTTAAAATTAAATAGTAGTTAGCCCCTAACCGTAACGTCGTGACTGTTTTAGTTTGAATCGTCTGTTTCGAGTTTTTTTTAATATCTTTATTCATTAAAGAGGGTTTGATCAGAGTGATCATATCACCCTCATAGTTTACAATAAATTTACTGTTCCGGAGCTACATATTATGACGGTTTGAAATTGCCATTGCAAGACGTAAGGCGCAAAAATAATAAAAAATCAATAAACCATTTAAAAATGGGTTTCTTATTGTGTTTTGCTTTCTCCTGGATGAACGGTCAAAGAGGTTCGCTAAGTTTGTTGTAGAAAGCGATGTACGAATTCATATCTCAAAAAAAAAAAAATACAGCTCGATCTAGGCTACAAGAGCTTTCATTTGATAGGTCGGTATTTAGTTTAAGGTACACAGTAATAACTAAGGATAGGAGTTATTGGATATTTTGGCTACCGATTATTAGTTGGGTATTTTGTTTCAATTCCGCTAGTACCAACTGGTACCCAATAACGTTACAATACTCTATACCTGTCCTGATTTCTACCCAATATATTTCTAACCGATTTGGTTAGAAATACCAAATACTTGTTGCAGCTACATAACTTTACGGGTGAACGGTCCGCTAGTATCTATGCGTAGATGATAGGTTAGGTAAGAATAGGTATTGAAGCATTGGGTAGTTATGGCTAACGGTTGGTTAGGCGCGATTCTCGCTTTGCACAGTTATTCTCTAGCGGTATGCGGATTTTACAATAGCGTTAGATATTTTAGGACCATGCTAACAGGTACTGAGTTAGTTATTGAATACCGGACTCATTTCTAGTAATAACAGCGAAAGGAGCGAGCGTTTTTTCGAGACTATCCACTGCCGCGCCGCCGCTGCCCCATGTGTAGTCGATCAGTCAGCGCGCCGACCAGCGACCAGACTGTATAGATAATCTGTTTTATCAAAACTCTCTAAGAAACATAGCAGTGGTGCGCTGAAGATTTCTACTTCTTCTAGCAACCGCAATCACAGAAAACCTTGAAGGAGACTACATTCTTAAGTACTGGAGGGATAAATGATATGTTTATTGGAGAGTTTTGAACAGATTCTCCGGTCTGGTTGCTGGTCGTCGCACCGACGCGACTGATAGAGACGGCGGCGGCGGCGTGAGAAAACAGCGGCGAGTGCCGGCTTGGCGCGCACGTCTACATATCTTTGGCTATTAAGACGAATCATACAACACCTCATTTGTTGAAAGCGGACCAGTAGTTTCAGCGCTAAGTGGAAACATAAAAATCGGCTACATACATACATACATAGGGTGTCAAATTCATAACACTCCCGCCCTTCGGTACTCGGGTAAAAATTATCGGACCTCGAACAACATTACGCCTCAAATTGCACAATGCTATATTGCTTAGTCATGTATGATTGATTGCATGAATGCATCAGCATTGCCATATGATGCCATATGTTGATGGATGGGATGACAGACTTGAAGCGGTGTTTTTAGGAAATTGAGAAACTAATTAATTACTAGATATTTACTAAAGTGGCAGTTATAGACGCTAAAGTGCACTCTTAATTCTTGAAAATATATTAGGACATAATTAGATACTAATTTATTTGACTTCTTATCTTAGTTGATATTTAACTATTGTTAACTTGTCTATGTTTAAATAAATGCATAACAATTCATTTTATTTGAATTTTCTACGTTACTTGCAATCAAAAAATTATTGAATTCTTACGAAGTTTTGTAGGTAAAAAAGCTGTGTCACCTCTGTGCGGTGTAAAATCTATGTTTGAACAAAGTGCGTCAACGTCAAACACGTTACTCAATTAGTGATGTACCTACTCAAGTCGGATGGTGATTGTATCGATATATCGATATAAAATAAATAAATAGTGTATTTTAATTTCAAATTAATTATTCGTTTAGTATTTACAGTACAGCATACTCGTAAATCACTAAATAGACATCATTAGGTCCACTAACCTTCATTTTCAATACATGGATATATGCAACGGGTAGAGTTAATTGGATGCCAACCAAATCAAGCATAATAAGTTCTGAACATTTTTTAGAAGTCGATTTAATAAAATCAAAAATATGATTTCGGTGTACGAAACCTTCAGCAGGAATTTCCTGCGTCCAGTCACGTCACTGATTTGATGAAGGCAATCGTTGAAAAATATGTAAAGGTTCTAATATCCATACTAAAATTAAAATAAGATTCCAAACGCCAGTTTCTCAACAAATACGTTTTATTTCAGTGGCAATAAATACAATGTTATATGTTTTTACCTGTCTTTCTATGAGTCTATTTATAGATGATTTAAAATGTTCAACAGTTTATGTACCAAATACATGATAAACTCCCAACAAGTCTTATTTTTGCAAATTTAAGAAAATTATCGGGTATCTATCTACATCGATAATGTGATGCAACATACTACCTGTGGCCAGCCTTGGTTGAGTAGTAGTAGAATATCGACTTATCGCGCGAATATCAATCATATGCCTAAGGAAATTAAGTTTATAATTGCGATCACGAGAATACCGCCATCTATGATCGAGGAGCGGAATTAACTCGTCAAACGAATGTGACTATAGACCGAAAATACGTTCTGCTGCTAAGGTAAAATAAATCTTATCTATAGAAGTCAAGGTTTATTTCCAAATTTGTGACGTTGGCTAGTTATGACTAAACTTAAATCTACAAATCAAACGAATTGTTTCTTTGTATGCATTATATGATTATCGGTTTATTTGTGTGTCACTGTCAAGGTCATCGAGCAGGTGCGGGACGTTTTTGGTTTGGAAGAACGTCTCTATATATTATCTCGATGGCCACTTCAGTAGTTTTCTAGTTCGAGTCTAAAAGAAACGCAATTTCAAAAAGCATGACAGTAGTGGAGTGTGACTTCAGCCGGTTGCCCTGCCAAACATTTTCTGTCGTTTCAAAAAGGAAAATAGCTCTCAGATATGGAGCTATTTTCTCATACAAAAGAAACATCCTGGTTACGTCACACTTGATGGTTCCAATAAGGGGATGTTTTTAATTGTTTCTGACTAAACGAATTCGAATTCGAATCTAAATTGATAATAATAAGGGAATGCTATTTAAAAAAATCTTGTTTTAAAAGGATACTTATAAAGAATTGATATAAGCAATAAAAAATAATCATGATTATTCCTTGCCTTGTCCTGCTTCATTCATACATTATGGTTGTCCTTATAGAAAGAGACACACCTCCTTAGTATTCAGTCTCTTTCAGACCGCGGTTTTTGTATCAGTGAACCGTCCAGTTACGTTAGTATATAAATTCCTTGGCCTACGTATACTACATCTTTGGCAGAACCGATCATATTATTTTGAAGTTTATGACACTCCATACTGACACTGGCAGAGTCCTTGCGAAAGAAAAGCAAGCGGCATCATTAAAAAAGAAGTTGAATTGTTTACTATTTGGAGTGGAATAACTTGGCGGTAAATTGGAATGGAAATAATATCAAACAGCTGACATTAGTATCTCAATTCCTTGGCTGATTGATTTCGGTCATTTTTTCACACTCTAGTTCTCATAAAGTAGGTGTCTGGGTTTGCTAAAGTTAGCGAGCTGCTAACTAGCCGCAAATGTTTGCAAACTATTATGAATAATGTTTTTTGGTAACAATGCACTAGTAAGCCTCTAGAGGTTCACCATGTAAGTAATCATTGGCTAATCTTAGCGAACAGTTTAAGTAAGTCAATACTAAACCTACAATAGCGATTTATTAAGCATAAGGCCATAAGCCTTCTACTTCTAAGTGGGGGGACTGAGATACTGATGCTGTACAGACTGACCCTTATGTCAACTACCATTCTAAGCCTTCTACTTCTAAGGATGTCTAAATCTAAGCTGTCCTGTTATTGATGAAAATCAAGGAATTTATATACTAACATAGTAAGTATATACCTAAATTCCTTGATGAAAATAAAATGATTTGACTTCTTTGTTATTGGCAGTTCCAGTTCATGGAAATTTCATATTCATGGAATGGAGGTGAGGTTACAATAATAACATGAGTGGTAAATTAAAAAAAAACCACAAATGAGCTGCCTATTTAATTCAATGTTTAAAAGGAAAAACTAAATTAAATTAAAAACATCACTTATGAAAACAGAATGTAATTTAAGTCTTAACTTCGTAAAGATAAAGCAGATATTTACAATTTTAACTTATTGACATCAATAAATGACAATAAAATCTATCACCAAATGGCCTTTGGACATCTACGAAAGATGATCTAGGTGGGTGGCATCAGTTTAGTTGAGAATCAGCTGCACACTTTCACTTTCATGTAAACTGGATGTATGAAATAACCCCGGCATCCATGTAGTCCACTAAAGTGAAAATAAATTAGGTGCTTTCACCGGGATACACTTTAACATTTTATGCGAAATTATAGAATGTTTATAGGAAAATAAGCTCGTGGGTAACAGTTAGGGTCAAATCAACTGGGTCAATAGTCATAAAACATGAATAGGTAATTATTTTATTGACTGGAAAGGGACTATAATGTAGAAGGTACTTACTGGACACTTGGAGCACGGTTACAACTTTTGCTAGAGTCTTCCATATCTTGATAGACGGCATGGAAAGGAAACTTCACAAAACAATAATTTATTTGGTCACGTCGTCGTTGTCTATAGTTTCACTAACTGCACATGTACTTTTGGACCACTACTTAGAAGTTATTGTTAGTATGACCTGTAAGGACATACTGTGGACTGAGGCAAAACAGAAACACTGGGTTTGTTGTTTACGGCACTAAACGGCCGGCAGAGAGCAAAGTTGCTAAAAAGTTCAAAAATTTCTAAAGTTTGTGTTCTTAATTTCTTTTTCGGGGTGACCATCTCAAGTTTGGCGATTCTGTCACCTATTGACAAAACATTTTGCCAATCTGCCAAACATGACCACAAAAAAATACATAAAATATGCCTTCAATATTATATATTACACGGAAAAAAACAAATACATTACATTCAGTTGAACAAAAAAAGTTGAGGTATCTTTGATCGTTTGTAACGATCTACAGGCAGCTCAAGTTATTTTAGTAAATATTGTATAGGTAGGTGCATGGTGGGTTACGAACGGCAACGAGGGCAGCTACCAGTACCCACCCGTACCTAAATAAATAAATTCGAGTTAGCAATTTCAACTGAAAAGGAAACATTCCTTTATTTTTTTTAATAGACTAAACCGCGTTCACAGATTTCTGAAAAATTACTGACCTTACACCTATTACGGTAGTCGGTAAGTAATCGAACACACAAAAATCTTAGAAGTAAGTCCCTGTAGTTATAAGACACCGATTGGTAGAGTCAATCATTAAACCCTCTCCACAAGTACAAAACCACGAACCATTTTCAAACCCTCAGTGTGGATCCCATTCGTCACGCGTTCCCGTATCGAATCGGTTTTTGACCGCAACAAGAGGTTCGTAAGGCACGCGAGGTTCGCACACAATTGTGGTTTACCTTGGCAATTTCGCAGTGCGATGATGGCACCACGATCCATGATTTGCGCGCGAGTGTGGATGGGCTATAAAATCAAATTTATGAAACAAATGTTGCCACGTTGCCAATTTGCTAAAATAACACAGCCACACAAAAAATACGTTGGTTGTGCGAAGAATCGGACTATACTTTTCTGACGTATTTTGAGCTGCTGAATCAATATTCGAAGTTAAGATATTTTGTAACATTTTTTGATAATTTTAAAAATGTTGTAATAGTTTTAGCAGAATTGTTAAAAATCTGGGAATCTTCATGGATAGTGACATGTTTTGGGTTCATCGGTGATCTGGAGTCTCGTTGAGAAGACTCCAAAACTTCCTGTCTACTGCCACTAAAATTGTGCTCGCTCAATCTCTCATGCTTCCCATTCTTGATTATGCTGATGTCTGCTACCTTACTGAGGAGCAGCTTAATAACCTTGAACTGCTCCAAAACGTCTGCATACGTTTTGTCTTTGGTTTACGTAAATATCATCATATTTCAGAGTTCCGAACAAAACTCAAATCACTTCCTACCCGTCTCCGCAGAAATTCCCACATCCTTTCTCTTCATAATATTCTCTTTAACCCTGTCACTACCTCCTATTGTGTTTCTATTTAACGGAGCGTTTTGAATTTCTTCACGATTTTTATGCTCTGCCTTCCCGTGTTCTCCGGTCGTTAGAAAATCTGGTGTTAATCTAATATCAAAGCAGTATTACTTGCTTAGCTACTCTAATATTCATATATACACATATATATATAGTAAAACTATTCTTTTTAACACTGTTCTCCACTAACTATTTTTTTAAATTATGTTTTAGAGCATAGTAAGGGTCATTTATAAAAAAAAAATAAGTTACAAGAGAAAACTTAATTATTTTACAAACTTAAGTATTCTTTTTATTTAAAAAACTTGCGCGTCCATGCGTTTGATATCGCAAGAAAAAGTTTCTCATAAGACGGTGATTTAACAGTAAAAATATTAAGGTAATATCATGGTAATATCCCGAAGGGCATCTGACCCATGCTTACCATGCTATAACCTGCTCTTTAGGTAGGTACAAACAAGCAAAACCGAATAATTTGAAAAGCCATATGGCAATTAATTTTCTGTCTGTCTGAAAGTTTGTTAAACTTGACTTATCAAGAATTGGTGAACCAAGGAGTCGAAATAAACATTTATCTAAAACTGTAATGTTGCTCCCAACCAACCAAACTATTGATTTTTTTTATCATATTGTTTTAGTTTACACACGAGTCCGAGATAAAAAGCTCACACGTTGAAAAATTTAATTCCAAACCTATGTGTCTAAATTCATCTGTGATGATTTTTAGATCATTAAAAGTGGAGAGGTGATGATCACAGTATTTGATGATCTAAAAATCATCATAAACTGTGTTCACCTCTCCACCAATGGTTCCGTCATCTAAATACCAAACATTGAGCTTGGATTTTAGACTATTTCATTTATGTAGGTATCTATCCACTTGTGGGAAACCGTCACGCGCGCTCGCGTGCCTTTTTTACAAGCTACCGTTATTTTTCTAATGACGCTCGAGGCGCGGTACGACCTCTGGCAGTTAGAGGCTATTCATGACTTTGATACTATTTATTTATCTATTATTATTAGCTATTTATAATGTTACTAGCTTGACCCAGCAAACGTTGTTTTGCCATCGCTCTACTGTGGGTTGTTATTACAGTATACTAAAAATGGGGGTTTGATGTTCGAAAACTGAAAATTGAGGGTTAGTTTTTTTTTTTAGAACATATCATATAAAATTTACGTAACAGAAATTGGCCAGAAAAAAAATTTGGAGTGGGTCACCCTTATCATTTTGAGTTATAAAAAATAGATAACATCCTATTCTCAGACCTACCAAATATACACAAAAAAAACATAAATATCGGCCAAGCCGTTTTACTTCAAAAAGGAGTTTGTTACAAACACTGAGATTCTTATATAAATAATGAATGTTATAGAAATGTTAATATTTATCTTAAATCATCTTTGGTACCTACGCCTATGGTTTTTGTTAGTATAGTGCGTAAGCCCTTACACTCGTATTGAGAACGTTGCGGGTTCAAATCCCATCGAAATATCGGGATATCATTTAACTTCTTTGGTACATCTGCCCTGCCCTTCTTAAATTCACATTTCTTTCCATTCAAAGGTTGCCTGGAAGAAATCAATTCTAAGCGATAAGGTTGACCATTGTACTTGTCCTACCTACGTAACATCTCTTTGTAATGTTTTTTCTGGTGTACATTAAAGAATTTTGTTTTGTATTGTTTTGTAAATACAAACGCGTCTACTAGGTCGCTTCGGAAAAGTATAGTCCGATTCGTCACAGAACCAACTTTTTTTTTGTGTGCCTGTGTAGGTAATTATCTAACGAATGAACTTATCCAAAAATAAAATAATCTAGATTTCATCGAAAATTAAAACTAATACGAATATTTTCGTGGCATCCTTCGAATCTGTCACTTTTGTAAACCATCACCTCATTCTACCTTAAAATTTCGGAGCCAAATCTGCCAAAATGGCAGAAATCAGCCACAAATGGTCACACCTCCGATGAAGTATTAGAGGATGCCGCTCGGATGAAGTATTAGACGATACCGCCAGATACAGTTCGACGCATTTCCGTTTTTTGTTAGTGTGCTGTTGCAGATTTGTAATAGTGTGCGTGACTAGGGATGTGACTTCGCTGTCAAGCCGAACTGGTTTCGGCCCAAACTAGTCCGAATCAGGAAAATAAAATGTTATGCCGATTTTATTCCTGATTCGTTCCATATTTCCTCAGCTGTCTGTCTCTCTGTCGATCTATCGAGCTTTATTGTATCTCATGATTTGTAAAACCTGCATTTTTTGTGTGTATTCCATTTACCGATATAATAGCTTACTATCAAAATAAATATTAAAAATAAAGGGAGCTCCACAAAAACATGTTTTTGACCATTTTTTGCTCCACTCACGCCATGCAAAAATCTAAAAAAGGTGTTAGGGTTCGCTCTGCTTTCCGTTGCCTTAGTTTCTTTGTCATTTTGGGCAAGTGCCGCTATAAAACCTGAAATTTCTTGCTAATCCTTATTTACCAACTTCTGCGTGAACGCATAAAAAAATATTAAAAGTGATTACTTATAGTTTATATATTTATGTATTTTGCAAGCCGAATTAATCCACCTTGTCGGCTTGGCCGAAAAAATAGGAGCAGACAAGGTGAATTAGTTATAACCTGGGTCTCTTTAAGACAAGAGTGAATAGGTGTCTTCCGGTGGGTACACAGGTACGTACATACTCGATAAACTTGCTCGATCTCGAGCAAGTACGAACGTGTGAACCATGCAAGACTCAAGACAAATCCTCGAAGCCAACCAAAATGTTCGATTCGAACAAGATTCAAACGTACAAAATTCTTGCACGATGTTAGAAGCAAAAATTTTTGTACTCGTATGTAGCCAGGACGTCGAGTATGTTACTCGTGATTGATATTTTTGTGAATAAGGTGTTAGTGCACAGTTATAATGTCGGAATTTCATTCATTTTCTCGAGATTTTGTGGAAAAATTTATGAAATAATTAATATATAAATTTAATTATTCAATAATTTTAATTAATTCATAATTTTTTTATTCAGCAAATAATACAGCGTAATGCGTCGCAGTAGACCAAAGTAATGATGGCGCGATGAACTAGACACCTTCGATAGAACGTGGGCCCAACTGGCTCAGAGTCATAATTCATGGAGGGATTTGCACAACAATGGGACGTTACAGGTCAATTGTAAATAATTTAATTGAAATAATTTTTACCATCATTCAGGGAGTCTAATGGACAAGCTATGAGGACTTATTTTCCGTAAATTTATAATCTTGATTCAGAATCAGAATCAATAACTTTATTTCTTTAGGCTTACAAAATAAGCACTTCATCATCATCATTATCATCAGCCCATACACGTCCACTGCTGGACATAGGCCTCCCCCGGACGACGCCACAAATAGCGGTCCGGAACCGCCTCCATCCATCGACTCCCTGCGACCGCTACGATGTCGTCGGTCTATCGTGTGGATGGTCTCCCATGTAGGGGGGGATTTGCCATAATTACCACGCTCGGCAGGCGGATCGGTGATCGCAGTGTTGGTGTTTAAAAAATACTCAGAAGGAAGCTACTGCCCTTCCTCTGGTAGGTTCTCTTAGTCGGCTCTTACGACATCCACGGGTTGAGTTGGAGGGGTCGATATTCGTACGCCGCGGCCCCACGGTGCTTAGACAGCGATTAAGCACTTAGACAAGTCAAATTGTATACTATAAACAAATTGATGTATACATAGATATTATATTGTAACGATTCCGTTCGCCACTCGCCGCGTCGACAACTGAACGGAACGCAACGCATAAGTTGGCAGCATTGTGCCTATGCGCCGCCCGCTTATCCTTCACGGAATGGGAGGTTACTTGTCACTTTCTCGCGGACAACAAACTCGCTAACCGAGAACTTTTATTCTGCAATTAAAACTCTAAATAACTTACCTAAAACTATCCTACTGTGAACCTCATATCGGGTGAGTGTTCCATTATTGTTATTAGTGTGTATTTAGTGTAAAAACTTGTGTCCTAGGTAAGTCAAATCACCGGTCAATGACCTTTCTGACCGTTATTGTGCCATGAATGTTATTACGTATTTTACTTGAATTTACATTACTACTAATTACAGATCAGCTTCTAAATTAATTAACATTCATGATACAAATACTTCTTGCTGCTTTTTGACCGAAATCACGATAATTTCATTTCATTTATTGTATTTTTTTTTTTACTATCCATTGTCTTACTTATATAAAATCATTTCTATGCACTACCCATCAACCTATCATTTTATATTGACTTTCTTCCTACGTAATTATTTATTTGACTCGGATACCTATCTCACAATCGAACCGGTTTAGTGAGGTAGGTAAACCGTTATTTCATTTCCATTGTTTAGAATATGTAAGTAATTCATTTGTATGACTGCCTCATCATCGATCACTGTAAATGCTTGTTGCCATTGCGCTCACGCTTTGAGTAGAGGATGCAGCAGTCATACTGCAAACCGGGCCACTTCTAAAGTGTCTGGACGTGGATTCCAGGGTTCCACCCTATGGGTTACCGCTATATCGCTACACCGCTGGCCATACTGACGCCGCTCCTCTTCGACGATCTCGCCGCCGTTACCCGGAAGGATCCCCTACCTAAACGCTGCCGTACACCATCGGCCACACTGTCGCCGTCCGTTCCTGATACTCTCACTACCGGTATCCGGAGGAATTCTTGGCATCCGCCAAGATTCACAAGCCAACTACTGCACCACGCTTGCTGTCAGCCCACGTATCCGGATCCACTTGTCGGCCTACTATGTCGGACCTCTCAGCTCAGACCAGTGGCAAATAGTATCTAGTGCCGTATTCGGAGACATCGTACTCAGACCCTACTTCTATCACTCTTTATCTATATAATATAACTGTATTCCTTCTGTTTTTCCTTTCGGCCTAGCCACTCTCCATCTTAGGCAGGTCACTAGTAAAACACAAGTGTTTCAATATATTGTTAATTTTAAGGATATTGTATAATGTTTGTGCCTTAATAAACGGAAAAAATAAACAAAGTAAATACCTATGTACCTACGAAAAAATTATTTTATAACTAAAATCAAATTACGTTACTTTTGGAACGAAAACTTACGGAAAAAAACCACATGAAAATAATTCCAGGTTTTTAAAGTTAATATCTTGTGTATTTCTACTTTCCTCGTACTTTGAGTTACATAAACTGGTTAAATAAATACTACGGAAAAATAATGATAAATCAATGTATCATGATGCTACATGCACGAGAAGAGTGTGAAAGATATTACTTTCCTGTAAGTAATGTTGAAATCAGGAATGAAATCAGCATACAATTTTATTATCCTGATTCGGCCCAGTTTCGGCCGAAACCAGTGGGACGAATGCTGAATAACCCGAAAACTAAATTTGATGGTAAGCACATCACTAGCACAAACGCTAAATTTATCTCTGCTAATTATTCTTGGTTTTGGACATTATTTGTATCCTAGACTCATAGGAACACATGAACTAGATTGTTAAAATGTTGTTACTACAAATTTCTAGTAATAAACATCATTACTTTCGTATTTATACTGAGCGAAAAACTTAAGCATGTAATGACAAATCCGGGAATTTTACTCCACCTTTTTTCCTTCTTGAAGGACTGTACACAGCGCAACACGACATATTTTCACATTTTCAACAAAGTTATAAGTAAAACGCAGTAATTTCTTAGAATTTCAATAAAGTTCATCAGTCTGACCATAATTTTAGAGCAAACTACTGTGTCAGCACCTGACACGATTCACACTGACTATGCAGCATAGCTATACGTACACCAGCTCTCTTTTACTCATTGCTTGACTCCGACGGATAGACAAAGATACATGACAACATGGTGATACATAGATATAAAACCGGAAATGACTTGGCTCAGTCACACAAATTATGTCATAAATTTATTTTTCCCTTATGCCTTAATTATCGATCTACGATTTTTTTGCATAGCATGCATGGCGAGTGTGAGACAGAGAGGGAGAGAATACGAGGTGATGGTGGGGACAGGGGAAGGTGGCCATGCAAATTTTTTACCCTGACTAGGTTCCTTAATTGATCTCGTCTGGTATGTAGGTGTATAGTGGTAGAAAATCATAAGAATAAACAAACTAGAAAGGAAATCTTCTTCGACAAAGTCCCGAACGCCTTTCCCCCTTCACGTCGTTACGCCCCTCTGTCGACCAGGTGTGTTGCCAGGGTTGCTTACTGTTAGGTACCTAGTTAATGCTTTTTGTCACCCTGTTTTTTCTCACTTCAAGCCTTTTTAATACGGTCTATTGTATTTTGTGAACCAATAAAAAATATCTAATCTTAACATATGTCTAAAGATAATCTAGTTTTACAAATTATGAGATTTATAAATACCTACTTACCTGCATTATTTATGTTACGTACCTTCTTACATTAGGTATAGATACTTTTAAATAATAAGTTATTAAAAGTAGGTACGTACTACGTACCATAACAAATGAAGCCATTTGACGGCCCTGTGGCGTGGCGGGCGAAGGAAGGTCGAAGCCTGCGACAGGAGGTCGCGGGTTTATGCATTACCGTGGCTTAGGCCTGCTATATTGTTCTGTACCTACATAGGTATCGGTACGATACTTAAGTAGCGAGGCGAAACGAGCGAGAAAAGGTCAACAACCGATGGCGAGCTATTGAAGATTTGACAATTATAACAAAGCGGTAGGATCTACCTACTTAAAGTAAATTTTACCATTGGGTGAAACAACTAGCTGTTACTAGCTACACGAAGGGCATCCAATTGTTGGAACAAATAATATCCTACTCCTACATACTAATATTATAAATGTCAAAGTTTGTAAGGACGGATGCATGGATCGATATGTGTTAGGTACTCTTTCACGCAAAAACTACTGAACCGATTGATATGCTGTATAGTTCGGGACTTGGAATAACGAATTAATAATAATTATATTATAATTATATTCCTAATAATAATAATATAGGCTATTTTTTATTCCGATAAAACCCGGGCGAAGGCGCGGGCAGCAGTTAGTAAATAATATTTGACTGAAAATAGACTAAGAGTAGGTATAATTTTTTTTTCATTCTTATTACCTACATATTAATTTAAAAGTGTAGGCCGTAGGTATAATATAAATAAATAATATTTATATTTAATTACTATAATTAATTTTATCAGCTAAAACTTTTATTTCATAACTATTCTATCTAAACTAAGCTTTACAATGGTTTCGTGCAGTAACGCAGCTGACAATCGATACATAGTAACACTTTGTGTTACCACTATGTATCGTTTGTCAGTCACAATAAAACATAAAATGAAGTTTTTATCAGATTTTATCAAAATAAAGTCGATCTTCGGCTTGTTCAAGGTCTACATATATAAATTTCAAGTTGTCTGCTATGATTTCTGCCTTCTCATATGTTTTTCGGTGTGTGATAATTCTAATGTACCCAATTAATGTCATTAAACAAAATTAAAAAAGAATCAATTAGAGAAAAGCGCTCCTGCGGCCAAAGATTAAGTCATAGTATTTATTGATACCAATTTTCAATTTGAGTTTACAATTTGAATATTCTCAGAATATCGTTGAGTGGTTTTGAAGATTCTTAAACGATGATTTTCCCTTGAAGATTTAAATAAAGCACTATGTATCATTCGGACGAAAGTTCGTCCCAACAAGTATGTTCATATCCAGTGTGGATTTATTTCTCTATAAATTTTATAAACTAAGTAACAAAATCGGGGTATTTTTTTCCGTCAGCATAGCAACATTTTACGAAAATGGTGGACAAAAGTTTTCAATTTGCTTATGAGTTTTGATGACTGTTTAATGCAAAATTACAAATGTAATATTTATACTTACCAGTGAAATGAAACTTTACTATTGTTATTTTTCTTATCAGTAGCGTTTGAACACCCTTTTAACGCACAATACACCATTGTAATATTTTTATGTGAAAGCGGCTTTCCGCACCATTTGATGTATTGTACTAACGGTTCTAGTTCCAAATTCGTCACCTCGTTTGTGTCAACTGCTATTCTGAGCCTTATAATTCTATGACACTATTTTTATTAGTGTAGTAGGTATAGTATAGATTTACATAAACCTAGATTTTATTGACTGGTCACACAGCTCCGCTTCAAAAGCTTTTGATAGTACCTACTGGACTGGCACTACACATGAATTGTACAGTTCTAAAACTGGAAGGAAGAATCACCAGTCGTCCTAAATCTTCACAATTTCTATCTTGATTCGTGGCGTCTCGCAGATCTACATAATTCTCAGCGCGCAGTCTTCTCTCATTTGTTCTGTTCTGTTCTGATGTATACCAAACGCTCCGTTTTTATTTTGGCGTAAGCGTCCACCAGAAATCGGTTAAACAAACCCCGAAACCTTTGCAGGTGAGCAATGCGACCTTCTCTTATTAGTAAAATATATCTAGGCGTAGAATTGCATTGCAGAAACTTTTTTAGTGTCCAGTCTCGTCAGTTTTCGGATTCACATGTCGAAGATCAAAGTTGTATCCGTCTTCGCCACGACAGTAGGTATATAAGCGAGTAGAGACTGAAGAGCATCAAATGCCTGGTGCGTTTCGCCAATGCATTGCAAGCGGTCATCCCGGGTACGCAGCACAATGTCCCGCCTGTCACAGTGCTGATCTACCAGGACGACGGTAACATCATTGGTAGCGAGAGCTTTGTACCAACCGGATGCTGTCCAGTAGGTCGTTTATCGGCACTAATAACAATTTTCTAATCAGTTTGTTAACTTTGAGGTATGGACTCGTATTAGAGTGCCCTCAAAAAAAAAATTTCAAAATATATTCAATGTACAGAATTGGACCTGTTACAGTTTTATTAAAAGTATAGATTTCAAACAGTCCGATAGTTTGGTATCAAAAATGATTATGTACCTAGGTACTAAAATTTCTAAGAAAACTTCAGTAGGTAGGTATTTAAGAAAAAAACAACATATACCTGGAACCTTAAGATATTATTTTTATGTATTTACAAAAAGTGAACATATATACTTTTAAATATTGCCTACTAGCTGTTCGTCGCGGTTTCACCCGCGTTACAAGGACAAAAAGTACCTAGCCTACCAGTAGCCTACTATGTTACTCTCCATCCTTTAACTCTATGCCAAAAATCAAGTCGATGGGTTGCTTAGTTATGGCGTGAATGAAGGATAAACAAACAAAGAAACAAACTTTCGCATTTATAATAATAGGATTAGGATGATACTTGACTAGTCAAACTAATCATAGGTTCCGAAATTCGCAAGCATAGAAGTCAGGTAGGTATATTTTCTATGCCAGACACTCTTCATGAGCCCATTGCATACGAGGGGCACTTGGATCCATTTCCCATTGTGAAAATCTGGAGAAAAATAGTATGGTCTTTTTCTGAACATACTGTACCTACTGTGATTGGCCGTGGGGCCGCGGCGTAGAATATCGACCCCTCCAACTCAGCTCATGGATGTCGTAAGAGCCGACTAAAGGAACCTACCAGAGGAAGGGCAGCTTCCTACTGTGTATTACGAACACCTTACTGCGATCACCAATCCGCCTGCCAAGTGATTATGTTAAACACCCCCCCCCCCCCCCCCCAATGTGTTGGCAACAATTAGAAAACGGCCCCAAGTCCCCGGCAGCTCCGCTATTCCTGGTCACGGTAGCGCCCATGGTAACGGCGGGGCAGGGGGTGCTAGGAATCTCCGGCAGAGATTAAGCTACCAATCCCAACACCGACGATCCTTGCACCTGGTAGCATACAATACAACGCAGGAACATTGAGGACCGACAAGAAGATTATCGAGCTGGAAGAAGCGGTAGACAAGTTGCGCTCGGCGGTTCTCACCCACCATCCACCTCCCCAGAACACCTGGATGTACAGTTGAAAGTTTTGTTACTACCTTTCACCTTAAATAAAAAAAAATTGGATATCCACTGTACAACTTGCTTTCAAAACTCTTCAGAATTCAAGATTGTCTCTTGATAATTTAAATATGGCATTGACAATTACTATTACGTTTCCTTGTCGTTCTTATTTACCAAATGTAAATAATGTAAATATATCTCAAAATATATCCATATATGTATGTACATAAACAAGGAATTAATCACTATCGAAAGAAATGGTGGTAAAGTATTGTTTCATAAAGGGTATCAATATGTACCACAAAATAAAAATATTTAAGAATGGAGCCGATTTATGGCGGTGTGCCTCATATAGAAATGGTAAATGTAGAGAAAATATTATTGTAAAGGTCACATCTGCTTACGCTACATTTGTTTCTATAAAAGTTTATTATCTATATTTCACATTATAACAAGAAATACATTTTATTCTAGAATGCAGGTGTCTATAAAGAAAAATTACATTTATGTATACCGGCATCATCTAAAAATTTTATGTCTGTAGAAATTAAAAAAATTAAGGAATCTGTAAAAAACAGTCATGAACCTGTAGCACAAACTACATATATCAAGAAGCTTTTGAAAACATCAAAAACACCGGTCTCGATTTGGTTGCTGAAATTCCAGCATTAAGTAGCATCCAACGCAGCTTATACGACGAGAGAAGTAGTAGTTTTAGTAAGGATTCCTAATTTTTTGATAATATTAGAAAGCCCCCGGGGATAGTGCTTACCTACACGTAGGGGATAGCTTCCTAAACGTGTAAGAATTTTTCAAATCGGTCCAGTAGTTTTGGAACCTATTCAATTCAAACTAGAGATGAGTCCGGTATTCAATAATTAACTCAGTACCTGTTAGCATGGTCCTAAAATATCTAACGCTATTGTAAAATCCGCATACCGCTAGGGAATAACTGTGCAAAGCGAGCATCGCGCCTAACCGATCGTGAGCCATAACTACCCAACGCTTCAATACCTATACTTACCTAACTATCATCTACACATAGGTACTAGCGAACCGTTCACCCGTAAAGTTATGTAGCTGCAACAAGTATTTGGTGTTTCTAACCAAATCGGTTAGATGGTATTTCTAACCAAATCGGTTAGAAATATATTGGGTAGAAATCAGAACAGGTGAGTATTGTAACGTTATTGGGTACCAGTTGGTACTAGCGGTATTGAAACAAAATACCCAACTTATAACCGGTAGCCTAAATATCCAATAACTCCCATCCTTAATTCAAACAAACAAACACTCAAATCTTCCCTCTTTATAATATTATTATTGTTAGTATAGATACATAGGTTCAGGAACGTCGTTTTTCTACCTAACTGTACAATAAGTCAAATGCTATACTGTCAATTTGCGGACGCAAATACACTATAGATTATTATAACGGTCAGTAGTACTAAACTGTTCAATATGAGAGGTGAACCGTTGTAAAAAAAATCTTTTAACGGTTCACCCAGGTGATCTCGGGAGGTGGACGGTGGGTGAGAACCGCCAACACGGTATCAGGTTTCTCGTCCACAAGTCCCTCCCTCGTCAACAACATTGTAAAGATCGAGAGCGTCTCGAGCAGGGTGTTATACTCAGAATCATCAACCGGTATTCATATACGCCCCGCACTCGGGACGCTCTGACAATGAAGTGGAGGTCATGTATGTCTCGAAAACACACTACACTAATGTGATGTTGGACTTCATTCAACGCGCGGTTAGGCGCAAAGAACGGCAACGAACCCAGAATGGGCCAGTCTGGATTTGGACAGCGAAACCAAAGGGGAAAATTCAAACACATTGTCGAACATATCCTTTAATATCAGATTATATAGAGGATAAAAAACCTTGGGACGAGTTTTGCTCCAACTCGCAAACTAACAACCTAAGAAGGTAAAGGTTTCTTGTTCGCTTCTTTTTTTACTTTACCTTAAAAAGATTGAAGTGAACAAAAAATCAAAGTGATCACTTTATTTTCCTGTTTTGCTTATGTAATTTTAATTTTGTTCAAGTGTCCTGTAAGGTCTAAAGGAAATAAATAAAGCACTTTGAGTTTTGCCCGCATCGACCAGCGTAGCGTACCCCTCCCTACTTAGGTACTAGCACTCCTGTGTCCCAAATAACAAACTTGTTTAGGGTAACATATTTATTGCATAACAACATTTTTAAGTTATTGCAGCCTAGGAACAAGCTCAGTGTCCCCTCATAGGGGCGCGCGAGCGCAGAGGAGCGTATGTTGTATGCCGGTCGATAGATGGCGGCCGGCATGTGGTCTCCTCGGCCTCCGCTGCGGCCGAACCGGTCGTGTTTCCAGTGTACTATCATTCTACTCTAGATTTAAACGGTGTCACCACTTTAATTTAAGTTGTAGTAGGTATGTGGTGAGACGAGGCGAGTGTTTCTCGCCTCGTGATTGTGGTTCGACGGTGGTGGGGTGACGCATGGCGATGGTCCTACTCCAGCGTGTCACCGTACGCATTGACAGGAGGCGGCGCGGCGCGGGGCGCGGCCGGGACGCGACGCACCGTCGGCGCCTCGCGCTCCACTCTGAGGGCAGACCACATCAGATTATGTACAACAGTTACAGAAACAAACCGTCTGCAACCACCTCATGTCTGGTCTGGAATCAAACTCTAGGCTTGAGGCGCTAGAGGATCGAGACAGGTCTGGGAAGGGACGATAACTTTAGTTTCAGGGAAGTAGCTACTACCACCTTCCTATCAACCTATCCATCCTATTTCAGTTTTAGTTAATTAAAGTACCTACATATAGCAAATTAACATTAATAGCTGTAAAGCCTGTAAACCACTGTATAAAAAAAGCCATTCTTAAGATTTTCAGAAAAATGCGTTTTGCATAGCAATTAAGACTAAAGGTATTGAACGATGTGCCAATATAGACTCAATAAAATGGTTTGACTGTTTTATAGCGTGGAAGATTATTTTAATTTTAAGCATTTCTATTTCTAAATATTTTTACCCGACTACGAGAGGGTTATGATTTTGACACCCTATATATGTATGTATGTATATATGTATGTATGTAGCCGATTTTTATGTTCCCTGGTAGCGCTGAAACTACTGGTCCGATTTCAACAAATGAGGTGTCATATGATTCGTCTCAATAGCCCGATGGTTATAGGCTATGTGACGTCAGATAAAAATGGGGGTCTAACGAGTTAGCGGGGGTCGAAGAAAGGGTCGAATATTTCAATGTTAGTAAATATGCTCGTGTGTGGTATCGTTGCAAAGGTCTTTGTTTGTACTTTCCAAAACGGTTTTTAAACTTTTGTGAGATTAACTATGCTCAAGCTATTAGCAAAAAGGTATAAAAAATATATAGTTAAATACTAAAACTCGACGACATAAAAGTCAAACAAGCGTTCACCTATTGTCCTTATCATTTTCTTTTGATACTTAGGTAGTTGGAGGCACCCACCCCATATACCTACGGTACAATTAGTAACAAAGGCCTCCGACTACCTAAGTATCAAAAGAAAATGATAAGTACGATAGGTGAACGCTTGTTTAAGACTTTTATGTAGTCGGGTTTTATATTTTAACAAAGAAAATAACAATCAAATAATATAAAGAAATTAAACTAGTATTTACAATTGAAACAATTGAGCTAACTGCAGACTGTTGCAAACAATCTACAGATAGCTCAACTGGTCCATATCAATACCAGTCGGAAGCGTCCCCAAGACGCTGGCTGCATTGCCCCGCTGTATGGCAATGCTAATGCGCTGCGCCAGATACTCACCAGCTCTCGGGCCACGCGTCGCTTCGACGCGAATTTTTTTGAAAACCCGGAGAGCCTCGGTACCCCACGGACCTAGGGTCTCGACTCCAAGGGGAGCAAATGCGTAGGCTCTGTCGAGACCTGCATATTTGTGCCCCTTGAGATCCTCGGCCAAATCTGCCGCCGAACCAGCCCTCACGGATGTCCTTGAAAGATGGGAAGGCGCAAGTGTGTCGACACATGTAGCGTCCCACACAATAGGCCTCCCCAGCTCCCAAGGGACTAAAGTCATGCCGTCGGGCCTCTTACCATCGTCACGCAACAGACCATTCGGTTCGAGAATAGCTGGTACGTTAGCGGTGACAAAGGCCCGTCGGATGATGTCGTTAAGGCTGGCATGGCGAGAAATCCGACTGGCAGCCTAGTACACGATAATCCGTGATGACCAAGCTGTTCGACAACAGTACCGCACTGGCATTGATGAGGCGCGCAACACCTTGCACCCAACCGAAGGCATGTTGCTATACGGAAAGTTACGGGATCCAATAGAGTGCCAGTATTATATGAAGGAAGTGATTGCAACCAATGTCCTGACTCCCATTTAGAAACGGCCAGGAGACGGGCACGATCTGCAGAGCTGGAGCACGTTTGTAACAAACAATTCCGTGTCAACTCACACAGAGGCCCGTCCCATTGCCGTTGGGACAAAAGAGATTTTGGGGGAGCAGCATCAGGGCAAGCACTACGCCAAGCCATTCGAGCCTCGTCTAAAAACGAAATTTTGAATGAATTACCAGGTGAGACAAAAGACGGCTTTAAAATTTTTTCCACTAAAGAACTAGTGCTGTAGACAGAAGACAAGAACGCTGGCAGGGCGACACTTGAAATTTTGCGGATACCTAAGCCTCCCAATTTGACAGGCAGGGAGGCCTGCGACCATGCCTTGTCATCGAAGCAGATATTCAAAACCGATGATAAAGTATTCTTTATTATGTTGTCTAAGCCTTCTCAGAGCTCGCTGTGTTTCCACAGTTGACAACAACTCAAAGAATACGTAAATTTAGGTACAAACAAGCAAAACCGAATAATTGTAAAAGCCATATGGCTATTAATTTTGAGAAGTCTGTCTGAGGTTTTGTTGAAATTTTGAATTCTCTCATCTACAAATGACTGAAAAGACTCATCAAAAATTGGTGAACCAAGGAGGCGAAGTGAACATTTATCTACAACTGTAATGTTGGGGGCCAAACTATTGAATTTTATCATGATATTGTTTTTGTCTACACAAGAGTCCGAAATAAAAAGCTCGCACTTTGAAAAATTTAGGTCTAAACCTATTTGCCGAAATTCATCTGTGTGATTTTTAGATCATTAAAAACTGTGTCCACGTCTCCCCCTATCGTCCGTTTTTAACTATATATTTTTTTATTAAGTATTGGTTACATTATACGAATAATAATTGTGGGTAGTTGAGCTATCAACACCAAATATTTTCGGCTCCTTATTTATTTCATCATCATCTTATCAGCCCATACACGTCCAGTGCTGGACATAGGCCTCCCCCATATGACGCCACAAGTAGCGGTCCTGAGCCATTATTAATTCCATGATCACGGGCCATATAGTGACCCGGTGCTTTGGGAGGCATGCGTGAAGCCGAAGCCAACAGCACAGAGGCCCTTTATGAGAATTAATGTAAGAGCGAGAGCTACACATAGCGGGTATCATCCTTGGTTGCACAATATGATACACCCGAAGATGATATCCGCCAGGTGTAGAGACTATTGCAAAGAAAAATGAAAATAACAAAAAAAGACTTAGTCGCTTGCACCGATGACAACATCGGTGCAAACGACTAAATCATCGGTCCTTTAGCGGCATTTATGCCAACATTTTCAGGGGTGTCGAGAGGTGCGGCCCCGATTTCACCATCACGAAGTGACGTGAGCGGGTTTCCTCGTTATTACGCCATTAGTCACTTCCACCCCCGAGTCTACATCCTAAGATGCATCTCTCGCGACTCCACTCAGAGCGGCCAATGAAGGCAAGCAAGAGGTGGGGATCTGGTTTTCTTGGGATACCACTCCGCAAGCGGAGACGAGAACCAGGAGCTTCCCCGGGAGCACTCGGTATACCCGTGGTGTCGCTACTCACCAACAGCTCCAAGCTGCCCTGCAGGTTTTTGTAAATACTGTACATGGTTATCTGACCAGTAAACTACTACTACAAGGAAGTGGTAAGTACTAAACTGGATAACCAACTAACATATAAAGCTTCCACGTCCTCGGACTTTTATCTCTTGTTTTGTTTGGCTATTAACGGGATACCATTTATAATGTTTTTTATGTATATAGCAACACCTCCACCTCTAGTTTTACCTTCAGAATTTTTCCTTTTGTGTATACATCATCATCATCAGCCCATACACGTCCACTGCTGGACATAGGCCTCCCCCGTACGACGCCACAAATAGCGGTCCTGAGCCGCCTCCATCCATCGACTCCCTGCAACCGCTACGATGTCGTCGGTCCAATGAGTGGATGGTCTCCCATGTAGGGGGGGATTTGCCATAATCACCACGCTTGGCAGGCGGATTGGTGATCGCAGTGTTGGTGTTTAAAAATACTCAGAAGGAAGCTGCTGCCTTTCCTCTGGTAGGTTCCCTTAGTCGGCTTTTACGACATCCACGGGTTGAGTTGGAGGGGTCGATATTCGTACGCCGCGACCCCACGGCTTTGAGAGATGAACTGGCCTCCGCTGAGTGTGGGGGTCGACCGCGCTAAGAACTCATTTACTTTCTATAGTGGCGTAGTGAGCAAGGAGTTCTTCAGTGGCGTTTGTTAGGATCGGGTGTGGTGAAAATTGCGTTTCGAGATGATGTGCCAGGATTTCAGCACGATCGGCTGGCGCAAATGTTCGTTGACCTTGTATATTCAGAAGTGGGTATGTTGGGGTTCGCGCGTTGGTCGGCTGTCGATTGAGAGACTGCAGGCTAGTCTCTTTTTCGTTTGCCTCATCAATCCTCTTCTGCTATTTTTGCGGTCAATTTGTTGAGCTCCGTCTTCAGTCTTGGGCATCTGCTTCGGGAACACAATCGACTAAGGGCTCTTTTTTTCCTCAGCTGGATTCTTATGTACTGCTGTGCCTCTGTACGCTGTGCCTTGAGGTGAAATCTGATCCCTTCGATAAGTGTAGTAGTTGGGTATTTTCTGCTCGAAGTTATTGTGTAACTTTGTTTCGCCTAGTAGCACCATGTTCGCGTTTTGTGATTGAGCCAGGAGGTGGAAGGGCGGGATTTTATCCCTCACCAGAATCAGAATCAATTACTTTATTTCTTTAGGCTTACAAAATAAGCACTTAGACATGTCAAATTTTACTTTTGCGCCATTCCCTTCCGGGATTCCAGTATAGGAGCCTAAGGTGGTTGCGGCTATCCTGGTTTTCGTTGATTGCGGCTAATCCTTGTATCGCTGCCTCTTTGAGGCATCCGGCGACCTCCGGCGACGATAGTGGCTAGTAGGTGCGCCAAGATTCCGAGCATGACCCGCATCGGGTCCTTGATGGTGCTAGCCATTTTTGAGACATCCTCTTGGGGTGCGATCTCTGTTGGGACCGGTGGCTTCGGGTGGTATTTTCTTATCCGCGTTATGGTTGCAACCATAGAGAGATCACGTGGGACTGTTTGAGGACATATCTGCGTGAAAGAGTGGGCGTTGGGAGCGAATTGCACTTTTGGAGCTGTAGGTGCAGTTGCTACTGAGTCTGACATAGGCGCGGGGCGGTCGGCAAAATACGTTTTCTGCTGGGGTAACGTTCTTCCAGCAGGAAGATTCTAAACAAATGACCCTAGACAAATGTGACTTATATGGGCAGATAGCTTATATTTGGGCATAAATGTGTGCCTAAAAATAAAATATGTGCGTCTTAAGGTTTTTGAGATGTTCAATTTCCTGCTGGGGTAACGTTTTGCAAAAGCTTGTTTCTCAGAAATCATTGATTGTTCATCTACAAAACATACATACACTAGTAGCTTTTGATTAGTGCTTATTTATGACATAGTATTTACTAAAATATTTTTTTCTTTTAAACTAGAGTTCACTATTCGTTTCATTCCCTTAAACGTTTTCAGAAGTTCACTCCTTCTTCCCTATTAGATTATGCTGACTTTTGTTTCCTTGGCTCCTTGTTTCCTAGATATTAACACCGTATTTGTGCTGCAGAAAAGGGCTGTTCGTGATATCTATAACATGGGTCCTAGAGAATCCCTACGTGATAAATTCAAAGAAATAAATATAATGACAGTACCATGTCAATAAATTTATGAAAACTTGTTGTACACTCATAGAAATATCGATCGGTTCCCTAAAAATTGCGACTTACATAATGTAAATACTAGAAATAAGAATAAACTCGCTTTGCCCAAAACTAGGCTGCACAAGATTAGTGTATCTTTTATATGGCAATGTATACGCTTCTACAACAAATTTCCAAGTGGTTTGCAAAAATTATCAATAAATAAATTCAAACAAACCATCAAATATATCCTTAAAAGTAAAAAGGCTTACTACAAAATATCAGATTATTTAGAGTATAAAAAAGTATGGGACGACGTTTGCTCCAACTCGAAAACTAACAAGGTAAAGGTTTCTTGTTTGCTTCTTTACTTTACCTTAAAAAGATTGAAGTTAACAGAAAATCTAAATGATCATTTTATTTCCCTGTTTTACTTATGTAATTTTAATTTTGTGACGTGTCCAAGAGTCCTGTAAGGTGTAAAGGAAATAAAGCACTTTGATATTATATATACTATCAGCGTCTTGGGGACGCTTCCGACTGGTATTGATATGGACCAGTTGAGCTATCTGTAGCTTGTTTGCAACAGTCTGCAGTTAGCTCAATTGTTTCAATTGTAAATACTAGTTTAATTTCTTTATATTATTTGATTGTTATTTTTCTTTGTCAATAAAGACCTTATTACTTTGATATTTTGATGTCACGGAGGAAATACTCAACAAATTAGAATGCCTTCAAAATGTATGCATCCGGTTTATTTTCGGTTTGCGTAAATATGATCGTCAGAGATCAGTAAAAATGGCTTCCAATACGTCGCCGCCGTGATCTACACGTTCTCTCACTTATTTAAACTTTTTTGTAACATTCTGAACAATCCTCTCTCCCCTTCTTATCTCCGTGAGCGTTTCGAGTTTTTTTACCCTCGTAATAGACCATGTAGATCATAGTTGTCCCTTCTCCTTAAATTTCCTGTTCACTCATCCAGCCGTTACGACGGTGGTTGGTGTGGTGTTGGTGGTACCGTACGGTCCTTTACCGTTAGCTCGATTATGTTATGGAATTCTATACCAGACAATATTCGTGCTAGCCCCTCACTCTTTATTTTCAAGCGTAAAGTCAAAGAGCATTATCTTTCTTCACAGCTCTGTTGTATTTTATGTATTTATTCAATACTAGCTGACCCGCGCCCACTCCGTTGGGTGGCAAACATGTTTAGTTGTTTATATATATAGCCTATAACACTCACAAATAACGAGGTTTTCAATAGGTAAATTCGGCTCAGTAGATTCAGAGATTACCCCGTACAACGTCACAAATCTTACTTATTTTTATTAATGTAGTATAGTATAGATTTACATATACCCAGATTTTATTGACTGGACGTCACACAGCTCCACATTTACCTAAGTATACCTATTATGCGCTTCAAAAGCTTTTGATAGTACATACTGCAGAATAGGGCACTACACATCAATTTTCCAGTTCTAAAACTGGAAGAAAGAATCACCAGTCTTCCTAAATCTTCACAATTTCTATCATGATTCATGGCGTCTCGCAGATCTACATAAGTCTCAGCGCGCAGTCTTCACTCATTTCTTCTGTTCTGATGTATACCAAACGCTCCGTTTTTATTTTGGCGTAAGCGTCCACCTGGAAACGGTTGAACAAACCTCGAAACCTTTGCAGGTGAGCAAGCGAACTTCTCTCATTGGTAAAATGTATCTAGGCGTAGAATTGCATTGCGGAAACTTTTTTAGTGTCGACAGTCTCGTCAGTTGTCCGATTCACATGTCGAAGATCAAAGTTGTATCAGTCTTCGCCACGGCCGTAGGTATATAAGCGAGTACTGAAGACCATCAAATGCCTGGTGCGTTTCGCTTATGCGTTGCAAGCGGTAATCCCGGGTACACAGCACAATATCCCGCCTTTCACAGTGCTGATTTACCAGGACGACGGCAACATCTTTGGTAGCGAGAGCTTTGTACCGATCGGATGCTGTCCAGTAGGTCGTTTATCGGCGCTAATAACAATTTTGTAATCATTTTGTTACCTTTGGGGTATGGACTCGTATTTATGTCCTTTCACGTAGTATGAACTCAAATCATTCCAAGTTTCATTCGAATCCATTCAGTAGTTTCGGCGCTATGCGCAGCCATGAAATTTTACTTTCATCCCCTCTCCCAAGGGAACCCTATAAAAATCCGGGATAAAAAGTATTCTATGTCCATCCTAGTAGTATGAATTCAAATCCTGCCAAGTTTCATTTGAATACATTTAGTAGTTTCGGCGCTACGCGCAGCCAAGAAATTTTACTTTCATCCCCTCTCCCAAGGGAACCCTATTGAAATCCGGGATAAAAAGTATCCTATGTCCTTCCTCGTAGTATAAACTCAAATCCCACCAAGTTTCATTTCAATAAGTTCAATAGTTTCGGAGTTATGCGCGGCCAAGATACAGACAGACAGATATGATGGGATAACAGAGAGCCCTCCAAAAAATTTTTTAAAATATCTTCGATGTACAGAATTGGACCTGTTACAGTTTTATTATAAGTATAGATAGATATATTTAGATGTAATTATAGAATTATAAATCTCGGCGAAAGTGGAGGGGGTTCTGCGCAGATGTAAAACAGGGTAAAAATAAAAAAAATCGACTTCTGCGCATTCAAACTTGCGACCTGCCTGCACCTATTGCATTGATACCACTGATAGGTACATTAACAGCATTGCTATATTTGGTATGTTTTCTGTTATTAAATGATTCTATTCTATTGTAAAAGTGAATACAACAAGATGGTAGGTAACATTTTGTTCTACGTACGGATGTACAATCTAGCTAGGGATCAGTAGGTACCTACGTGCTATAACGTTTGCAAGGAGCTACATCTACGTGCACGAGGTAGATAGGTAATAAAGTAGGTAGGTACGGTTACATGGCGGGCGGCGCGGCGCGGCGCGACGTCCTGCGCGGCGCGACGGCGGGCGGTCGTGATGACATCTTCTACCGAAGCCGCTATAGCACGTATTTACCTGCACCAGGTTCAACTCCTCGTTAAATGCCCTTTGCGATACAGTTTTTTGAGATTGTCTAATATTATTTTAACTGAGGTAGGTACTAGGTAGGTCCCACCAACTCCAGTAGGTACTTACAAGTGGATTATTTGGGTGGGGCAGTAAGGGCGGTACCTTAACCGGTGAAGCTATAGGAAACTCATTAATTTTGGAGTCATATTTATCCCCATTCACAGATTTAAGAAAAAAAAGTACCTGTACCTACCTACAGTTAGCAAACAGATATTACATTTTACACAAAACATATTTTTTGGTATAGATTTATATAGATTTATTTATTCAAGCAACTTTACAGGACAGACCACTTAATAGTACACAACTTACTCAACTTATAGACTAAAATAGAACTAGAGTAACAGTTTAAAATATTATGATTGAACTCTATAACATCACAATAAAAGTTGATATTTTCAACTGTCCTAATGAAAATTAGAGTAAGATTTGAATATTGAGTTTTTTTATACTTGGATCGACTGTGGTTGTTTTTGATGGCTATCGATCCTGTTTCATAAAAAAACGATGTATCGGACCAACTGAGGTTGGATGAGGAACTAAATAATAATTTAACGTGTTTAAAAAAATATAAACCCACTTCAAATTCCTGAATAATAAAAATGGGTTTGCAAGTAGTTTTAAACCCCGGAACACATAAATATCGATATAAAAATGTCGGACACAACCCGTTCAAACCCCCACCACGACGTCGCCGACATCAGCCGACCGGACCACCCGCGTCTACCGACGCCGCCACATTCACCTCTGGGCCACCAACCAATAAGCACGCACTTACTTTGTCCTCGAATACAGCCCCTTTTCATACAGTTCACTCTTTCATTTATACATCGAAGAATGATCTTAGTTTCGCCCAAAAGTGAGCGTACGTTGAATGTTAAAAGTAAAAGTTATTTATTTGCAAAACACATGTAAAAAAAAGATGACAAATAATTTGTTTGATCCAACATGTTTGACCAATATATGTTCATTGGTGTGCAAAAGAATTAGAGAGTATGGCATGCATGTCTAAATTTAATTAATTGTACATAACATTAGGAAATTAACAAGATTATTAATTTTAGATTTGAATTTAGTATACGTAGCATAAAATTAGATTACATCATTTAGAAATTCGTCAATATTATAGTAGCATTTTTCACATAAAAGTTTTTTATATTTAGTCCTAAATAAATTTACTATTAAGTCTTTGTAGCTCTTAGGTATTTTATTATAGATTATAGGTGCTATACACACTACACTCTTTCTCAACATAGTAGTTTTTGAGTCGTGTCTAGCTAATCTATTGTTGTCCCTTCTATTCCTAATTACAATGTCACACATTCGGGGAAACAGATTGGAATTGTTCCTGACAAATAGCGCAATTTCCAGAATGTACAAGCTTGTGAGTGTCAGTATCTTATGTTTTTTGAACAGGGGTTTACAACTGTCTGTAGGTTGAATTTTAAACATATCTCTTATGCAGCGCTTTTGCATTTTGAAAATTATTTATTTATCAGTGTTGTACGCGATGTTGTACTTCTTGGTCCTTGGAGGGTGGTAGTCTACTGCCCCCACGGTGACTAGCCGTTCTGGGGGAGGAATTATTGGTTGCTATGCGCCATTTTCGTTTTCTTGGCTGCTGTTTCGGATGTTTGTTTTTTGCTGGAATGACATGTATTATGCTTCGGTTTTCAGTTGTTGGTTTGTTTTTCTTCGTTGCTCTGCGATAATCCCTTTTGCTGCTATTCGGACTCTATTTATTTTGGCTTGCGTTTGCTATTCCGGCTATTGTTCCTACTTTCGGCATCATTTGCGTTGCTTTCAGGTATTACTATGAGCTTGTTATATTTTATGAAAGCTTTTATCCATCCTTCTATTTCTGCTTTTAGTTGATCTTGCAAGTATTTCCTTTGTTGCAGAATTTTTGGAGGAAAGTCTTCCTTAATGTAAATACCTGAATTAGTTAGTTTGTTTTTATTTTTTAATAACTGTATTTTTTTCCCATAGATCGTCAGTGTAACCGTTATAGCCTTTAAGACCTATAACTTATAGGTCTTGTTTTGTCACTCTTTTTTTCGATTCTTTTTACATGTTGAATTTCGTTTTTAAAGCAATCAACTTCCAAGTTTTCTTTTATTATTTAAAAATTTCTTTCTTTTAATTCAAAATAAGTCTTCTTTTGTTCGCTTACGTCAAAGAAAACTAAGTTTCTAATTCTTACTTCTCGTTCTAAATAATCTAATCGTTTTTCTTGTGACTCCTGATTTATTTTTAGTTCCTCTAGCTGATCGTTAAAGCTGGTAATTTTCGTTTTCGTATTGTTCTCAGGAAGTCAAAAAACGTACGTGAACCAAATTTCAAGTCGATCCGGCATTATGGGCTTTTCGGAACTGCATCCACACGTGACTATCGTATCTCGGAAGACACAAACATTGCTTTATGACTTTCATAAACGTATTGCTCTTTTGTTGTTGTGTAGAATACATTACGCAAAGTATTACGCGAAGCATTTAAGAAAGAAGATTATTATTTTTTTGACTTCTTTTTAATGAGTGTACCTATTATCATTGGACGAGCTTTTAAGCAAGTTATCCCCATATAAACTGAAAAGATAACTCAAAGAAAGGAAACCTGTTACCACTTTGGAGATGCTGGGCTTGACTCTAAGGTAAAGTAAAACAAATATTTTTGTATTGATATTTATGGTTCTAGGAATCATATTAAGTGTTCCGTATTATAGTTTCGAACTAAAGATATCAATAAATATATATGAACGTCCGACATTTTAACTTTTAAACTGATTCATGGTTGCGCGTTAGAAACAAACTGCGTGTTGTCACCAAGTGTGACGTCATAGCGCTAGAATCTGCGGCGCGGTACACACCGCAAAATTAATACAATAACCGCAATAGGTGTAGGTATTTATTTATTGTACGAACCCATCAAGTACATAATTCTCTATGCACGAACCATTCGGTCCGCTTTTGCTCCCTTCTGTATTTGTATCTAACGTCAGACACTGTTCTATATTCAACCTATAAACTGGCAATTATGCATGTGCGGTTGAATTTCCTAATTATTTATTATCTTGGCAAGTTTTTTGTCCATCGAAGTTCGTATTCGTACCTATAGTTCGGACTTGCCAAAATTATAATTAAATAATGAAAGAACGTCAACTTATTAAGTATTAGGTATAGGAAGGAACTGCTGCGAAACTTGGAACTATTATGAGCTCAGCTCTTTTATCGGTGAAGTCACTAGCTGAACCACCTTGGCAAATTTTCACGTTATGTTTTGGGTGAGATCCTTATTTATAGATAAAATAGCAAAATAGGTCCACAGCCTCCACCTGAAGAGAACCACCTTATTTATTATTTAATAATAATAACTATGTTTATAATATAAAACTTGACTTGTATAAGTGCTCATTTTGTAAACCTAAAGAAATAAAGTTATTGAAATCTGAAATCCTCAATTTTGCAGTAGGGCTCGATGACTAGAAAAAGTCTAAAACATTTTCTAATATGTTTGACTTTTTCTGTATTTTATTATAATAGTTTTACAAATTATGGCCAGTTATTCGTTGATAGCCGATAGATAATATTTCCAAGAGTGAAATTAGTTCACTTGAGTACCTACTTGAACTTGAGACTTAAGACGGTTACGAACCTCTTCTAAATCTCAGCGGGCCCATGCGTTGTTGTTGTTTCACGTCGAATGAAATGGGGCGCGCGCGCTATTCAAAGCCTACTTACTGCCAATCGTTCTACACGGGCAGCCTTTGGGGTAGCTTTACTAAAAGATCGCTCAGCGCTCTACGTGTACAGTATAATAACGCCTTCAGGATGTTGTTGGGGCTGCCCCGCTTCTGCAGCGCATACCTCATGTTTGCGGGTGCCAGTTTGATGACTTTCACGCCATCATCCGCAACAAAACCGCCTCGCTGCTGCGTAGAACATGGGGCAATACTAACACTAACCTACAGGTTGTAGGCAGCAAGTTAGCTTCGCCCATCATGCAGTCTTTCAACAGGGTCCTAACTCTTTAGACTCCTTGGGTTGGGATTTTGTTGAATGTCTGCAGAACTCTAAATAATGACATTGATTTAATTTACTTAATTTTATTCTAATTTTAAATTTTATTATTTTAATTTTAATTCAAATTTTGATTTATTTTTATTGTAATTGTTTGGTGTAATGTAAAGTACTACTTAATAATGGGCAACACGTCTGAATAAACAAACTTTTTTTTTATTTATGAGTGAGAAAATGTGGCTGTGTGAGTGTATTCGGTGTCGGCACCATTTTTGGATATTATTTCGTATTTATTTTGAATAAGCGATTGATTTCAGAAATATTTTGGAAAATTTATGTTGAATATATTTAGGATGTTTGCAACGCGACAGACTTTCGAAAAAAAGTGTTTACGATGCATAAATCGCTTGAAAATGACTCGATTTGGTGGTCAAAATTAGTTTCACTCTCATTTAAAGTTTGTGTGTTTTTTAAAAACTAAACCGCTACAAACATAGCTATTTTTCATCCGATTATTTAAGGAAAATTTCAGTAAGACCCCGATCTTACTGAAATTTTCCTTAAATAATCGGTAATAACATAGTTTCCAAATGAAGTGGAAAGTACGTTTGTATGGGGGCTAAGGCTATCCGTACCGTTCTTGAGACTTAAGGTACTTGAAGGGATATGACGAGTTAAGTACGAACATAACCACTCGGAAAATCTAAATTTCAAATGACTTCCATTTAGTGAAGAAGAGAGTCTGGCCACTTTTTAAAACATATTTGTTATGAATTTATACTACAATATATGTATTAGCTTCTAGGTGGCGACTTTTATATTTATTTACAAATATAATACCTTGAAATTAAATTAAATAATATTGCATATTTCAATATAAACAGGAATTAAACAAATAACAAATAATATAAGAAATATAAAAACAAGGAATTTCAATTCTGCTACTCATCAAAAAATTCGTGGAGTCTGTGAGAAATACTTTTAAACAGTTTTTGAATGAAGTTAAGTGTTCTTTTTCTTTGATACTTTTAGGTAGATTATTATATGTATATCTTAAGACAGATTGCTTGGGGTCCAGAGTGATACATATTTAGTTTTGAAAATGGTATTGTTAATGTTATTTTGAGGCCGATTGTAAAGGTTGAGAAGATGGTGATTTTTTCTCACAAATATACATGCTTCTAATATACATATTAAAGTTAAAAACTTTCCGTCCCTAAAGTATTCTCTACAGCTTACCATGTTATCTATATTATATATGATTCTAAGTCATCTCTTTTGCAGAATAAATCATTTGTTTGTATCAATGCCGCTCCCCCAATGAATTATACCGTAATGTAGCCAAGCATAAGCATACGCATAATACGCGCTTGTAGCAGTTTTTAAATTGGTTGTCTTTTTCAACTCGTATGTGGTAAGGTACGTAGGTAAATCGAGAAAGTTTGGCACTGATTATTTTTACGTGTTCCCGCCGAAATCGTGAATTTTTGGGATATCATTTAAGTTATTTCTTTGGGATTACCCCGAGGGCGAGGGCTTACGCACTATAATAACAAAAACCTGAAGAATTTTTATTCAGTTTCACCTGTTTTGGGGATTACATTTATTCCGGCGAGACCCTGTATACCTAGTATCAGGTGGTGTGGTGTGTAGCGTTGTGTACCTGTAGGGGTCTTGGTGTGCTTTGGCATGCTCAGCGCGGTTGCGGCGGCGCAGCTCCTCGTACGAGAGCGGCGGTTGCTGCTTGCCAGCCTCAGGCCCACCCGCGCCTGTGACAGAACTATTACAGTATTGCATATTCGGAAAATCATCCGCCATTTTGAATTGAAACCGTTCTAACATGACATTTCCCGAGCCAAAAGATCTGTGTATCTGTTAGCTTCCAACACCTAAAATTCTACTAGGAAAAATCAAAGGATGCCAGGAAATGCATAAACCCGTTATCAAAAGCTTCGTGCGAAATTAGAATTAAGGGCTTGTCCCCATCACCACGGCACGATGTCGTCAACGTGAAACGGTGCGGCTCCGCGGCCCGGCGCGGCGTCGGTCGTGTCGTTCGTCGTTAACGTTGACGAGCTCGTGCCGTGGTGATGGGGACAAGCCCTTCGTCTATTTATTTATCCAGGAAAAGCGTTAAGCTAGAGCTACTGAAATAATAGTTAGAAGGTTATTTGTAAGTTGGTAGGTAGGTACCGCTGGGTTCCGGACGGCTGAGGTCTTCGCTGAAGACGCGGCCGGCGCGATCTGAGTCTAGGTCGAGCGCGCTGCCCGGCCCGGCGTCCGAGTAGATGTCGTCCTGCGTAGCGCCCAGCATGGAGCCCGGCGCCTGCTGCCCGTGCGCCGCCATACCGCTCCTGCACCCACAACCGCACACCACTCATTACATAGAGACACATATTATGCCGTGCCGCGGGGCCTCCTTGCACCTGTGCGATTGGCACTGCTGAGGCTGCCCAGTGATTGCGCGCATGCCACCATTGCATAGGTAGGTATGTCGATGACAAAACTGACAGACAAATTGTAATAAAGTAGGATAGATCCGTTATATAAGACATAGTGATATTCTATGCGCAGGCCGAGAGCTTGCCGAGGGTGCTTATGAGTGATAATGATAAGATATAATTATGTAAGTGTAGGCCATGTGCGTTACCCTCCAAGCCTTCCGTCGCGGCGGTCGCGCAGCAGCTGGCCGATGTACGAGCCGGGCAGGGCCATCAGCTTCTCGGCGCAGGCCTGCTGGTACGACAGCTTGCCCAGAAAGTAGCCCACCACCACTGCCAGCGTCACCTTCGGGAACGGCCCGAAGCGCGCGTTTGGCTTCAGGTACCCTGCAACAGGCACAAGCTTTATTCAATACCTCAGCCCAACAGTCCACAGACTATTTATACAATTTCTGATTCAACAATGTTACATTCCATAGGTTTTGTTAAAAAGTCTATAGAAATTGATTAAATCCAATCCAATATATACCTATATTATAAAAGGACAGTGTTCGTTTGTATGTCCAGCCTTTTCTCAATGACCGTCCACTGCCACCCACTTGTAGTTGCAGTGGTAGAAGGCCCTACGTGTGCACTTGCAAGTAGGGAGTTTGGTTGTTGTAGGTGGAAGGGGGTGGGTGTGGGTGGTAAAAATGTGCAATGAGATACTTCTATCCTTTTCTAACATATTGTACGACTTATATAAGTTCGAGACAGTGCTGAATGGCACAAATGACATTAGTGCGTGATAATATCGCGAACTTTTCTACAATATTTCAGACTGTCCAGATTTTTTCAGAATGTTTTAGAGTATATAATCTTCTACGATGCTTCTACGTTCTAGAATGTTCGAAAATAGTCGGAAATAATCCTAAAATTTTAAAATGATGTATGATCGTTTATCATCGTTCTGAAAGCTCTTAAACGTTCTAGAATGTTCTGAAATGCTTTAAAACAATCGAAAATAATCTCAACATTTAAAAATGATGTTGTATAGTCTGTCATCTTATTGAAAGCTCTTAAACGTTCTACTCGTAGAATGTTCCAGAACAATATGTAAAGTTAAAAATAATATCAAACATTACCTGACAAGATCTGTAATCGTCTAGAATGCTTTCAAACGTTATATAATTTATTTATTTAACACACAAAACACATTACAATGCCAGCTAAAATGATAGATAACACAAAGAAATTATTATAATCTAGGTACATTATGGTTTCAATGGTTTCATTGTAACATAAACATGTGTGTACAGCTAAGCTTAACAATAATCACACTAAATGGACTAACAATAAAATCAAGTATGTAATATACACTGGTGATGAAATAAAACTACACAGCTAATTCCACAGCAAGACAATATCTACATAGACATGCATGGAGCTGAGGTATAGTACCGGCAGTACTCTATTTCATTCCCTCACAAGGTTACTCAACCTTGTGAGGGCGCTGGAGTACTCACTCCAGCGTGGAGGATCAGCCATATGAGAAACATTGAAATGGAGGATACCTTTAAGTTCTCTAATGAAATGGTTAATACTAGGAATAAAAATGACAAGTTCAATATGTTTAATGGATAGTTCATTGTACTGACGAGCCATTCTAGTAAGTGGATTGTAATAAGAAATATTATTCTTGGAAGTGCGTAACGCGAATAGATTGCTGTTATTTGACCTTCTTGCGCTAAATCTTGTATTAATGCAAAATTGAGATAGTAGGTCCGGGGAATCGATTATAGAATATGATATATATCATCGCTATTTGTGGCGTCGTACGGGGGAGGCCTATGTCCAGCAGTGGAGGTGTATGGGCTGATGATGATATAAGATCAAAGTATGAAGGGTTTCAAGTGAAGTTACATTAAATAATTTTAACCTCTTTTCGTACGTTAAATCAGATCGACCTGGGCGATGACGATAACTCAACATTCTAAGGCATTTCTTCTGAACTCTTTCAACAGCAATAATATGGACATTGTAGTACGGTGACCATATAGGACTACCATATTCTAGAACACTTCTCACTAATGCGTTAAAAAGGTATAGGAAACTTTGTGGCTTTCTAAAACCTTTTGAGATCTAAGAATGAATCCTAACAGTTGGTTGGCCTTAGATGTTATGTGTTGAAAGTGCTCGCGAAAAGATAATTTCTCGTGAAACAATATACCCAAGTCTCTAGCCACTTTAGACCTATTTAGTGTATGACCGTTCATTTAATAATATTTTGTTATTTTATGGATCTTATTTGTGAATGTAATTATAAAACATTCATCAATGTTTAAGGACATTTGATTGTCACTACACCACTCCGCTACTGTCTCTATACCTTTTTGAGAGTTTGACCGTCGTCAACATTAGAAATGGCTTTATAAACTTTGAGATCGTCTGCAGACAAAAGACAATCGCAAGACAGACGCTGAATCAGATCGTTGATAAAGATTACGAAAAGCAGTGGGCCTAAATGGGAACCTTGTGGAACCCCGCAAGTAACGAAAACGGGTGCAGAAACGAACCCTTTCAAAGCCACTAGCTTACTACTTTTGTCCAAATATGAGCATATCCACCGGTAAAGGCTGCCGTGAACCCCATATTGCAGGAGCTTACGACACAGCAGTTTGTGATTAACCCTGTCAAATGCTTTAGAAAAATCAGTGTAGATTGAGTCAACTTGGAATAGGCCCATTAGAGTCATGCAGGCCTCTCTTTAGGAAACATAAACTCCTAACGTTGACTAGTTTATATATTTTCCAAATTGGCTGTTTTGTAAAAGAGCATGCTTCATTCTTTAACCACTATAAAGATAAAACTAACTCTGTTTTAAAAAATAGAGATTCCACTAGGCTTTTATTACCTCCGCACAAAACTGCATTGAGTGGGAAAAATTGCTCTATTATGACTATAAAAGTATTTAATAAAATTCCTAAACACATAAGAGAACTGCCTACTAGTAAATTTAAGACAAAACTCCGTAGGTGGCTCTTAGAAAAATGTTTTTATGACATTAAAGAATATAATAATCAATAATTTACCTAGTTATGTAAGTTAAATGTTGTACGTCCATAATTAATGGATAAACTGTTGTTTCACCTAGCTTTTAAGATCTTTTTTGTACACAGTTTCTACAATAAATAAATTTCATTTCATTTCATTTCTTGACCGCCTAGCCTGTTGCAAATACCTGATATAAATATTTTTTATAAACCAACAAGTTACTGACAGTGGACCTATTTTTAACAAAGCCATGTTGTTTATCGGAAATAATTGGTTTGAAGTGACTATATAAACGATCGTACACCACGGCCTAAAATAATTTGGCGAAGCAGGACAGAATTGGACGGTAATTTCCGCAACTAGACCTGTCTCCAGATTTAAAAATGGGAATGATATGTGCCTTCTTCCATCATCATCATCATCATCATCAGCCCACACACGTCCACTGCTGGACATAAGCGTCCCCCGTACGACTCCACAATTAGCGGTCCTCAGCCGCCTCCATCCATCGACTCCCTGCGACCGCTATGATGTCGTCGGTCCATCGAGTGGATGGTCTCCCATGTAGAGGGAGATTTGCCATAATCATCACGCTTGGCAGGCGGATTGGTGATCGCAGTGTTGGTGTTTAAAAAATACTCAGAAGGAAGCTACTGCCCTTCCTCTGGTAGGTTCCCTTAGTCGGCTCTTACGACATCCACGGGTTGAGTTGGTGGGGTCGATATTCGTACGCCGTTCTTCCATTGTTTTGGAAATACACCCAAGTAGATGGATTTATTAAATATAATGCACAAAGGAACAGATAGTTCTTGGGCGCAGATCTTAATAAATGATGGTGGGAGAAGGTCTGGACCTGGTCCTTTGTTTTTATCAAATTTCTTAATTTTACAGTAAATGTCTTTCTCCATTATTAAAACCTGTGACAATGAGCTAGTAGAATAGTCTGCGGCAGTGCCAATGTCAGAATCAGGAACAAGGTTGGTATTTTTTGTAAAGACAGTACTAAGTATTGTGAGAATAACTCACAAATTCCCTGCCCACTGGAAGATGAATTACCAAAGGTCATTGTCTGAGGGATAGAGGAATGACCATTTCGGTTATTAACAAACCTCCAGAATGATTTAATATTGCTATGCATTTTAAGCTTTAGTAGACGAAACAAAATCAGTATAACATTCATCTGCAAGAACTTTGCATCTATGACGCAGTAAAGAAAAAGTGTCATAATCACAAGGGTTGTCGAGTTTGTTCTTTTCCTCTATACATCTAATTAAAGGTTTACTGTACCAGATAGGATAGGTAGAAGCTTTAAGAGTAGACAATGGAGTGTGTCGATTAATAATAGGTTTTCATAGAAAACGTCAGTAATGCTGTCAACATCGGTAGAGGCAGAGGAAAGAAGGTGATACCAATTTAAGGACGATAATTCACATTTAATTTAGTCAAAATCACATTTAGAAAAATTTTGCTTTTTATTACACCGTTTAATCCAGCAGATAATTTAAATAAAGGAATACCTCACCGGCACGAAAACTTGGCCACTCACAATTTTTTCGAAAATTTTAGATATTCTAATTTTTTTTTCGTATCGTATATGGTCAGAGGTTGAAAATGATTTTACGGTATTCTTCATTGCCTTCCGAAGTGTTTAATGTCTTCAGAAATCAAATAAAGCATGCCGTATCAATACCACGAACATTCAAACAAAAATTAGGGGATTTTAACAAAAAAAATAATAAGGAAACAAAAGTTTTTTGAGTTGACTTTCTGCGATTTAATAGTGAGTGTTTCCTCCTCTAGCCCTGATGACTGCCTGCATCCGATCAGGCATACTCTGAATAAAGATTTTGATCTCTTCTTGCGGTATCGCTTCCCAAGCGGCGAGCGCTGCAACGCGGAGCTCATTTAGTGACTGTGGTGGATTGGAACCAGACTTGATCTTTCTTTTTAGCATGTCCCGGATGTGTTCTATCGGGTTTAAGTCTGGGCTATGAGCTGGCCACTGTAACTTCCGGATCCCAACCTCTTGAAGGTACTCCTCGACGCACCGAGCGACGAGGGGGCGTGGATTATCGTGCATCAACAAAAAATCGTCGTATCCAATGAACCCCGAATAAGGTAGAACATGGTCCTGTAGAATTTCTTCGATGTATCGAGTAGCGTTTAACCGGTTGTCGACGACCACTAACTCCGTACGAGCCTCAGAACTTACACCTCCCCAAACCATTATGGAGCCGCCGTGAAAACTTACTAAGGATGGGAGTTATTGGATATTTTGGCTACCGGTTACTAGTTGGGTATTTTGATTCAATACCGCTAGTACCAACAGGTACCCAATAACGTAACAATACTCTATACCTGTTCTGATTTCTACCCAATATATTTCTAACCGATTTGGTTAGAAATACCATCTAACCGATTTGGTTAGAAATACCATCTAAGCGATTTGGTTAGAAATACCATCTAACCGATTTGGTTAGAAATACCAAATACTTGTTGCAGCTACATAACTTTACGGGTGAACGGTCCGCTAGTACCTATGCGTAGATGATAGTTAGGTAAGTATAGGTATTGAAGCGTTGGGTAGTTATGGCTCACGGTCGGTTAGGCGCGATGCTCGCTTTGCACAGTTATTCCCTAGCGGTATGCGGATTTTACAATAGCGTTAGATATTTTAGGACCATGCTAACAGGTACTGAGTTAGTTATTGAATACGGGACTCATCTCTAAAACTTACTGTTTGTGTGGTGGTAATGGGTAGGTACCTTTCTCCTCTTCTTCTCCACACCCTTTCACGACCGTCTGGAGATCTTAAAGCAATACGGCACTCATCTGTGAAGAGAACTCTGGCCCATTGACCGTGTGTCCAGTTAGCATGTTCTTGGGCAAAACGAAGACGAGCTACTCGGTGCTGTCTGAGGAGTTATGGGCCACGCGCTGGTCTACGAGCTTTTAAATTTACTTCCTCCATTCGTCTTCTCACCGTACGCTTGCTCACATTAATGCCCCTGACGTTTTGGAGCCGCTGTCGTATCTCAACGGCTGTAAGAAAGCGGTTTCTCAAAATTTCCAAGACAATAAACCTGACGTCCCGAACTGATGTGCATCTTCTACCACCACTACCTGGTCGCCGGGTGTAGTTCCCTGTCGCCTGATATCGTTTCAGGGCATACTGCATGGAGGAACGTGGGACGTTTATCACAATAGCCACTTCACGCTGTGTCAGTCCTTGGTCGATCAATGCGACGGCTTGCGCGATCTGTTCTGCTGTTAATGGCATTTTTTTTGTTATACAGGTTGTCAAGATACCCAATAACAACCACAAAATCCAAAAAAACTTATAACTGTTAGCTAAAGATTTTAAACACACAAAATAAAAAATCGTCTTACAAGCTGAAATGACCGTTTTCGACTAAATCTCAAAAAGTGGTTTCAAATTCAACTCAAGTTTAATGAATGACCCTCTTGAACGTTAACTCGTACATTTTTTACCTACCGTCATAGTAACATTCATCAGAAACACTTCAATTGTTTGTTATCGCAAGTTTCGAGCTTGGCCAAGATTCCGTGCCGCTGAGCAAATTGCAGGATGTGGTTTATCCAGTCGACAAAGTGCTGGAGTTTCGGTAACTGAGACGTTATCAAGACTAGAAAGGACCAGATCCAATAAACGACCTCTAGTATTATTAACATTGTTACACTGTTTCAAGTTACATAGGTTTATCATTTCATTTAATAGATTAAGTTTTTTGCTAGCTGAGTTTAGGGCTGTGTTGCGGCCCCAAACTCAGCCAGAGGGAGGTCAGATGAGGGAACCGCGGAATACCGCTAGTACCAACTGGTACCCAATAACGTTACAATACTCTATACCTGTTCTGATTTCTACCCAATATATTTCTAACCGATTTGGTTAGAAATACCAAATACTTGTTGCAGCTACATAACTTTACGGGTGAACGGTCCGCTAGTACCTATGCGTAGATGATAGTTAGGTAAGTATAGGTATTGAAGCGTTGGGTAGTTATGGCTCACGGTCGGTTAGGCGCGATGCTCGCTTTGCACACTTATTCCCTAGCGGTATGCGGATTTTACAATAGCGTTAGATATTTTAGGACCATGCTAACAGGTACTGAGTTAGTTATTGAATACCGGACACATCTCTACTTACAACTACACTAATATAGTATCTAAAATATAAACTTAAAGTCTTAAAGTATATAAAATTTTCTTATTTGGTTAATACTAATATTAAATAGGGGCTATATGGGGCCGTGGGGCCGCGGCGTACGAATATCGACCCCTCCAACTCAAGCCGTGGATGTCGTAAGAGCCGACTAAGGGAACTTACCAGAGGATGGGCAGCAGCTTCCTTCTAAGTATTTTTAAACACCAACACTGCGATCACCAATCCGCCTGCCAAGCGTGGTGATTATGGCAAATCCCCCCCTACATGGGAGACTATCCACTCGGATGGACCGACGACATCGTAGCGGTCGCAGGGAGTCGACGGATGGAGGCGGCTCAGGACCGCTATTTATGGCGTCGTACGGGGGAGGCCTATGTCCAGCAGTGGACGTGTATAGGCTGATGATGATGATGATGAATACTAAATAATAAAGAACTTCTTCAATAGCTTAATTATATCTCACAAAAACTTTTTCTGTTTGATCATAATCGAGCGTATTTAAACATTTTACAATAATTGGCTTTATTTTATACGACGTTAGTTCTCTCGTGTCACTAACTTTTTTATTAAAATTATTGTATAATGTAGGCGCCGTGAAATGGTAGAGCCTCCGTGCAAGGGTGCTTTTGATACAGGGAACTGGGCATTTTTTAATCCTCTTATTTGTACTCGGTAGTTTTGGTATTGTTTCCTTGTGGTATCTACGGAGGCACTCAAGTATGTATATCTGTTGCAAGGAAATGTGTGCGCTACAATTTGGTAGTTACTCGGAGGCTAACTAACATTGGTTTTTCGGGAGCATAGATACTTAGTCTTCAGAGTATTTAGCGTTAAAAGGTTGTCTTCTAGCCACGATGTTACGAAGGCAAGACCTGTCTCTGCAAGTATACGCAAATTTTCCCAAGAGGAGTGATGAAACAGCAGGAATGTGTCGACCGCGTACATAATTGTATCAGCTTGGACCAGTTTACTGAGGCAAAGTGGATTAAGTAATGTAAACAGTAAAAAGTGTAGGTCCAAGCGTACTGCCCTGTGGTACCCCGTAGTTGCAGAAGGCACCGTCACTTAACTGCTCATCAACCCTTATCTGTTGATAATAGTCTTGGGTTATACTAGGCAAAATCCTGTGACTTACGTTCCACAGTAACGTAAGTCACAGGTATCGGATTTTGCTTCAAAATATCTGTGACAAAATACTAGATAGTATTTCTACCAATCACGTACAACTTCATTGGTTTATTGATTGAATAATATATTTATTGCAGCAATAGTACCGCTACGTAACGAAAATTCCTCTTGAATTGTATGTGTAATTGTGTATAACGCAATGTAACAACTTTGTTACATTGCGGTATACATTTCAAATTTCCAAGAATAAAATACTAGGTGTGTCTCATTCTGACTTAGTGATACTATCAAAGAGAGAATATAGAAGCGATATTATCTAGGTGAAGCGAAATATTGCGTAGGTACCTAATAAAATAACAACGATATAATATCGTGCACTCGTGACACTGGCACTGCCTGTGAGACAGTCACAGATATATTTAGTTTCTGTCACTGTGAAATACCGCCAATTTTCTATACCTGTGACTTTTATCAGTGACGATAAATACGCCTCAAGCCTAGTTGATAACGATTGGAAATATATAAATAATATGATACCTACTTCACTGATTTTTAAAGTTGACAGAAACAAATGTAATTATGACGATGTAAATGATGCGCTTTCACACGTACTAGATTGGTTCACCGTCAATAACCTCTTACTTAATGCTAAAAAAACCAAAGGCATTAAATTCATGTTACCTAATGTAAGAGAATTTCCAACTACTTAAGATAATGCTAAAGGATGAGATTGTTCACTTTGTAGAATCTACTGTTTTCTTAGGGTTACATATTGATTCCACTCTTCAATGGAAACGCAAATTGATGCTCTCGCAGGCAGACTTAGTTCAGCAGCCTATGCAGTTCGTACAATTAGATAGAGCTACAGCTAGGTTAGTTTTTTTCAGTTACTTTCATAGTGTTATGTCTTATGGCATTTTGCTTTGGGGACAGGCCGCTGACATCCAGACTATCTTTGTTCTCCAAAAAAAGGGCGGTACGCGCACACCTTCATGTCGTCACCCCTTTTTATTCTACAGATAATGGGAGGATTTTCTAAAATATATCGTTCATAAAAATGAGATGGATGGTGTTGACGAGACCATGTATCTACCTAAATATTTTTTCAAAACCACAACTCGACAAACGTATATTTGTCGGTCATGCTTGTTTTGTTTTATTTTACTTAATAAAACAATTTTACTTAATCATAATGTTTAACTTGAATTTCTGTTAACGCTAAACAAACCCACGATAATAAGTAATGAGCAGGTCATAAAATATTACAATGACTATCATCCGGTCCTTGCGCGGCACTCATTGATGTTTTGAAAAATAAAGACCTTTTTATGATAATACATTAAAATTATACGAAAGAATTGCGAATTCTTTGGGCGCATTCCCAAACTTCAACTCACGCCACAACCGGCATATTTCCTGTAGTTTTCATACATTTTATAGGGAATCGCCGCACACGGATGACGGCGGTGATTGCCACACGGTAGAAATCGTCGCTGCTCGCTTCTAGTGGCCCACACCAGCCACTTAACGCCGCCACAAGCCATTCGCGCGATTACCCAATCCTCTCTCCCTTAAGTACCTTGGTAAAAATTTTCAAGTCGAAATCAACGCCGCCACCGACCACCGGCCACAAGTGGCTGTCGCGCGCTTCACCTACCTTTGAAGCCTCTTCTAGCTTTTCGGGGCGGTGTTTGAGGCTGTCGCGTGTGGCCCGTGTGCGGCGATCCTAACGTAAGCCCGTAAGGGGCCCGTTCAAGTATAACGTAACACAATTTTTGAAGATTTTTACCCTCGAATATTACATTTAAATGTAATTCTTCTTCTGCTTGCTTTCCAATCACCGCATTGTAAGTCACCATTTTTGTTAGAGATAATATCTCGTATAATATCTATGTAGATCTTTAAATGAGGAATATCTCAACTTGAACTGTTTTGTCATATCTCAAAGGGATTAGGCAGCGTTTACGATAAATAATACAATTTAACCTTATTACTCTACTCTTATGTACCTACCTAAAGAGTGAGTTCTACAATGAAAGGAAAGACAAGGACAGTAAAAATGTTCTAAAGTAAGAGTAGGTATATATATACCACAAAGAAGAGTAGAGCTTTCCAGTAAGGTATAAGCAGAGGTATAAAAGCCGAGCTTGTCCTTGGGTTATTCCATGGGAAGGAGATCAAGTGACTTTGTATGAATTATGTAGCTATGGTTTAATAAATCAAATTTAAGTGTTCTAAAATGTTTTTAGTTGGACATCATTACCAACCAGCCCTTGTTAAACCTATTCTTCGATGAGCCCATACAAATTGTGTATTTTTAATATTACTTAATGATAAAACTATTTCAGATTACCATAACAAAAAAATTACACAGAAACTAGCAAAACACACATTTTGCACGGCTTTCTCTGCTCCCCGATAAAGTTTAATTTTTGGGTGGGTCTTCAACCTTCTCTTCTGAGTGAATTAATGGCTAGGGCTCTGATCACAATTTTTTATCACTAGCCACCCGCCCTGGCTTCGCACAGGTGCAATGTTGATACTAAATTATACCTACATATAAACTTATCTCCTGAATCACTTTTAATTTTTAATTTATAAAAAAATGCATCAAAATCCTTTGCATAGTTTTCAAGATCTAAGCATACATAGGGACAGACAGCGGGAAGCAACTTTGTTTTATACTATGTAGTGATGTCTTTAGGATCCATGATACCACAGAGACCAACATAAAATGTCATCAACTTGTATGTAACACACCTCTATTGGCTTCAGAGTAAAAAGTAGGAAGTATAAAATTTGCTTTTATACACAGAACTTGCTCAGTTCTATTTACAATACCTACTCACTACACAGACAACACTCCAATAGCCCATGATGCACAAGCCCTTCTGCAGGTCTTTCCAGCGACTGGACTGTGAATGATTTTATACATCTTTAGAGTGTGGTTAAAGGTATTAAGAATAGGAGGTGGGGTACCTATGCATCAAGGCATTCTGTCTAGTATAAAGCTGAAAAACAGCTGAAGCTGCAGGGGAGATTAGATTGTACACGTGGGTTGCAGGCAGGCTGCGGACTCACCGGCCTGCAGAGCGGCACCGGTACCGAGGCCGAGCGCTGCCCCCAGCGGCAGCGAGCGGGAGAAGAAGCTCTCGCGGTTGCACTCCTGCAGCACGCGCATCTCGTCCGCGGAGAACTTGTACTGCGCCTGCACACAACGCACCCGCACTTAGCACAACTGCCAAACGTCTGTACAACTACAACCACTCCACTGTAACACGCCTTACCATGCTGGGCGAGCCGAGCTCCGGGCCCGCCGCGCTGCCTGCTCCGCCGGGACCGTACCCGAGGGAGTTCGGCTCGTTCATTTCACTTTTGATACCTACTAAAACAACCTAAAATAGGTAACGTTTTGTACCTAATTATAGTCTTTATAAATTACAATTCTTTGACTTCACAAACTTCGATCTCTTATGAAGAGCTGACACTGAAAAAAAATAACCAATCAATGGAATAAAGTTTATATTTACAAGTCATTGAACCAATCCCAAAAGTTCCAATCCAATCCTACTCCAACAACCACAACCGACGAAGTTGATTAGAATTGACATTGACGGTCGACAGTTGACAATGACAGCGGTGTGAGGAACGTCACGTGGAAAGTCCTGATAAAGGGGTGCTTAGGTGCAAGTCTGGCAAGGCGTGATCGTGGGGTCGACGACGCCACGATCACGTCTCGACTGTTGGTAGTCCGGTAGCTATCGTGGACGTGTCGAGTAGCTATCGAGCAGAGACGTAAGGAAAAGGTTCATAATTATCTGAAACGCACCTCATTTACGAACCACTGATGTTCACCACCTGACGACTCAAAGGCTGGAATAAGACATTTATTTGCTTATTTTATTGTATAACAAAATGAGTTGCCTATAAATTCTTCGTTTTTTTATTATATCGGTTTTCCTACATGTTATAATAACAAAATAAATAAGCGATTTTAGCACCATTTTTGGGTAAAATAAAGAACTTCTCTGTCTATGAACCTAAGGGGTAGTTGTAGTTGCATTACTAATAGATGGCGTTAGACTCGCGATTCTTCAAAAATATTATTTACGCCTTATTTTACGTGCTTCATCATCATCATCAGCCCATACACGTCCACTGCTGGACCCCATACGACGTCACAAATAGCGGTCCTGAGCCGCCTCCATCCATCGACTCCCTGCGACCGCTACGATGTCGTCGGTCCATCGAGTGGATGGTCTCCCATGTAGGGGGGATTTACGTGCTTACTTACGTATTATTTATCACTTTATAACACTCCGACTAAAGTAAGGTAGATACCACAAATCGATTTATCACTGAACATGGGTCACAGGTAGGTAGTGTAGGTATTTGTTTAGGTACCAAGGTAATAAAATAACAAAAGAATTCTTAAAAAAAGATTTAGCTACTGCTATAACGTCAAAAATAAAAATCTAAGTAATAAAACAGTCTATTGTAATTAAGGTAGGCATGGATCATGTGTGGAGGATCCACTATGTAATATTAATAAATAATAATAATAAATAATGCTGGACAATTCACACAACATCATCTAGCCCCAAGCTAAGCAGAGCTTGTGTTATGGGTACTAGATAACTGATATACATAATGCAATATACATAGATAGATATTTTTTATTATAAATAGAACAACGACCAGAACACCCTGAACAAATATTTGCAGATCGTACAAATATTTGTCCCGAGGCGGGAATCGAACCCGCGACCTCCTGCGTCGCAGGCGGACCTTCGCCCACCGCGCCACATCGGTGTCTCTAAAACTCTAAAATAAGGTAATTCTTAGAAAACTAGCAGCGTTAAAATAATGCAAAAATAATATAGATAATAAACTATACTAAATCTTCATTTGAAATCAAGCGTAGCAATTTATTTTCTAATTTTTACTATGAAAAATGCAACATTTTACAAAATATTATTTTGTGATTGACCATAGAGAAATAATATTTTTACGTAAATTCTTGCTACTAAGAATATGATAAGCATTTTGAGATATTATTTATTTTTCTAAACGGTTTTATACTATTTAAATATAAATAAGTAAATCTTTGCGTTAGTAACGTCAGCATCATTCGGACTCGCAATTCTGTCATTTTCCTAGAGATTTGGACGTCTCCTCACGTTAGTAACGTGTAGCGTTCGAAAGCGTAGTTCCACGTACGCACGATAGAGGCGCTGTACCAAATTGTATGGAAAAAGGAGACGTCTAGATCACGTCTCGTTACTAAAGTCAGGCCAGACTCACGCTAATATCATTTAGACCAGAGGTCTCCAATTTGCAGCCCGCGGGCCAAATCTGGCCCGCCACTGCCATCAATCCGGCCCGCGACAGCTTAAGACTAGGTAGTGTCATCAATCTGGCCCACGACAGCCAATGTTTTACTGTTGTTACTATTGCTGTGATAAGTTGAATGAAAGAGAATGAAAACACAGAATGATAATTACCTACTCGATTTTATTTACTTGCAAGGTATAACTTTACGACAGAAATTATGACACAGAAAACTAAACTTAAGTATTTCAAGCTTAAGCATAATAACTATCAAATAATTAAATTAAAATTAATCTCATTAATAAAACAAAAAAAAAACACTATTGAGATTTATGTAATTGTGATTTTCCATCCACAATTGTTTGTAGTTGTGGATTAATTTTACTTGTACCAATTATTAAAAGAGATTTAAGATGCTCATCGGTTAATTTAGATCTGTAAACATTTTTTGTGTACTTCATCTTGGAAAACGTTTTCTCACACAAGTCCGTGGGTTGTTTTCTGTTTTTGGTACTACGACCAAAAACAGAAAACAACCCACGGACAAATTTATGCAAATTATCAAATTGTGCCAGTGGAAGACTCTTATAAAATTCCAACAGAGATGAATTTTGATATTTCTTCTTAAACATATCAATGCACTGTAATTCAATAATTTCCATTTGGACTTCCGGAGCCAGGGTTTCAACGTCAGAATCAAAAGGATTTTGAAAAAGCTTAATTTCATTTGCAATGACTTCAAAATCTGAGAAACGAGTATCGAAATTTATCTTTAAAGCACTCTAAGTTTCGGCCGCAAAATTGACGGGAAATTCAGTCTCTGTAGTGTGGCTGAATATTTCACATGTTTTAAAATGTGTGAACATTTTTTACGTAACTGCGATTAAAATAGTATTATTTTCTGCCTGAACGATTTGATCACCATTATCAATATAATAAATCAGGAAGAAGCTGATTTTCTTCTTGCAATCTCACGCTCGCTTGATACTTTTAATCTAACACTTACTGCAGAATTTCAAAGTGTCTGGCAGGAGAAATGCCCCATGCAAAGTTTCTGGCACCTAAAGTGCTTAAATTTGTATACAATCCCAAAGAAAAAACAGAAAAATTTAGCTTGATACTTCTAACCTCACACCTACTGCAGAATTTCAAAGTGTCTGGCAGGGGAAAGCCACCATGCAAAGTGTCTGGCACTTGAAGTACTTGAATTCATGTACAATCCCAAAGAACATACTGAAAAATGGAGTTTGATACTATTAACCTCACACCTACTGCAGCATTTCAAAGTGGCTGGGAGGGGAAATGCACTATGCAAAATGTCTGGTACTTAAAGTACTTGAATTCATATACAATCTCAAAGAAACTACAAAAAATGAAACTTGATACTTCTAATCTCACACCTACTGCATAATTTCAAAGTGTCTGGCAGCGCGTAGGAGCAATCGAAACTGTCTGGCAATCTAGGAAACATCTTTTGGTACTTCCCCAAGTAACATATAAAATTGAGCTTTCATACTATGACGATAGTTCACTTACATTATATCAAGTTTAAAATGGTCTGGCAGGGAAAAGGTAGAATATAATGTGTCTGGCAATAGAAGTACTTGATTTCTATTACTATTACGAAGGAAATACAAAAAAATTTGCTTTGTATCATAAAGAATTTAAGATTTATGATCTAGCTCTGGTATCTGTACCTACGCTAGAATTTCAAAGTGTCTGGCAGGGCAAAGCCACTATGCAAAGTATCTGGCGTTCTGGAAAACACCTTTTGGTTGTTCCCCAAGTAACATATTATAAAATTCAGCTTTTATAAAATGACGAAAGTTCACCTTAATTATATGAATGTTTATGTTGTCTGGCAGGCTAAAGCCACTATGGAAAGTGTCTGGCAGTAGTAGTACTTGATTTTTAATACGATTCAAAACAAAATATCAAAATCTAGACCTTTATACTATAACAAATTTTTGGTGCAAATTTCGCAACTTTCATAATCCAAACTTCATAATCGGGGATCGTTCCTACCTATGGTGGGGGCATACGCTGACAAACTCTCAAGTCTCAGCCACTCTCATAGACCAGTTAGTTGATTTCGGCTTTAGATACCAATAGATTTAGACCATTGTAAACAATAAGTAAAAAATGAAAAATGCCTTCATGTGTCGTCAAATTTTGGCGAAACCACAGTCGTTTCGTGAACAAGTAACACGGGATCACTTTCACAGGTAAATTTCTTAGTTCATCAACTTAACTATTTCTTCTATTTAACGCAAAATTATTATCAACAGAAAAAACAATAAAACACAAATCCAACATGTAACTATACATGTAAATGTCCCGGTAACTAGGAAAATTTTGAATCGTATATATTTTTGAAATTTATAGACATAGAAAATAACTATCAAATAATATCCACATATTAAACTAGTATTTACAATTGAAACAATTGAGCTAACTGCAGACTGATGCAAACAATCTACAGGTAGGTAGCTCTACTGGTCTATATAAATACCAGTCGGAATCGTCCCCAAGACGCTGGCTGTATTGCCCCGCTGTATGGCAATACTAATGCGATGCGCCAGATACTCACCAGCTCTCGGGTCACGCCAAAGGTGTAAATCGTCAGGCGTCGCTTCGACCTGGCCCTCAGATAATTTTTTGAAAACCCGGAGTGCCTCGTTACCCTACGGACCTAGGGTCTCAACTCCAAGGAAAGCAAATGCGTAGGCTCTGTCGAGACCTGCATATTTGCGCCTCTTGAGATCCTCAACCAAATCTGCCTCCGAACCAGACCTCACGGATTTTGAAAGATGGGAAGGCGCAAGTGTGTCGACACATATCGTCGTATCCAGCGAATAAGGTTACAGTCGCCAGGGTGACCTTTTATTTTTATTGCATTTTTGGAATCTCCATTATCATTTACATCATACCAGTTTGAAAAAAGTAAATGAATCCTGGATATAAAAAAGTTATTAAAGTTTTAAAATTTGGTTACAATTGCACTGATGGATTTAGTCCGACGAATAAGGTAACGAACAGCTTTAGCACTTTTTTTCATGTGCAAAACGCAACCGACATCGATATTTCCCGGCGAATAAGGTTACACTCTCCAACCACTCTCCAACTAAAGGTAATAATGTACCGAGCGGGCGCGGGTGACCGCTGTGCTTAAAAGAGTAGGTATCTCTAGTGTCACAAGGAAATGAAACAGAAATCGAGCTTTTATCAATCATCCTCGGAACTTGATTTGGTAAGTATTTTTTTATAGTTGGTAATATTTTATATACTACATTTACCTACCCCAAAGGTACTAATACTCAGTTCTACGTCCATCCGTCCTTCCGCTATAGGTATCTACAAACTTAATTTGTATGATACAACCCTTTGCCAGTACAGAGTTGTACCATACAAATTGTGTAGATCGATCGATATTTCCATGGCCGTCATAACAACAAAAGTTCATCGAAATTGATTAAAGCGTGAAAGTTACTAACAGACAGATGGAGAGTTACATTCGCATTTATAGTATTAGTCTGAACTAGAGAGGTAACGAATGTCAATTTTTAACATTCGCGAACGCGAACGCTTTCTCAATTTTATAAAAAAACTTTTATCTTTAAAGTCGTGTTATCGTAAACTATGAAAAACTCACATAAATTGGAACTATACGTTATAAGTATTTTCATATAATTTAGCATATAACTTGGAGAATCTATTATACAGGTTATTAACATTATAGTAATTTTAAGATATTAAGTCAGTTGTTCCGTGATCATGGCGCATGAAACTGTGTCGAAATATTGGAAGATTTTTACAAAAAAAAATCAAATTGTGGTAAATATCCCGTTCTGAAAGACTAAGATAATTCAGTCCAGTTACTAATAAATAGAAGTTTTATTTGCCCTTAAACATTCGCATTACATTCGCGTCCATTCTTGCGAATGCGAATATTGGAAATCTTGCGAATGTTCGCGAATTTGAATGCGTTATCTAGTATAGATTAATGGGTTTATATATTAGATTATTGTCATCAGAGATTGATATTAGAGCTTCTGTTTAAAATCTGTTTTATTAAGTAATCTTTATTTTCAGAGCAATAAAGAAAACTTTTGCCCTGAGCCTTTAAATGACATGGGCTACACAACATACGTAACGCTTCATAAGAAGAATTAATCTTGCAGCCTACAAGTAGTGTACCTAAGTAATTCAACGTCTTAAATCCAAACTTAATGTTTGGTATTTAGATGACGGAACGATAGGGGGAGACGTGGACACAGTTTTTAATGATCTAAAAATCATCACAGATGAATTTCGGCAAATAAGTTTAGACCTAAATTTTTCAAAGTGCGAGTTTTTTATTTCGGACTCTTGTGTAGACAAAAACAATATCATAATAAAATTCAATAGTTTGGCTCCCAACATTACAGTTGTAGATAAATGTTCACTTCGCCTCCTTGGTTCACCGATTTTTCATGAGTCTTTTCAGTCATTTGTAGATGAGAAAATTCAAAATTTCAACAAAACCTCAGACAGACTTCTCAAAATTAATAGCCATATGGCCTTTACAATTATTTGGTTTTGCTTGTTTGTACCTAAATTTACGTATTCTTTGAGATGTTGTCAACTTTGGAAACACAGCGAGCTCTTAGAAGGCTTAGACAACATAATAAAGAATACTTTATCATCGGTTTTGAATATCTGCTTCGATGACAAGACATGGTCGCAGGCCTCCCTGCCTGTCAAATTGGGAGGCTTAGGTATCCGCAAAATTTCAAGTGTCGCCCTGCCAGCGTTCTTGTCTTCTGTCTACAGCACTAGTTCTTTAGTGGAAAAAAATTTAAAGCCGTCTTTGGTCTCACCTGGAAATTCATTCAAAATTTCAAAATTTTACGTGAAATGAATTATAACGTATAATTCCAATTTATTTATTTGAATCAAGCATTCAGAATACCTAGCTAGGTTGAGTTTTGCATAATTTACGAAAACAACTCTACTTTTCGTAGTATGTCAGCAATCCAACAAGTTCATACGAACGGTTTTAACTTACAAATAATTTTGAGCAATTTGTTGCATTTAAGCAGTATCTACAACTTTGAAAATTCAGCGATAGTAGTTGTACAAACATTTGTCTCGACTTCTCGAGGCGGGAATCAAACCCGCGTTCTGCGTCACAGGCGGACTTCGCCCGCTACGCCTTAAAAGTCGTAGATTAGGTGCTGGGCAAGCTAAATCCATCTAATATCGTCTCAGGGTAGTAAAACATCCCGTGCAGCATGAGTAAACAGTATCTGACTCTAATTATCAAGGTACCAAACGAAATTCTGAAAGGAAAGTAAAATATAATCTTTTTATTTTTGTAATTGTCCTTTATATTTCGTCGAATAAGTTTACAAAGGCGTTTGTTACCATCTTAGTTGAGGTCATGAAGCGAAATCTCCGTGGAATAGCGTCGTATTTTTATTAATATAGTATAGCATAGATTTACATATACCTAGATTTTATTGACTGGACGTCACACATCTCCACATTTACCTCAGTATATTATGCGCTTCTAAAGCTTATGATAGTACTTACTAGAGAATAGGGCACTACACATCTATTGTCCAGTTCTAAAACTGGAAGGAAGAATCACCAGTCGTCCTAAATCTTCACAATTTCTATCTTGATTTATGGCGTCTCGCAGATCTACATAATTCTCAGCGCGCAGTCTTCTCTCATTTATTCTATTCTGATGTATTCCAAACGCTCCGTTTTAATTTTAGCGTAAGTCTCCACCAGAAAACGGGTGAACAAACCTAGAAACCTTTGCAGGTGAGCAATGCGACCTTCTCTTATTGGTAAAATGTATCTACGCGTAGAATTGCATTGCAGAAACTTTTTTAGTGTCCAGTCTCGTCAGTTTTCGGATTCACATGTTGAAGATCAAAGTTGTATCCGTCTTCGCCACGACAGTAGGTATATTAGCAGTAGAGACTGAAGAGCATCAAATGCCTGGTGCGTTTCGCTAATGCATTGAAAGCGGTCATCCCAGGTACGCAGCACAATGTCCCGCCCGTCACAGTGCTGATCTACCAGGACGACGGCAACATCATTGGTAGCGAGAGCTTTGTACCGACCGGATACTCTCCAGTAGGTCGTTTATCGGAACTAATAACAATTTTGTAATCATTGTGTTAACTTTGGGGTACGGACTCGTATTTAATGTCCTTCCTCGTAGTATGAACTCAAATCATGCTAAGTATCATTCGAATCCATTCAGTAGTTTTTGCGCTATTTTAGGCCGAGAAATGATACTTCCATCCCCACTCCCAAGGGAACTCTAACGAATTCCAGGATAAAAAGTATTTCATGTCCTTCCTCGTAGTATGAACTTAAATCATGCCAAGATTCATTTGAATACATTTAGTAGTTTCGGCGCTATGCGCAGCCAACAAATTTTACTTTCATCCCCTCTCCCAAGGGACCCCTATTGAAATCTGGGATAAAAAGTATCCTATGTCCTTCCTCATAGTATGAACTCAAATCATGCCAAGTTTCATTTGAATACGTTTAGTAGTTTCGGCGCTACGCGCAGCCAAAGAATTTTACTTTCATCCCCTCTCCCAAGGGAACCCTATTAAAATCCTGGATGAAAGTGTAGTGACACAGATTAGCATATAGTACGCGGCGCATTTGCGTTTCAGCATTAGCAAGCCGTGTTCACTTCAGTCACTTCTAAAGCCTCTGATCATTGTACACGTATCCCAATATTGGATAATAGAATATCGTAATTGTCATTTACTGTATTTGTGTTTATTATTAATGAATAGACTCAGTTCAGTGTACATATTCTTTTATTACCAACCGCACACCCACAGTAATAAATAATCTATAGAGTAATACAACAAAAAAAGTATCCTATCCCCTTTCTCGTAATATGAACTCAAATCATGCTAAGTTTTATTTGAATACCTTCAGTAGTTTTGGCGCTATGCGCAGCCAAGAAATTTTATTTTCATCCCCTCTCCCAAGGGAACCCTATTGAAATTCGGGATAAAAAGTGTTCTTTGTCCTTTCTCATAGTATGATCTCAAATCCTGCCAAGTTTCATTTTAATACATTAATTAGTTTCGGCTCTACGCGCAGCCAAAAAAAATTACATTCTTCCCCTCTCCCAAAGAAACCCTATTGAAATCCGGGATAAAAAGTATTCTATGTCCTTCCTCGTAGTATGATCTCAAATCCTGCCAAGTTTCATTTCAATACGTTCAGTAATTTTGGAGCTATGCGCGGCCAAGATACAGACAGACAGACAGACATGATGAAAAAAAAAAAACATTTTTGTAAGGGACAAAATCGGGTTATTTTTTGCCACGTGTATATTAAAATTTTCACGAAATTGGTGGACAACAATTTTCAATTTATCTATGTGTTTTGATGACTGTTTTATGCAAAATTACAAATATAATATTAGTACTCACCAGTTAAATGACACTTTAGTAGGTCCTGGGTGCATGTGCTATCACTTTCATTTACCTGAGAAAATATAAGAGTGACGACATCTTTTGCTTGCCAAAGCAAAGTCTCGGGATCTACTATCTAATCTATTTATTACTTGAATAAAATATCGCAACCTAATAACGCTACTTACATAGGTAGACTGCGATTGTTTTATTTACCTATCTGTAAAATACGATTATCGATCTAACTAACCATTCCCAATTTGTAGAATAATAAACTGTAATAAACTTATCTATACTTATAATAAAACTGTAACAGGTCCAATTCTGTACATTGAAGATATTTAGAAAATTTTTTTGGAGTGCACTCTTTTAGCGGTACTGATGCCAATTTTTTTTTTCCGTCATTTCTGTGCGTCTTTCTGTCTGTATCTTGGCCGCGCATAGCTCCGAAACTACTAGATGTATTCAAACGAAACTTGGCAGGATTTGAGTTCATACTACGAGAAAGGACATAGGATACTTTTTATCCCGGATTTCAATAGGGTTCCCTGGGGAGAGGGGATGAAAGTAAAATTTCTTGGCTGCGCATAGTGACGAAACTACTGCAGGTATTCAAATGAAACTTAGCATGATTTAAGTTCATATTATGACAAAGGGTATAGGATACTTCTCATACCGGATTTTAATAGGGTTCACTTGGGAGAGGGGATGAAAGTAAAATTATTTGGCTGCGCGTAGCGCCAAAACTACTGTTCATATGAAACTTGGCAGGATCTAAGTTCATATTACAAGAAAGGGCATAAAATACTTTTTATCCCGGAATTCAGAAGGGTTCCCTTGGGAGAGAGGATGGAAGTGAAATTTTGCGCGTTGCAGGATGGCGCGCGGGGCAAGGGTGGTAGAGAGCGATAGCCCCCCACTGTGGGGGGGCACCGGCAGTAAAGCCCCGGAAGTGGGGGCCGCCGGCAGATGGCCCCCGAAGTAGCCCCCCACATTGCCCCGCAGTGGTACCAACTCATTAGCCCCCCACAGTGGGGGCACAGGCAGTGGGGCGTCGGCAGTGGGGCTCTCTGCAGTGGGCCCCCTACATTGCCCCTCAGTGAGACCCTCAGTAGCCCCCGTAGAGGCCCCCCGCAGTAGGGTAAAATTTCTTGGGTGCGCATAGCGCTGACACTACTGTATGGATTCGAATGATACTTAGCATGATTTGAGTTCATACTACGAGGAAGGACATAAAATACGCCAACAAAATGATTATAAAATTGTTATTAGTGCCGGTAAACGACCTACTGGACAGCATCCGGTTGGTACAAAGCTCTCGCTACCAATGATGTTGCCGTCGTCCTGGTAGATGAGCACTGTGACAGGCGGGACATTGTGCTGCGCACCCGGGTTGACCGCTTGCAATGCATTAGCGAAACGCACCAGGCATTTGATGCTCTGACTGGTGATTCTTCCTTCCAGTTTTAGAACTGGACAATAGATGTGTAGTGCCTTATTCTCCAGGAGGTACTATCAAAAGCTTTTGAAGCGCATAATATACCTAGGTAAATGTGGAGCTGTGTGACGTCCAGTCAATAAAATATAGGTATATGTAAAGCTATACTATACTACATTAATAAAAATAAGTAAGGTTTTTGCGATTGTAGGGGGTAATCTCTGAATCTACTGAGCCAATTATGAAAATTATTTTACTTATCTTCTTTATATCGAATTTGGATTTACCTAGTTGGACCATTTGGCCTAGGTAGACATAATGGTCAACAACTTCGATAACATCGTTCCCCACATAGACCGGTAAGGGTGCGACATGGGCATTAGACATGATATTTGTCTTACCCATGTTCATTTTAAGACCCACTTGTCGGGAAACTGTGCTTAGGTCTTCCAGCGATTCTGCCATAATGACTATATCGTCGGCAAACCGAAGGTGAGTGATGTAATCGCCATTGATATTGATGCCATATCCGTCCCAGTCCACAAGCTTAAAAATATCCTCCAATGCAGAGGTGAACATTTTCGGAGAAATGACGTCTCCCTGTCTCACCCCTTTTTGCATTGGGATCGCATTTGTGCTTTGGTCCTGGAGACGAATTGACATAGTGGCCTTGCTGTACAGTGTACAGACACTTCAACACTTGGATATACCGGTAGTCGATTTGGCACCACTGGAGAGACTGCAGAACTGCCCAGGTTTCGACTGAATCAAAGGCTTTCTCAACTCTCTTTTTCTCTCTCTTTTTCAACAAACGCTAGACATAGCGGCCGATTATACTCTTCTGTTTTCTGTATAATCTGCCGGAGCGTATGTATGTGGTCTAAAGCCTTTTCGGAACCCGGCTTGTTCGGGCGGTTGGAAGTCGTCAAACCTTCGAGCAAGACGGTTGGTGATATGGTGAGTGGCCTATAGTTCTTTAGAAGGGCTTTGTCACCCTTCTTATGGAACAGTACCACCACACTTCTGTTCCACGCCTCTGGCGTTTGACCCTCGAGAATGACGGAGTTGAATAGCCTCTGACGGACTTTAAGTAGTCTGGTGATCCACCCGCTTTCAGAAGCTCTGTCGTTATTCCGGCATCCCCGGGTGCCTTGTTGTTTTTAAGCTGTTTGAGAGCCGTCCTTATCTCGTAGAGGCTGACGTCCGGGATATCTTCGGTATAGTGTCGGGTTAAACGGGCTCTTGCATCGGCTGCCGTGCTATTTGCAGGGCATTGCGATGAGGTGTAGAGCTGTCCATAAAACTTTTCAAGCTCTCTCAAGATCTCTAGGATAGGCTATAGATAGGCTATAATATATTTAAAAAAATATGGATCCTTATTAAAACTCCAATAATGTAACCAAAGGTGTAAAAACCGAAATTACTGAACCGATTAAAAAAAATATTTCACTGTTGGAAAGCTACACTATGAGGCGGGTAAAACCGAGGGAAACAGCTAGTTTCAAATAAAAGCACTTGTATCGTTATGGTCGGGTACCATTTTATTTAGTTGGAGCGGCGATAGGTATATATCACATTTTTGTAATCAAAGGTTCCCAATTATTAAAGGCAAACAAAACAAGTCTTCATCAGTATAAGCATCGTGCAATATGGGCTGTTGTTGATTTAAAATATACACCAAACAAAAAAAAGAGTAAATAAAATAGCTAGGTACGTCGAATCAAAAGAAAATTAACAAAAAAGAGCTCACACACAGAGCCTATTAGATCGGAAACATAGGTACCTACGATTTGTCATTCGTGGCGTGGCCAAGCAAACCAAACAATACAACATTCAAATAAATAAAAAACTAAAATATATTTATTAAAACATCACATCACACACCAATTGGCCAATTATTTTCGTAACCTCGAAAAACACCAATTAATTTTGGGGATTTAGTAATTAATGGTTGATTCTCGCGTCGAACAAATTGGCTATGCGTAGGTAAAATATTAGGTATCTACTTCAAATGAAAATTTGTCGATTTCATTTTGAAAGAAAAAATCGGTCACAAATCTGTTTTAATGTTATTTGGGCATTTTTAAGATGCGCTTAAGAAAAAGCAAAAGTAAAAGTTCCATATTATGGAACATTTACTTAAATTATTTGCTGCATCGAACATAATATCGAGACTTTAAAAAAATATATTTTGTTAGAACTAAGTAGGTAACATGATTAATATTTGGACATTTACAGGCATACCACTAGGTACATTCAATATACATACATAATGTAGCTAGTAATAAAACTACACGAAAACCGTTTCTTAAGAAGATCCCAAATGATTTCTTGGTATAAAGTTCACTAGTCACCTGCACCGTTGTTAATTTATTATTTCAAATAATCTTGTAGTCCACGAAGTAGTAGAAGTAGTAGAAGTAGTAGAAGTAGTAGTCAAGAATACCTCTACCTGGGTACTTCTTTTGAATATTTTAATATAAGTTTAAAAACAGTTCATTGTTGACGAACTTTATGCCAAAAAGTATTATGGCGAACTAACGGATATCAGGGCACAAGTAAAATTTCAAAAAACCTTTCCTGGTCCATAATGTAGGTACCTCGTACTCACTGATCGAAAAACCTATGCCGCTTACATACATAAAAGTAGGTGGGATTATTGCGTTTCAGGCCGGTATAGCTTAGGTCTGGTGCCGCGCATGCCGGTGCGGTGGTCCGTGGAAGGGAGACTATTATTTTTTTGGCGGGTTGTTGATTCTGTTGTAGTTACGCATGACGTCCCCCAGGTATCCAGGCAGCTTGCGCAGCTTGCGCTCGCAGTGCGGCACGTAGGCAACACGGCCCGACAGGTGTCCGACGAGTGCCGCGACCGCCATCTTCGGCAGAGCGCCGAAGTGCGGGCTCGGCGCCAACAATCCTAGAAGAAAACATTCATAGAAGTAAAGCGTCGGTCGGGGGGAACGTCACTCATTCATACAACCACCACAGACGGTGCAGCGCGGGCGCGATACGTGTCGTGCTGGCGAATAGCGCATCGGCGCGACTCCGGCTCTTACTTCTATGAAGATTTTCGTGGCGTCCCTACCGACACGACTCGCCAACTTTCAGTTAGGTACAGCAGTGGTACTCACCATACTTGACAGCAGCGTAAGTGCCGGTTCCGAAGAGCGTGCTGAGAGGCAGGCAGCGGTGGTAGAAGCTCTCTGAGTCGCACTCCTCGAGCGCCTTCATCTCGTCCTGCGTGAACTCATAGTAGCGCTGAAACAATGCGCGTTCGAAATATTAATATCACGCTACGCCGCCCCGCCGCGCCGTGCGTGGGCGGGCCGTGCCTATAAGGGGGGGCGTGCACTCACCAGCGGGTGCGTCGCGTTGTACACCGGCGGGCAGCTCTTGTCACCGCTGCTCTTGGCGTAGCAGCTGCACTGATTCTCAGATGACCCTTTCTTCCCGCTCATAATATTTTACGTTTGCATTGTTAACGAAAAAAAAGACGAACATTGAGTCATTATAAATAGTTAATTTACTACATAGGTAAATCGAGGGACCTTCACGTGAATTTTACATGTTGTTACAGAAAAATATTTGTTTGACAATATAATTTGATTATAGTTAGGTGACACTGTGTCACCGACAAGATGGTTCTGACTTTATTAAAAACTGTTTTTATATTAGATCTTATTTCGATTTCAGCATAGTTAGGTAGACAATAGACAAATATGGATATCAGAAGGCCTAGACAACCGGCGGCATTCGCTACGAAGCGATGATTCGATTTCTAGTCGCCATCGCTCAAACGATAGCGAAGTTCGATCGGTAGACAAATTAATCTTCATTTTCATAACGATCGCCTTGTCTATTCGACTGATCGCTAAATACCGCACTTAGTCTATGATTATCGACATCAAATTTCAAATATGTCATTGTATCTAGCGCGCCAGGGCCAGGAGCCAGGAATTTATATACTAACGTAACTTAGTATATAAATTCCTTGGTCGTAAGTATTCTAGGACCAATAATTTTTTAGTATTGTATTCTCTTTGGCCAGGAGTACCTAACAGTGTTCTGTTATCTAGCTCGCTCTATCTGCTAAATCTATGTCGTGGTGTCGTGTTGTGAAACTGTGATTGAATTATAATGCAGAGCCAAAGCTAAAAGTAAAAGAAGAAGAAATACAAAATTAATAAGTGAGTTAAGGTTACGTTAGTATATAAACTCCTTGGAGTTAAGTAATTAATGTTCATAAGTACTATAAGTACTAAGGATGGGAGTTATTGGATATTTTGGCTACCGGTTATTAGTTGGGTAAATACCGCTAGTACCAACTGGTACCCAATAACTAAGGATGGGAGTTATTGGATATTTTGGCTACCGGTTATTAGTTGGGTATTTTGTTTCAATACCGCTAGTACCAACTGGGACCCAATAACGTCAATAACGTTAACAATACTCTATACCTGTCCTGATTTCTACCCAATATATTTCTAACCAATTTGGTTAGAAATACCAAATACTTGTTGCAGCTACATAACTTTACGGGTTGACGGTCCGCTAGTACCTATTAGCGATGAGACGTACTTGTAAAATCGAGTACCAAGTCTTCCAAGTACGTCCTCGTATAAAAACCAGCGCCAAAAACCAGGGCTAAAATACTTCCAAGTATTTTATACCATTTGGTATCAAAACTACTCGAAGTACGGATAGCGCGGGCGGGTGCGACTCGTGGCGGGTCTCAGTGCGCCACGCACTTTGAAAGTAAAATACTTGCATGGGAAATTGATCACAGTCTGTGTGAGAATAAAGGTCGTAATTAAATTTACAGAAAAAATACTTCCATGCTCTCCTACGGGTAAAAATACTTTCATAGGAAATTGATCCGCGTGTCATTTGTTATAAAGAACAAAATAGTGTGAACATAAAAATACTTGTACAACAAGAAACTTTTGAATGTTTTAATTTATCTGCATGATTGACTATGACTATGATTTAGGTAGAATACTCATATTATTAATTGTAAGTAAATATAGCTGACAGATTAATAGGTAAGGTGGGGAAATTACCTATGTTGTACCTAGATACATAATTATAACCCTAACGCCTGCATAAAAATTGTAGCAGACGAGACGGGACGTAGGTAGGTACCTATTATTAGTTTATATTAGTACGGGACTCACTTTTCACTCTAGGTAGTTATGACGTACTTATTTACAAAGTAGGTATTATCTTTTCATAAGTAATAATATAACAAATAAAATGAGATTGTGCTCACTCATCTAATTTACATAAGTTTGATGTAGATCTTAAACTAATAGATGCTTTGTAATAAGCCTCAATTCACACCGAGGTCCAACACCCAACTAACCTATGTAGGTGCTTACATTATTTTTATTTAAAATTGATATTTATCTAGGTAGGTACTTTACTTTTTTAAGTACAAAACCTAAATTATTTACTTACTGTAGGTAGGTAAATGTTATACTTTGTCATAGACTATTAAATACAGTTAAATACCGGTACCTCATATTTGTTTGATACGAATGTCAATCAAATTGTGAACTCTGAAATGTGATGTAGGTACAAAACAATTTTAATTAAAATTGCTATAATTACCTACCTATTGAGATTTTCAGGACCAAAAAATAAATTTAGCTAAATAGGTCGCCTCGTCTCTGGGAAACCGTGATTTCAGAGTTTTCCAGAGAGAACTAACCCAGGCGCTATCTAGTTATGTACCTAGAGAGTACCTAGTAGGCATGGTAGGTTCGGTGGCTAAGTAGATTGATACTAGATAGATAAGTAGGTACCTAATTTCGAAAAGAATACTAGTTCTAATTTGTTTCTATTATTTGATTGTAATTTTCTTTGTCAATAAAGTAGTTACCTAAGTATCTAGGTACATAATAATTCTCAGATGCATGATTTTGGACTAAGAACATAAACCTACATGACTTTTGTAAGGTATATAAGGAATAAAACAGCGGAAAAGTAATTTGGCGCAAATCGTAAACCATTTTCTATTTACCTTATGAAAAAGCTAACTGCGGCTCATTGGTTCTTAGGGAGCATTTCGAAAATTAAAAGATTTTGGGCCAAAAATCAACATTTTCTCAAATGCTCCCAAAATACAATTAAATCGAATTTTGTTTTATATATAAAATATGTAGATCTCGATTTTCCCCAAATTACCTTTCCGTTAAGTAGATTTATTATTGGTAAACCACAGTTGGAATTAAAATCTAAAACAAATTGAATCTCGCGCCAACCCGTGACGATCACACTTAATGTCATTGTCAACTAATAAAATCGATATTGAGTTTCAGTTAGTTAGCCGAGACTTTTAGCATAAAATAATGTACTTAGCTGTCTGTCACTGTCTTATGAACACGTTCCGAGTAAAATACTTATACAAGGAAATTGATCTAAGTTTCCATGGAAATAAAATTCATAATCGTATTTGTTTGTAAAGATGTCGGAAATTCCTTAAACCATTTTGATGAAAATTACTAAATGGTGATTTTTGGGGATTGAAAAATACGTAGGTAAGTACGTACCTAGTACTTGAACTTCGTGTCACTGTCACTGTCGCAGTCAGAAGTAAGTCACCGATGTTGAAGAGTCCGCACACGCCCCGAATACCTCGGTATTCGGTCTTGCAAGTACGTACTTGCAAGACTCGAAAGTATTTCGACGCATACCAGGTTTTCGTACTTGCAAGCAAATACCAGGTATTAAAACCTGGTCGAGTAAATACGTCCCATCCCTAGTACCCATGCGTAGATATGGCTTTGGGGTAGTTATGGCTCTCGGTCGGTTAGGCGCGATGCTCGCTTTGCACATTTATTCCCTAGCGGTATGCAGATTTTATAATAGCGTTAGATATTTTAGGACCATGCTAACAGGTACTGCAAGGTACTGAACTATAAATAAAAATAAAATAAATAAAATGAGTTAGTTATTGAATACCGGACTCATCTCTAATAAGTACTAAGTATAGAAATAATGTGTTGGAATCATTTGAGGTTCATGCAATAACCCGAACATTAATCTTTGTGCCTATTTTAATATAATTATGAGATCAAGAGCACGGGCCAGTAGTGAACAGTACTGAATGCGAAGTTCTTCGCTCAGATGTGATCTAATTTTATACAAAACTGTTAAACGGTAGAAGCAGTTTTGAACTGACTCCGTGATGTGTTTTTAAATCTGAGGTCAGCGTCGACTGGTAGCTCTAAATTGCGTAGGTACCTACCTCATAAACTAGATCAATAGGCTCACCCATGAGGAAAAATAGTTAATAACAAGAACTGGTCAACACCTTTAATTAATGACTAAAAGGTATTTATCCAATATATACCTATATTATAAAAGGATAGTGTTCGTTTGTATGTCCAGCCTTTTCTCCATGACCGTCCACTGCCATGCCACCCATTTGTGTTTGCAGTGGTAGAAGGCCCTACGTGTGCAATTGCAATTAAGGGAGTTTGGTTGTTGTAGGTGGAAGGGGTTGGATGTGGGAGATAAAAATCTGTAATGATATACTTCTATCCTTTTCTAACACATTGTATGACTCATATAATAAATTCGAGACCGTGCTGAATGGCGTAAATTACATTAGTGCGTGATAATATCGAGAACTTTTCTAAAATTTTCCAGAATGTTCTAGAAAATTCCAGACTTCCCAGATTTTTCCAGATCGTAGTCTTAAACGTTCTAGAATGTTCGAGATTGTCTGATATCATCTTAAAATGATGTAGGATGGTATGTAATCGTCTAGAATAGGGCTTGGACTCCGGAACTCCGGTTTTGGTGTAACTCCGGAGTTTCGAACGATTTCAGCATCGTTTGTAAAACCGGAGTTATCGGAACCAAAACCGGAGTTTCGATTTTCAGAACAAAATCCGCGCTGCGCGTTTCTTTTTGGCAAACTAACGGATTTTGCAAAGAAATAAATCTAAATCTAGATTGTAAAACAAGGTGTTCAAGCTTAAATTATATGATTGGATGGTTTTAGAAGCTAAAGTCTGCCATCGCCAAAGCTTTTCTAGACGTGGAACTACTACCTACTGCGGTGGCCGAGGAAGCAATGAGAGAGCTAAATAACGTGCACGATAGTCTGCAAGTCACTCAGTCAGAGAGATTGGATGACAGCAGATACTGCACTTAAGTTCATGCTAAAATCGTTGGATAACCAAGATCATGAACACAGCAAGATTCTGGCGCAAAGCTTAAGAACTGTATAAAAGAGCGCATTTAGTTTTAGCATCTATACTATCATAATTATCTGTAAAGATATGATAGTAGTTCGAGATCGTAAGATCCCGAATATTACTTCTAGGACAATTATGATCAGACATTCGTGAAGCCGGAAGGTGACAAGATGCTCACGCATGGTAGGTAATAAAAATGCTAAATAGACAAGACAAGTCGTTGATAGTGAAGGAAATAAGAATAGAATAGAATAGAATAGAAATATTCTTTATTGCACACCAAATATTAAAAATAACAAATAAACAACATAATAACAAATACAGATAATGTACAATGGGCGACCTTATCGCTAAAAGCCATCTCTTCCAGGCAACCTTAGGATGGACAAGAGGTGATCGAAAAGAATAGACGGTGGCGTGTGAACAGAATATAAAATGTATGTAGCAGGTATATAGATAAATAGAAATAAATACTTATATACTTTACATAAATATAGTATAAATATATATTTAATAAATAACATAAAGAAATAATGGGTTTTCAAAAAATTATCTGAGCGCCTGGTCGAAGCGACGCGTGACCCGAGAGCTGTTGAGTATCTGGCGCAGCGCATTAGCATTGCCATACAGCGGGGCAATGCAGCCAGCGTCTTGGGGACGCTTCCGACTGGTATTGATATGGACCAGTTGAGCTATCTGTAGATTGTTTGCAACAGTCTGCAGTTAGCTCAATTGTTTCAATTTTAAATACTAGTTTAATTTCTTTATATTATTTGATTGTTATTTTCTTTGTCAATAAAGATTATATTTAAAAAAAAAACATAAAGAAATATAATAAATATATAATATTACCTAACTATTTGATGTTGAGGTAAGGAAATGTTCGTAGACCATATTTTTGAATATAGGGAGAGACTTAGCATGTCTGATTGAAGTGGGTAAACATTCCACAGTTTAATGGCATGTACAGTAAAGGATGAGATATAGGAGTGGAAGGGGCGGAGAGTTTTCAGTTGTAAAGTGTGTGTTGAGCGGAGGGAGCGACTATGGGTTTGGTGAAGGTATTTAAATCATTCCTTGAGGTAACGAGGTGTGTTAGGGATGAAAAGGATAGAATAAAGAAGGGAAAGGAAGTGTGCGTCCCGGCGAAGGCGGATAGGTAACCATTTTAGCTTAACGCGGTACTCTGTGATGTGATCATACTTGCGCAGACCGAAAATAAAGCGTATGCATAAATTTTGAAGCCGCTCAAGCTTGTCAAGCTGTGCTTGGGTTAGATCTGGATAGCTGGCGTCGGCGTAGTCGAGGATAGGAAGCAAAAGTGACTGAGCAAGCGCAATTTTGGTGGATGTTGGTAAAAAGTTTCGCAAACGTCTGAGCGTAGCCGCCGATGCGAAGGTTTTTCGGCTAACTTCTGCCAACTGAGGTCCCCAGGACAGTTGGTTATCTATAAGAATCCCTAAGTTTTTAACAGTTTTACTGATTTCAATTTGGACGTTATCAAAAAAGACTTGGGGAAGGTGAACCCAATCAATCCTAGACACCATTCGTGAGCTACCGATTACGATTACCTGGGTTTTCGTGGGGTTCACTTTCAACCTGTGCTTATTGCTCCAATCAAGAATATTATTTAAATCATCGTTGATCTTACAGATAGCTTCCCCTAGCCGATCTATTGGAGCCTGGGTGTATATTTGTAAATCATCTGCATAAAGGTGGTAGGAAGAAGAAAGTTTTTCGGAAATAGAATTAATGAAGATAGTGAAGAGGAGAGGGGATAGAACGCCGCCCTGAGGTACACCGGCACTTAATTGACACCAGGAAGAAACGTTATCATCAATGCTAACGCGTTGCCGGCGACCAAACAGGTAACTACGAAGCCAGTGGATAACATTTGGAGAGATGTTAAGAGAGCGAAGGATACCTAATAGAATGTCAAAATCAACATTATTAAAAGCACTACTGAAAGCCAAAAGGGAGAGAACGGTTGCTGATCCGTTCCAGATACCATCTCTTATGTCATCAGTTATCTTGATGAGGGCTGAAGTAGTGCTATGGCCTGGGCGGAAACCGGACTGGAAAGAATTAAGGAGGTTATAGTCGTTCAAGAACTTTGGATAAGAAAGGCAAGATAGAGATTGGACGGAAATCAGAAAAGGAAGAGGGTTTGGACTTCTTAGGTAATGGGGTAACTTGTGCATCCTTCCAGGCGCTGGGAAATGAACAACTACTAATAGAAAAAAATTAATATATATGTAATAACATGGATGATATCATCAAGGATATGAAGAATCATTTTCTTACTAATGCCATCGTTGCTGACAGCGTTAGAAGAAATGGAGGAAATGCTCTGCTTAACATCGGAAACGGTAAAATCGCAAAAGTAGAAGGGGACAAAGTCAGGAGTAGGAATTAATGAAAGAGAATTTAATTTCTGAGATTTAATAGTTCCCTCGAACTTAGAGCAGGAGGAAAAGTGAAGGTTTCGGTAAGCGTCAATGTCTAAATCATTTGAGGGATTACTAAGCCGCGATTTACCAATCCCTACTGATCTGAGAAACTTCCATACCCTAGCCGGGTCATTATTTTCAACAGAATTATGGATGTGTCGGCGTTGTGCGTCCCTACACACCTTATTGCAGTGATTACGAGTTTTGATAAATAGTTCTTTGTTTTCAGCGGTGGGTAATGATGATGGAGAAAATGAGAATGAAGTTCATGAAGAAAAGAGTAAAGCAACAATTACAAGAGGCTATAAAAAGAAGGCTTCTTAATTAGCACGCCAAAAAGTAGTAGCAATATGGACATAGAAAGCTGATTTACTTTTACTTACTAAAAAATGCTGTTTCTGAAAATGGAGATGACAGCAGAAACTTAACGAAATGCTTCCAATATTTGATGACGATTACCAACAAGTGTTGAAGAAGAGGGAGCGTTTTCAGCTGTCACAATATATGTATAATGTAATCTCGTGAAAAGCTCGCTGTCCGACGACAGCTTCGATGCTTTAAACTTTCTGAGGTCCTATTACCAATCAAAAAACTATTTGGTTCGTTTTTCTTACATAACAAAAGAGAACATTAATTTCGATACAAATAATCAAGACAAATTCACTATCTACAACACAGCACTCTTTTTTCGACGATTTCATTAAATTTTCACTTTTCTGTGCTCTTTCTGTGCTTTCTATGCTCAGCATTTCAACTCCAGAATTCCGGAATTCCGGAGTTGAAATGCTGAGCATCGAAACACAACTCCGGAGCTGAAAATTTGTCCGAGTTCCAAGCCCTAGTCTAGAATGCTTTCAAACGTTTGTCATCATCTAGAATGCTTTCAAACGTGATAGGAAGTTGTTTATTGACAAAAAAAACCATTCAAATTAAACTAGTAACAATTGAAACAATTGAGCTAACTGCAGACTGTTGCAAACAATTTACAGATAGCTCAACTGGTCCATATCAATACCAGTCAGACGTACCCAAAATGTATTATCAACAGAATATAAATCCATCTGGTCCATATGCAAGCCTGGAGTTACTTTAGAAGAAATAATAAAGAGCATCAAGATTATTCAGAGGAATTTGAAAGCAGATGATGATGTTATAATATTATTTTCGGATTTCAATAGGGGTCCCTTGGGAGAGGGGATGAAAGTAAAATTTGTTGGCTGCGCATAGCGCTGAAACTACTGAATGTATTCAAATGAATCTTGGCATGATTTAAGTTCATACTACGAGGAAGGTCATGAAATACTTTTTATCCTTGGAATTCGACTATGATGTAGGAAATAGGATAGTTTTTATCCCAGATTTCAATAGGGTTTCTTTGAGAGAGGGGATGAAAGTAAAATTTGTTGTCTGCGCATAGCGCCGAATTTAAGTTCATATTACGAGAAAGGGCATAGGATACTTTACATCCCGGATTTTAATAGGGTTCCCTTGGGAGAGGGGATGAAAATAAATTTTTTTGACTGCGCGTAGTGCCGAAATTACTATACATATTCAAATGAAACTAAGCAGGTTTGAGTTCATACTATGAGGAAGGACACAGAATACTTTTTATCCCGGATTTCAATAAGTTTTCTTTGAGAGAGGGGATGAAAGTAAAATTTGTTGGCTACGCATAGCGCCGAAACTACTGAATGTATCCAAATGAAACTTGGCAGGATTTGAGTTCATACTATTATGAAGGACATGCATACTTTTTATCCTGGATTTCAATGGGGTTCCCTTGGGAGAGGGGATGAAAGTAAAATTTCTTGGCTGCGCATAGCGCCGAAACTACTGAAGGTATTCAAATGAAATTTAGCATTAAATAAAGCCGTGGGGTCGCGGCGTACGAATATCGACCCCTCCAACTCAACCCGTGGATGTCGTAAAAGCCGACTAAGGGAACCTACCAGAGGAAGGGCAGCAGCTTCCTTCTGAGTATTTTTAAACACCGCGATCACCAATCCGCCTGCCAAGCGTGGTGATTATGGCAAATCCCCCCCTACATGGGAGACCATCCACTCGATGGACCGACGACATCGTGGCGGTCGCAGGGAGTCGATGGATGGAGGCGGCTCAGGACCGCTATTTGTGACGTCGTATGGGGGAGGCCTATGTCCAGCAGTGGACGTGTGTGTGGACGTGACGTGTCGAGACGATGATGATGATGATGATTAGCATCATTTAAATTCATATTACAAAAAAGGGCATAAAATACTTTTTATTCCGGAATTCAGAAGGATTCCCTTATGAGAGAAGAAGTGAAATTTTGTGCGTTGCAGGATGGCGCGCGGGGCAAGGGCGGTAGAGAGCGATAGCCCCCCATTGTAGGGGGCACTGGCAGTGGGGCCCCAGGCAGTGGGGGCCTCAGAAGTGAGGACCCCAGCAGTAGGGCCCCTCACGCAACCGGACCTTCCCAGTAGCCCCCCACAGTGGAGAGCACCGGCAGTGGGGCCCCGGAAGTGGGGGCCGCCGGCAGATGGCCCCCCGAAGCCCACTTCGGGGGCCCACCCCCCACATTTCCCCGCAGAGGTAACCCCTCATTAGCCCCCCACAGTGGGGGCACTGGCAGTGGGGCGCCGGCAGTGGGGCTCTCGGCAGTGAGCCCCCACATTTCTCGCAGTGAGACCCCCATACCCCCCGCAGTACCACCCGTAGTACCCCCGCAGTGGGGGGCACCAGCAGTGGGGTCCCCCGGGAGTTTGCCCCCGCAGTGGACCCCCACATTGCCCCGCAGTGGGACCCTCTGTAGCCCCCCATAGTGCCCCCCCCCCGCAGTAGGTTAATATTTATTGGCTGCGCATAGCGCTGAAACTACTGAATGTATTCAAATGAAACTTGGCATGATTTAAGGTACTACGAGGAAGGTCATGTAATACTTTTTATCCTGGAATTCGTTAAGGTTCCCTTAGGAGTGAGGATGGAAGTGACATTTTTCGGCCTAAAATAGCGCAAAAACTACTGGATGGATTCGAATGATACTTAGCATGATTTGAGTTCATACTACGAGGAAGGACATAAAATACGAGTCCATACCTCAAAAGCTGGTTGGTACAAAGCTCTTGCTACCAATGATGTTGCAGTCGTCCCGGTAGATCAGCACTGTGACAGGCGGGATATTGTGCTGCTGGTGGAAACTTACGCCAAAATTAAAACGAAGCGTTTGGTATATCAGAACAGAACTAATCAGAGAAGACTGCGCGCTGAGAATTATGTAGATCTGCGAGACGCCATGATACACAACGTTCTAGAATGTTTAAAAAATATTTAGAAACGTCGAAAATCATCTCTTAATTTAAAAATGATGTAGGATAGTCTGTTGTCATCCTAAAAGCTCTTAAACGTTCAATTCAAAATTATTTATTTCCATAAATACAATAAATGTATACTTACAAAAAGTCAAATTCTTAAAACTAAATTAAATTATCGCAGTTTTATTATAAGCTGCTAAAAGTCTATTCCAGTCACCAGCTAGCAATTGTCTCATTATTAGGTATCTCTGCCAAAATTTCGATCATATTCGATATATAGGAAAGAACCCTTGCCTGCTCTGTCACTATTATTTTAATATCTCCGATTGCCGATAATTCACAGTGATATTCAACTGACAGATCATCTGCTTGTTTAAGTCAGGTCTATCAAATTATTAAATATGTGATTATATTTATACACTAGCTGACCCGTGCCCACTTCGTAGGGCGGTAAACATTTTTAGTAGCCTATAAAACTCGCAAATAACGTGGTTTAAATGATGCGTGTTTAAACAAATTCAATAGGTAAAAGAATTTTCGAAATTGGCTCAGTAAATTCAGAGATTACCCCCTACAACCACACAAACCTTACTTATTTTTATTAGTGTAGTATAGTGTAGATTTAAATATACCCAGATTTTATTGACTGGACGTCACACAGCTCCACATTTACCTAGGTATATTATGCGCTTCAAAACCTTTTGATAGTACCTACTGGAGAATAGGGCACTACACATCTATTGTCCAGTTCTAAAGCTGGAAGGAAGAATCACCAGTCGTCCTAAATCTTCACAATTTCTATCTTGATTCATGGCGTCTCGCAGATCTACATAATTCTCAGCGCGCAGTCTTCTCTGATTAGTTCTGTTCTGATATACCAAACGCTTCGTTTTAATTTTGGCGTAAGTTTCCACCAGCAGCACAATATCCCGCCTGTCACAGTGCTGATCTACCGGGACGACTGCAACATCATTGGTAGCAAGAGCTTTGTACCAACCAGCTTTTGAGGTATGGACTCGTATTTTATGTCCTTCCTCGTAGTATGAACTCAAATCATGCTAAGTATCATTCGAATCCATCCAGTAGTTTTTGCGCTATTTTAGGCCGAAAAATGTCACTTCCATCCTCACTCCTAAGGGAACCTTAACGAATTCCAGGATAAAAAGTATTACATGACCTTCCTCGTAGTACCTTAAATCATGCCAAGTTTCATTTGAATACATTCAGTAGTTTCAGCGCTATGCGCAGCCAATAAATATTAACCTACTGCGGGGGGGGGGGCACTATGGGGGGCTACAGAGGGTCCCACTGCGGGGCAATGTGGGGGTCCACTGCGGGGGCAAACTCCCGGGGGACCCCACTGCTGGTGCCCCCCACTGCGGGGGTACTACGGGTGGTACTGCGGGGGGTATGGGGGTCTCACTGCGAGAAATGTGGGGGCTCACTGCCGAGAGCCCCACTGCCGGCGCCCCACTGCCAGTGCCCCCACTGTGGGGGGCTAATGAGGGGTTACCTCTGCGGGGAAATGTGGGGGGTGGGCCCCCGAAGTGGGCTTCGGGGGGCCATCTGCCGGCGGCCCCCACTTCCGGGGCCCCACTGCCGGTGCTCTCCACTGTGGGGGGCTACTGGGAAGGTCCGGTTGCGTGAGGGGCCCTACTGCTGGGGTCCTCACTTCTGAGGCCCCCACTGCCTGGGGCCCCACTGCCAGTGCCCCCTACAATGGGGGGCTATCGCTCTCTACCGCCCTTGCCCCGCGCGCCATCCTGCAACGCACAAAATTTCACTTCTTCTCTCATAAGGGAATCCTTCTGAATTCCGGAATAAAAAGTATTTTATGCCCTTTTTTGTAATATGAATTTAAATGATGCTAATCATCATCATCATCATCGTCTCGACACGTCACGTCCACACACACGTCCACTGCTGGACATAGGCCTCCCCCATACGACGTCACAAATAGCGGTCCTGAGCCGCCTCCATCCATCGACTCCCTGCGACCGCCACGATGTCGTCGGTCCATCGAGTGGATGGTCTCCCATGTAGGGGGGGATTTGCCATAATCACCACGCTTGGCAGGCGGATTGGTGATCGCGGTGTTTAAAAATACTCAGAAGGAAGCTGCTGCCCTTCCTCTGGTAGGTTCCCTTAGTCGGCTTTTACGACATCCACGGGTTGAGTTGGAGGGGTCGATATTCGTACGCCGCGACCCCACGGCTTTATTTAATGCTAAATTTCATTTGAATACCTTCAGTAGTTTCGGCGCTATGCGCAGCCAAGAAATTTTACTTTCATCCCCTCTCCCAAGGGAACCCCATTGAAATCCAGGATAAAAAGTATGCATGTCCTTCATAATAGTATGAACTCAAATCCTGCCAAGTTTCATTTGGATACATTCAGTAGTTTCGGCGCTATGCGTAGCCAACAAATTTTACTTTCATCCCCTCTCTCAAAGAAAACTTATTGAAATCCGGGATAAAAAGTATTCTGTGTCCTTCCTCATAGTATGAACTCAAACCTGCTTAGTTTCATTTGAATATGTATAGTAATTTCGGAACTACGCGCAGTCAAAAAAAATTATTTTCATCCCCTCTCCCAAGGGAACCCTA